>JAFMOC010000328.1:45000-202500 GCA_019802505.1 Corydoras sp. C115 | reverse complement strand
CAGTGAATGATTCATTGCGTCAAGGACTGAATCAAAGATTTACAGAATCAAGCAATGCATTAAGTAAATGATTCACTGAATCAAGCATCGAATTAAGTAAACGATTCACTGAATCAAGCAACAGATGGCCTCCTGTCTCTGCTAGGCGGTGGAGAACTACGGTGGTTGTGTGTAGTGAGTGGACACCACTGAAGATCCTCTAGCACCTGCTCTGAGGGGGCCCTGAGTGTTGGAGAACATGCTAAAGTGCGTGTACAGTTGTCAGAGGAACAGACTGCGGGTTTATGAGACAGATGGTTTGAAGTTATCAGGTGTTTATAACGAAAGTGGAAACGAGCAGAAAATGAGAAGAGAAACATTCTGGCTGCTGCAGGCTGGTGGTTACGAGACTGGCACCCCCCCCCCCCCTGCCGCCACCACCCACCTGCCACCCACCCGCCACCCACTGCAACTCCTGAATCAGAATCAAAACTCTTCATTAATTAAACACAGTGCCACCGACTCCATCTCAGGTCTCACTGCTGTGACATCATCACTCACAGGTCACACACCGAGATCGTAGCTCCCTCCGAATTAAAGTCCACCCATTATCTCCCGCTTTATCCTCTATTAGGGTCATGGGGGGGGGGGGGGGGGGGGGGTTCCCCATGCCCATCCAGGGGAGAACTTCTCGGGCGCTGGGCAGATACACCCAGGACAGGGGGGCAATCCATCGCTGGACACACACTCACTCACACAGACACACTCTATATGGGGCAATTTGGAGAACTCAATTGACCTTGATCCATGTTTTTGGACTGTGGGAGGAAACCGGAGAACCCGGAGGAAACCCACAAGGACACGGGGAGAACATGGAAACTCCACCCAGATGGGGATTCGAACCGGGAATCTCTAGTGCTGAGAGGAGAACATGCCAAAGCATGCCGCCCCGATTTAAATTCGACGGCACAAATATTCTCGCCAAGACTGATGAGGTTTATTCTTGAGTTTGTACATAAACTCACACCCAGCCGTGAGAACGGGAACATAAATCACAATAATCCGTTGTGGGGCGGCACGGTGGCTCAGTGGTTTGGCATGTTCTCCTCTCAGCCCTAGGGATTCCAGGTTCGAATCCCCATCTGGGTGGAGTTTGCATGTTCTCCCCGTGTCCGTGTGGGTTTCCTCCGGGTTCTCCGGTTTCTTCCCACAGTCCAAAAACATGGATCAAGGTCAATTGAGTTCTCCAAATTGCCCCATATAGAGTGTGTCTGTGTGAGTGAGTGTGTGTCCAGTGATAGATTGGCGCCCTGTTCTGGGTGTATCTGCCCAGCGCCCGAAACGTTCTCCCCAGGATGGGCATGGGGAACCCCCCCCCGCACGACCCTAATAGAGGATAAAGCAGAAGATAATAAATGGATGATCCTCTGCTTGTTTAACCTCACAAATTTACATCTCAACCTAGAACCACAATCACACATCAATTCACCTCAACACTAGAAAGAGCAATAAACTTTACGTCTTTACGTAAACAGAACACCAACAGAACACCAACAGAACACGAGCCTCATTGGCTGCATCAAATATCAAAGAGAGCGTATGGCTTCTTAATAAACACTTTAACCCCTAATTCTGACTTTGGAACCTTTGTAGCCTTGAATGTTCTTAAAGGAACAGAAAATATAAAATACAATTTAAATATACTTTAAAACAATTCAAATAAGGCGGCACGGTGGTTTAGTGTTTAGCATGTTCTCCTCTCAGCACTAGGGATTCCCCATCTGGGTGGAGTTTCCATTTTCTCCCCATGTCCGTGTGGGTTTCCTCCGGGTTCTCCGGTTTCCTCCCACAGTCCAAAAACATGGATCAAGTTCAATTGAGTTCTCCAAATTGCCCCATATAGAGAGTGTGTGTGTGTGTGTCCAGTGATAGATTGCCCCCCTGTCCTGGGTGTATCTGCCAGCACCCGAAACGTTCTTCCCTGGATGGGCATGGGGAACCCCCCCCGTGACCCTAATAGAGGATAAAGCGGAAAATAATGAATAAATGAACAATTAAAATATAAACTGATCAACCGACAATAGAACGGTGTCAATGTGAATCCCGCAAAGAACTACAGTTCCTGCAACAGTTCTCAGAACTATAAAAATGGTTCAACAACAAGTACAAATAGTTATTGAGCAATCATTTGATTTGACTCCTCCTCATTCATCCGACAACATAAAGAAAAACTATGAGGAATAAGAGTCCCCTCGTTCGTCCCACTCCCGTCAGTCACGGTGGAGGACATGGCGGTGCTCGGGGGTCACACGAGAGGTCTGGGGCAGTTTATATATCATTGTAGCTCAACCGACAGGTTCTCCCACGGAATTCCAAAACAGGACTTAATGTCGACTGTAAAGTAAGGTGGAGGATCCACAGGCGACGTTCTCAGTTTGTAAGAAAACACCATTTCAAAATGCATTTCAATACGAAACGTATAATATTATTATGCACGGGCGGCACAATGGCTTAGTGTTTTGGCATGTTCTCCTCTCAGCGCTAGGGATTCCCGGTTCGAATCCCCATCTGGGTTGAGTTTGCATGTTCTCACCGTGTCTGCGTGGGTTTCCTCCGGGTTCTCCGCTTTCCTCCCACAGTACAAAAACATGGATCAAGGTCAATTGAGTTCTCCAAATTGCCCCATATAGAGTGTGTGTGCGCCCAGTGATAGATTGGCGTCCTGTCCTGGGTGTATCTGCGCAGCACCCGTAACGTTCTCCCCTTGATGGGCATGGGGAACACCCCACCCCCCACCCCCCCCCCCCGCGACCCTGATATAGGATAAAGCGGAAGATAATGGATTATTATTCACCCAGAACTCCGAGTTTAATGCTGGGTCACACACAGAGCCTCGTGTCATCAATCAACATTCTGACGTCATACTGCCAACTACTCCATACTGTGGTGGACACACATCTATTATTCAAAAAGGAAGAAAACGCTTTGAGGAATGAAGATGATGTCACTTTAAACAGAGCCCCATGACCCCCTCACCCCTCACCCCCACCCCAGCCCCCCCGGTGGGTGTGTAGCGCTCTCACCTGCGTGCACCGTGTCGCTCAGGTCGAACTGGGCGGAAGCCGCGGGGAATTCCTTCAGCTTGCGGCTGCTGAGGTTGAGCGAGCCGCTGGCCGCCGCTTCCTCCATGGCGCGCTCCACGCCGCGGCTCGCTGCCGGGACCCTGCGCGCTCCAGCGCCGCTCACCGCCTCCATCGTCGGCATGAACGCCCGAGATCTGCGTGGAAGAGTCCGGCGCGTCCGGGAGACTCCACTCGCTCCACGAGTCCTGTACACACGCACACACACGCACGCACACGCACACGACTGCGCACTGTTTTCCACTGACCAGCGCTCCCTGCCTAGTGAAGGCGACTTTGCACCCTCTGCTGGTTGTTCGGTGCAATTACAGCGACTTATTAAAATCCAACGTTTTAGCGGCCACTTGCGTTTGTAAAGTGTAACTGCAGACAACGAAACGGCGTTTGAACTTTAAAACATTACGTTTCACCTTTAAAGTGTTTAACGCCGCCACGATGTTTCCACTTTTCATTCGTCTTTAGATTCGTACTCAGTTTTGAGCTGCGACACACAAAAAAACAGCGAGGGTAATGAATCTACCGCCCAAAAGTTCCCCTTTAAACCCCGATCTGAATCCGGATTTTCCTCTTAATCCTCTCCTGGGGTCGCCTGGAGGCAGGGGGGGAGGTTCCACATGCCCATCCCGAGGAGAACACTTGACAGACAGGGCGCCAATCCAGCGCTGGCCTCAATCCCAATTAAGCACCTTTGAGATGAATTGGAATGAAGACTGCGAGCCAGACGCAGTTGCCCAACATCAGTATCTGATCTCACAAATGCCCTTCTTAAAAAAAATAAAAGGCAAGAAGTTACTGTAGAAAAACATCCCAGGAGAGCGCGGGGTATGGGGTCCAATTTAAAACGGGACACCACAGAAGATCAGTCACATCCAGCGGGTGAAATAAATACAAATAAAACTAACAACAAAAATTCCGTTTCCCTCAATATATGCAGTAATAACTATTCTGTCCGCCAGAGGACGCCAAAGGCTTAGAAATGGCTTTCTCACGTTAATTCTAGTTATTCATATTTGTTTTTATATGAAGTTCTAACGCACTGCGTACAAAACGAACAACTGAATAAAATGTTTAACTAGTTGCTAATAAAACTACTCCAGCCTCATAATGACTTACTGCAGATGCTTTAAGCAGTTAGCTTGTGGTTAACTTACTTTTTAAAACTAATTTTCTGAAACTAAATGCAGATTTGCGCTGTTACACTGCAGACATGTTAAA
Organism: Corydoras sp. C115; assembly: GCA_019802505.1. Classification (NCBI taxonomy): domain Eukaryota; kingdom Metazoa; phylum Chordata; class Actinopteri; order Siluriformes; family Callichthyidae; genus Corydoras; species Corydoras sp. C115. The sequence goes on along the minus strand of JAFMOC010000328.1, from coordinate 198,166 downwards.
CTAACAAATCTAATGCTTAAGTAAATGACAAAAATTCAGTAAAGTTCAACGAATGTGTTGAAATTGAACATGAAAAGCCTTTATTGTCATTATACCCAGAAAACACAGTATATTTAGTACAAAGAGATTGGAAGCTGGTCCATAAAGTGCACACAGCATAATCTATAAATAGAAAAACTAAGACTACTCTGCAAAAGTGTTACTGTGAAAGAAACTAAACATATTAAACATAAAGTATACAGACAGACAGATGAGATGCAGTGTGTCAGCTCAGGTTCCTGTTAAGCATCATGATGGCTTTGGGAAAACGCTGTCCCTGAGTCTGTTTGTTTTGGACCTGTAGCACCTGACAGAAGGCAACAGGTTGAAGAGTCGGGAGCCGGGGTGGGTACTGTCCTGTAGAATGTTCCTGGCTCTGCTGAGACAGTTGATGGAGGTTATGGAAGGCAGAGAGCAGCCAATGTTTTTATTCTGCAGTGTTGGTCACACTCTGCAGTCCACTTCTCTCAACCTCTGTGCAGCTGGAGTGCCACACTGACACAGCGGAGGTCAACAGGTTCTCAATGGTGGAACGGTAGAAGATCACCAGCAGGCTTGTGTGTGTAGTTGCTCCTTCCTGAGCACCCTCAGGAAATGCAAATGCAAAAAAAAACCCACAGTAAATGCTCTTAGTGAACTAGCGAGCTGAAGCAGACGGGTGTGGCAGCTCTGTGTTCAGGGTGTTGGACTATTGATTGGAAGGTCTGTGGTTTTAACAACAAAACCCAGCAAACGTTGCCGCTGCCACATTTAACCCGTATTGCTGAAAGGGTTCTGTATGATGGCTGAATCTGTGTTCTGCCTGAAGTAAAATTGTCTGCAAAACTGCAAAACTACCCCGATATAATGGGGTATCAGTCAGAAGGTAGGAACACTTCCCACCCCCAACTTTAATCCATATTTAATCCCATTTTCTCATTTATACCTCACTATCTAAACCCATCATTAATCCCAAATAACGCTTTGATTATTCTGATGTAAATACCAGCACAATTCTTAATTTAATCCCACCCTCAGATTTAAATGTCTGACCAATATGGAGCAGATGTGTTTTGCGACATGAGGACCAGATCGATGTTCTCATATGAGCACCATCTTTGGTTCACACACACAATTAATCCCATGTTTAATTCAAATTAAATTCTAGTTAATTCTAATCTTAACTGTAACCCACCCGCTGACTCTAATCTTGATTAGTGGCGCTATTATTTCACACAACATTATGTGTAAAAAGCTTTTAATACTTCAGCAACCGATTGATTCTGGAACTGAAACTTCTGCAAAACTGGTCCAGTTCTCCTTTTTTCTCCAGCAGTAAGTGAAACCACAGTTATGTGACACATTATGCATTCATTCTCTTAATGCATGACATGCTGCTGATACTCGGCTACATGGCACTAACTTACATACAGGTACTTATTATTTTATTCTTTATAATTCTTATTCTTAACTTAAATCAAAATGCAGCCTAGAATTCAAACAGTTCTCCTAAACTTTAGTCAGTAAAACTATTTAAAATATTTAACACTACAGTCAAATATTATTAATTCATCCATCCATCCATTATCTTCCGCTTTATCCTCTATTAGGGTCGCGGTGGGGTTCCCCATGCCCATCCAGGGGAGAACGTTTGGGCAGATACATCCAGGACAGGGGGGCAATCTATCGCTGGGCACACACTCACTCACACAAACACACTCTATATGGGGCAATTTGGAGAACTCAATTGACTTGAAATATGTTTTTGGACTATGGGAGGAAAGCGGAGAACCCGGAGGAAACCCACGCAGACACGGGGAGAACATGGAAACTCCACCCAGATGGGGATTCGAACCGGGAATCTCCAGTGCTGAGAGGAGAACATGCCAAACCACTAAGCCACAGTGCCTCCCTAGTAAAGTACAATTGAGTCCCTATTGTTTTTATAGCGATTAGACTCTGCACATCGTTTAAAGAGTCACAGTGTCGCGTCGGTTTAAAGCACCTGGCAACCCGTGAACGTGTCAAAGTCAGTCAGTGTGTTAAAGTACGCTGCTGATCTGCATATTCATTTTAGCGACAGCTTTCTTTCACATTATTGCCACGTAAGCATTTAATAGAGAAATCAATACGCGATAATAAAAATAAAAAAGTTGTATGAAACTGCAGAGGGGTGTTGTGTACGGAAAGCAGTTAGCGCACGAGCCCGCTGTATTCGCCTCGTTACTATAGAAAGTGTCCGTATTACCGTTTACGTGCTAAGCGCCGTCCGTCCGGTACGCTGTTAAACGTGACGCTCGTCTGTTGCGGTACAAATCGATCATCTTTCACATTAATTTGCTCGGAGGCGGATGAACTAACACGGGGATGAGTGTTAAAGTTAGCCGGCAGTCCGTTTGACTTTCTGTGCTGTTGCTCTGACGTGAGCTTTGAACATTAATCGAGTTGAACGGAACACCGCGACGCCGCCTGTAAGTCGAATCGACTGTTCCGTTTAGAACAAATTAAATTAAGTTAAAAAAATCCGATTACGCTTTTCTAAACGTGTCTGTCTTTATTTAAAGGTAAATCTCGGCGCAGTTTAACTTCCATCATGACATCATGGTAAGTTCGTTAAATATTCATTTTTTATGTTTAGGATTTTCTTGGTGTGATTGTTTTATCCTTATTATTATTATTATTATTATTATTATTATTATTGTTTTCTTATTTTTAAAAACATTTTCTCAGCCCAAGATTGCTTATTATACCTTATAACATTAGTGCGTACCTTATGACGTCATCAAATTGCCATCCAGTGAAGTTTTTCTCTTACATCATCAAAATAAATATGACGTGTGAGCTCATACAGTTATAAATAGTGCAGGGGTAACCTTTAAAGGATGACATTTACACAACACTGCCATTTAAACTGTATTAAACAGTGCTGTATGAACTCTCACAGTGTGGTGGTGAACCGATGCAGTGCTGTATTAACTCTCACAGCGTGGTGGTGAACCGATACAGTGCTGTATTAACTCTCACAGCGTGGTGGTGAACCGATACAGTGCTGTATTAACTCACAGTGTGGTGGTGAACCGATGCAGTGCTGTATGAACTCTCACAGCGTGGTGGTGAACCGATGCAGTGCTGTATTAACTCTCACAGCGTGGTGGTGAACCGATACAGTGCTGTATTAACTCACAGCGTGGTGGTGAACCGATGCAGTGCTGTATTAACTCTCACAGCGTGGTGGTGAACCGATACAGTGCTGTATGAACTCTCACAGCGTGGTGGTGAACCGATGCAGTGCTGTATGAACTCTCACAGCGTGGTGGTGAACCGATACAGTGCTGTATGAACTCTCACAGCGTGGTGGTGAACCGATGCAGTGCTGTATGCAGTGCTGTATTAACTCTCACAGCGTGGTGGTGAACCGATACAGTGCTGTATTAACTCACAGCGTGGTGGTGAACCGATACAGTGCTGTATTAACTCTCACAGCGTGGTGGTGAACCGATGCAGTGCTGTATTAACTCACAGCGTGGTGGTGAACCGATGCAGTGCTGTATGAACTCTCACAGCGTGGTGGTGAACCGATGCAGTGCTGTATTAACTCTCACAGCGTGGTGGTGAACCGATGCAGTGCTGTATTAAGCGTGGTCCGATCACACAGCGTGGTGGTGAACCGATGCAGTGCTGTATTAACTCACAGCGTGGTGGTGAACCGATGCAGTGCTGTATTAACTCACAGTGTGGTGGTGAACCGATACAGTGCTGTATTAACTCTCACAGCGTGGTGGTGAACCGATGCAGTGCTGTATTAACTCTCACAGCGTGGTGGTGAACCGATACAGTGCTGTATTAACTCTCACAGCGTGGTGGTGAACCGATACAGTGCTGTATTAACTCACAGCGTGGTGGTGAACCGATACAGTGCTGTATTAACTCTCACAGCGTGGTGGTGAACCGATGCAGTGCTGTATGAACTCTCACAGCGTGGTGGTGAACCGATACAGTGCTGTATTAACTCTCACAGCGTGGTGGTGAACCGATGCAGTGCTGTATTAACTCTCACAGCGTGGTGGTGAACCGATACAGTGCTGTATTAACTCTCACAGCGTGGTGGTGAACCGATACAGTGCTGTATTAACTCTCACAGCGTGGTGGTGAACCGATACAGTGCTGTATTAACTCTCACAGTGTGGTGGTGAACCGATGCAGTGCTGTATTAACTCTCACAGCGTGGTGGTGAACCGATACAGTGCTGTATTAAGATAATAAAATCTTAATTTAACTATAGAGAGCAAAATGAATCCTATAAGATTAAACATTTGTAGAGCAAGCCGAAGTGACAGTGGTGAGGAAAAACCAGCTGGTATTTGTTTTGTTTTAAAAGGACCGAGGCTCGGTGGGGGACTCATCCGCCTTGAAATAATTAAATGTTCATTTAAAAACCAGGTCATTAATAGATATTGATTCACTATGACAGTCATTATTACAAATCAGGATCTGTCCATCAGATCTAAACGTGATGTCATCAAAAGTCCCGGCGATCCTCACTGAAGATAAAAGTCCGTTCAGCTGGTTTTATTGAAGGGTTCTGATGACGCTCTTTTCCTCTGCAGTGGTGCCTTCCTAACACCGGGGGCACTCCGATGTGAAAGCCACTTCATCCCCATCCCTGGAGTCCGCTCTGAAGGGGGTGAGGCCGAGAACCCGGAGGACTCCAACGAGGATGAGAAGTACCATTTGCCCCGCAGCAGTCCAGTGATCTCCTGCGCCGAGGGTCCGTCCCTGAGAAAGTCCCATGAACCGTCCCGCACACGCTCCGGAACCCACGGGGAACCTGGACATCCAGGGTCCTCTCCGTCTGTGCCAAGCAAAGAGGACCAGTCCTCAGAAGGTCATGTGACCATCTCACAGAGTTGGCCAGTGGAGGAGAAGAGGGTTGAACTGAGCTGCAGCGAGTCCGAGGACCTGTCCCGTGGATCCTCGTTATCTGAGGACATGGACCTGAACGGTTCTGCTTCTGGGCTGGAGATGGACCGGACCTCAGGTGGGGGGGGGGGTCAAGTAATAGCAATGCGGCTGCGTGACCCTTCTGTATCGGCACAATTGAGGCTGTTTGGTGACAACAACCAAATGTACACCAAAGCTTTCTTAGATTAGGAATATAAAGAGCTATATGGGGGCAATTTAAAGCAGCCAGTTTACCTTGAAGTCATGTTTTTGGACCGTGGGGAGAACATACACACACCTGGATCCCTAGCGCTGAGAGGAGAACATATAATGATAATAATGCCACTGACCCCCATGTCATTGGCATAATAGTCCAAAGGTTGCTGGTTCAAATCCCGAGTCCACGGGAACTCCCAACTGGGGCCCTTGAGCGAGGCCCCTACCCTTTGTGTTCCAGACGTCCTGTATGAATAGATGACCCTGTGTTCTGACCCCAGCAGATCAAATTGGGATGCTTGTACATTGCTCTTGGGGTGAAAAGCACAGTGACCTCGTGGACCTCATGACTCCGTCTGTATTTTTCAGGTTCTGGTCCCGAGGAGGAACCGATCCCACAGAACATTTACAGAAGCAGTCTGGATCTGGACCAGGTAACCCGCCGACTCCAAGGTCGCCGTTCCTTTGCGTGCTCGTTGACGTGAACCGAGGTGTGACCTGTCCGTAGGAGAACGCTCACTTCGTGGTGGTGGACATGGTGCTGGAGGTTCTGGAGGCGGCAAAGTGGAACGTGGTCCAGAAGCTGACGGACTGCTCCTCGTTGGACAGCGGATACGGAGGTGAACTGTCCCGAGGGACCGGTATAGGAAGCGCGGTGGCGGTGACAGTGGATGTATCATATACACTCTAAAGTCCCAGGGTCCTAAACACCGCAGTGCCAGGGTTCTAAAGCTCATACAAATCCAAATTCACTTAGTGGCCCCCCCCCCCCCCCCGGAGGCGCCTTTCCTCTTGTACATTCCTTACAGTCTGTGCCCGTTCCAGTCCACCCCGCCCCACCCATCCACATTCCTCCTATTGTTATTGGATGTATATAGATGTAAAGCACACAGATCAGCTGACATGATGCTGAGTGAGAGGCGGAGCTCGCATTCACTCCACCCGTTAGTGGGTGGAGCTATGAGATTCTGCAGCATGTGACAGGAAACATGCTCCCGTGGAAGGATTTGAACAAGAACCACATTGTGAGATCAAGAACACAAAGCGGCATGGTGCTGACTCCGCCTCCAGATCCCCCAGACCCCCCCCATCTAATCCAGCATGTGTGGGACGTGCTGGATGAACACGTCTGCCCCCTGGAGGCTCCACCTCACAATACACAATACTAACGTCTTGGTGACGGACAGCGCAGCTCACCTTCAGGGTTCTATTGTAGAGTAGCATGAGTGTCTTCATTTACACAGAGATTGTGGTGGATGATGCGGCACGGTGGCTTAGTGGTTTGGCATGTTCGCCTCTCAGCGCTAGGGATTCCAGGTTCGAATCCCCATCTGGGTGGAGTTTCCATGTTCTCCCCATGTCCGCGTGGGTTTCCTCCGGGTTCTCCGGTTTCCTCCCACAGTCCAAAAACATGGATCAAGTCAATTGAGTTCTCAAAAATTGCCCCATATAGAGTGTGTCTGTGTGAGTGAGTGTGTGCCCAGCGATGGATTGGCGCCCTGTCCTGGGTCTATCTGCCCTGCGCCCGGGACGTTCTCCCCTGGATGGGCATGGGGAACCCCCCCCGCGACCCTAATATAGGATAAAGCGGAAGATAATGAATGAATGAATTGTGGTGGATGATCTTCAGCACTGCAGTGACACTGAGGTGAAGGTGGTGGTGGTCCTTTAAGGTTTTGTTTTTCTGTGTAGAACCTTCAGATCATGGGTTCTGCTCCAATCGAAACTCCAGCACTTCCGTCGGAAGGTGTGTGAAACTTTTTTATTTGATCTATAAGCGTAAATTTGAATACCATGTGACCGTCTCTCACACATCTGCATGTGTGTGTGTGTGTGTGTGTGTGTGTGTGTCCAGGTGTTCCGCAGAAGCTCTCGCCCAGAGGTTACTGCTGGAACATGGAAGATGGTGGATCCCCACGGACGAGCTAATTGGGGAAGTAAGTATGTGAGTTTTGGGGAAGTGATGTCATTTTCGGTCCTGCTTCAGAAAAACAAACAAACCGACCCAAAGTATGTGGACGTCCCTCTCAGACTGCGGGGTTCTTTATGACTTTGCCTTTAAAGGCCAGGGTCCGGGTTCGGGTACTGCATCTCGTTCGTCATTACTATGTTGGGATGTCCAGCAGATGTGAAGCTCATTGTCCAATCAGATTTGAATCAGTCATTAGTTTCCCAAGGACGTCCACTGGGTTCCGCACCAGGCTCCTTATCTTTAATCCACTCGTTATGTCAAAGATTAAAGAGCAGAAGTTCTAGAAGGTGAATAAAGAGCCTGAAGCCCGGTGCCTCTGGTTGCAGCTCCCGCTGGTCAGCGTCTCGACGGCTCCGGGATGTGAAGGCAGCTTGAGCGACGAGATCCTTCAGAGAAGCCGAATGAGAGGGACCCTCGTCTGGTCTCCGCCCCAGTTTCAGATCATATCGAGGATGCACCAGACGCAGAGGTGAGATGTTCTCCAAAGATTTTTGCTCTGTAAATTATTTTAAAAATTACAAGTGGAATATATGGCATCCTGCAAGGCTTGGTTCTAGCCCCACTTTTTTTTTGTTATGAACCTGGCTTTTTTGTTATGAATCTGGCTTTATCCAAAGATAAAATGATCTGCTCTGCAGGTCCTTTGTATGTTCTCCACTTCTGGCTGTAATACGAATGGGGGATTAGGTCCAGTCATTGTACTGTCTGGGGTTTGGACTTCATGACGACATCGATTTTTTAACGATGTCACCCGTTTGATATTAGCACAAAACCAAAGAACCAATAGAAATGACTAAAAGAGATATTCAGCCTGGAACTAAATTCCTACAGCATCAGCAGGTGGGGCAATTAATCTGGCTTCATCAGCATCTAATCATTTTCTATTTCGATCCAGGAGAAGTGATGTCATCGCCTCCCAGCACTTCCTCTGTGCCGGCTGTGGGACAGAAGTCGAGCAGAGTGAGTGGGTTCGATTGTTGCCGAATGTTTGGCGTTTATAAAAGAATAAACAGCAAATGAAGGACCTCTCACTGATCCATCAGAGTCCGATCTTATAGCAGAAGGTTACAAACCACTGCATTCTGGGATAAAAAGCCTCATTCCATCTGTGAAACCAGGTGGTGGTAGTGTTAGAGTTTGGGCCTGTTTTTTGGCATCTTAACCAATGGGTTCTGGATTCCACCTGCAAATTCCAAACAAGCGTGAGGACGAGTATCTGTTGAGTCCCTGTAATATGATTGGCTTGTATTAATTTACATAAAACGCAGGTAGACGACAGGCAGCTACCTTACTATAAAAACATTGTTGTCAGTGTACAGGACTTTTAAAATCGGTTTCTATTCTGGTTTGTTTTTTGTAGAGCACATTAAGAAGCTTCGTTACTGTGATTACCTCGGGAAGTACTTCTGCGACTGTTGCCATAGCGGCGGGGAGTCCATGATTCCAGCGCGTGTTCTCAGCCAATGGGATTTCGGACGATACGCCGTGTGCCAGTTTTCGAAGGAGCTGCTGGAGTCCATCTGGGAAAAGCCGGTGTTTAAGATCACTGACGTCAACAGGACCCTATACGCCCACGCCAAGGAACTGCAGAGATTTCGGGTATGGCTCTGTTCGTGTTCGTCTCTTCACTTTTAATAAAGGTTTCATCAACGCGAACGTTCCTCTGGTCTCATTGTGGCAAAAAAAGCACAATTATTACGGTTCCCTTCTTCATGTAGAGCGCAGCCGGTCCCGTTTTCATCCTCCTCCTCCTCCTTCTTCTTCTTTGCATGCAGGAGATCCAGGAGCAGATCATCTCCATCAGGAGGCTGCTGAGCACCTGCCGGCTCTCTGAGGGGTACGCACCACTTTAGGCTGATCTAAAACTAATGGTTGCTAATAGTTACCGAAATTTGGCTGCTTATTAAAGTCCCATGTGGACTGTTGCTGCAGGGTCCTGGTTGAGTTTCAGCAGCTTCCCTGCCACCTAAACCAGGAGCTCCACCTTTTCTCCATGGAGGACCTGGTCAGGATCAAACGAGGTCAGCTGATCGCCACGGCGAAGGCGGTGATGAGATTGGCGGCAGCCCACGTGGAGAATTGTGAGGTAGGGCTCTCGGGACAGCCTCCGTCATGTTCACACTGAAGCATGGTGGTTGTGGCATCATGACGTGGGAATGTTTTTCCTCAGTAAGAAACTTGGTTAATGCCCTCTCTCTCTCTCTCTCTGTCTCTCTCTCTCTCTCTGTCTCTCTCTCTCTCTCTCTCTCTCTCCAGCTGTGCCAGGGGAAAGGATTCATATGCGAGTTCTGCCGTAGACCGGACGTCCTCTTTCCCTTTCAGACCGACATCTGCGCTCGTTGTCGAGGTGAGTTTTCTTATTTTGCTTTAGCCACGAAGTTTGTGTATTTCTCAACTCTATCCGCCACCATGCTTGGACGTTGGCGGGGTTGTTTAAACGGCCCGCGGTTTGCATCCTCGGCCTCTCGATGAGTTTCACTGATTTCTGTGTTGACCTGATTTGGCCGGAAGTTGCTTCACGCTGTAGAGCACAAGGCCCGCTTTAGCAACCCCCCCGTTTCACATGTTAGGAAACAGAGGAAACGCCTTGCAGGTGGTGACGCAGTGCGCTTCCAGTGCAACGAAGCCAGAATGACTCGGGTTCGACCTCGACACGCTTCACTCAAGCAAACACTGAGGGAAAATCTCATGCCATTATAATATGAGGCCCTCTCGGGTTGGTGGAGCGCTCCCCCTACTGTTGGACATGGGTACTAATCCATCACCCTACTAATATCTCCTGATCATCAGAAAACAAAGAGATGGAGACTAAGAGAGTATGCAGAGGAACAGATGGACTACAGAATGGAACTGTAGAACTACAAAGTCCATCTGTATGATCAGTGGAGCTGAAGTAATGGACAGTGAATCTAATAAAGTGGCCGGTCAGGGGGATATAAGATGGAACGGTACAGACCTTCTCTCCTGTCTTGCTGTGTTTGGTTCAGCACATTAAGGAAATCGAGAAGCTTTGGAACCGAATCTTATGAAAGTGAAAGCCGTCGCCATGGCAACCGGGAGCCGTCTCTGGTCACGCTGACTCTGCAGAGTGTAAACAAAACGAAAAGAAAATAGAAGATAATTCTCAGGGACTCGGCTCAGAGATCAGTTCCTCTAAAATAAGTCTGAAAGTTTATCCATCAAAGCCTAAATAACGCTGATCTTTAATAAATAACAAATGTTCACTATGTGGACAAAAGTATGGATTCCATGTTCTCCATGTGTGCGTGTGGGTTTCCGCCGGTTCTCCAGTTTCCTCCCACAGTTCAAAAACTTGGATTTAAGCTGAATTGGCTGCTCTAAATTGCCCCTATATAGTGTATGTATGAGTGTGTGTGGATTGGCACCCTGTCCTGGGTGTATCTGCTCAGAGCCTGAAACGTCCTCCCTGGATGGATCCCGAATCATTTCCCTTTCCACCACGTGCTTTACAGTTGGCGTGATTCGGGTGTTTGGTTTAAGTTCAACACTACAATGCGGCTAATATAAGACCTTTGTGATCTCTTTGTAGAATGCAGGACCTGTTACCACGCGTCCTGCTTCCGAGACGTGCCGTGTCCAAAATGTGTCCGAATCCACGCCAGGAGGAGCCTGCGGGAGGCGCCGCGCCACTGCCTTTAGAAATACAATTACAAAGTTTTTTATTTTAATTTCTTGTTGTGTTTTAAAGTTGCTGCTGTGTTTTTTTTTTTTTTGGACGTGGTTTATTTTTCAGGACTAAAACGATGACCATGTCTTTAACTCCTGTCTCCCTGAATACCAAGTATTCCCTCTAAACAATGCCATGCATTAAGAATAAATACTTTTAATATATAAAAGTCTTATATTTATATTTGTTTGGTTTTTGTTGGAATGATGTTTCAGAATTTTCTCAAGTCGTACATTTTGTGAGTCTTTACTCTACAGATGGACTTTGTAGTTCTACAGTTCCATTCTGTTTCTCCACATACTCTGTTAGTCAACTTCCACAGAGCAAGTATTATTAGGGTGGTGGATGATCCTGATGCATGTTCTCCCCGTGTCCGCGTGGGTTTCCTCCGGGTTCTCCGGTTTCCTCCCACAGTCCAAAAACATGGATCAAGGTCAATTGAATTATCCAAATTGCCCCATATAGAGTGTGTCTGTGTGAGTGAGTGTGTGCCCAGCGATGCATTGGCGCCCTGTCCTGGGTCTATCTGCCCAGCGCCCGAGACGTTCTCCCCTGGATGGGCATAGAGCCGCCCGCGACTCTAAAATATGATAAAGCGGAAGATAATGAATGAATCAGTTTGCATGTTCTCCCCGTGTCCGCATGGGCTTCCTCCGGGTTCTCCGGTTTCCTCCCACAGTCTGTCTTTTGAATTCAACAAATTGCCCCATATAGAGTGTGTCTGTGTGAGTGAGTGTGTTCAGGGATAGATTGCCCCCCCCTGTCCTGGGTGTATCTACAGTTTAATAACGCGATTAAATCACTTTAGACTCGGCATGGGCATGGGGAACCCCCTGCTGTGTCGGATGTATTAAGGTGTCGACTCCACAAGCCAGTCGCCGGTTTATTAATAAAAGCTTCTCTGTAATACAATTTTAGTTTGGTTCAAAGTCGTGTCAAAGTTGAAACTCGATAATTTCGTGTTAAAACTCGCTGCTGTTTAAAACAAGACGTTTATTAAAAACCGTCAGGTACTTTAAAAAAATGCTTAATATGCTGTCACGTGAGGAGTCGGTTCATAGACCAAAAAAAAAAATTTAAAAAGATCGAAGCGTAAATGTACAGATTGTTTAAAGTTAATATTATAATTAAGCGCGACACCGACCCACAAACAAAATATTGAAATAAAAAAAATAATAATAACATTTATTGTAACAAAAAGATCATGTCAGAAGTGGGATTCGAACCCACGCCTCCATTCGGAGACCAGAATCCTCGCCTGAGGAAGGCACGTGAGCCTTGAGTCTGGCGCCTTAGACCGCTCGGCCATCCTGACACACGAGCGCAGGCGCGGAATACCCTATATGAAGCAACGTCACCCTGTTGTGACGTCACACGATTATGATGATGATCATTATTATTATTATTTTAAATGAGCGACATTCACACAGTGTTCCGGACAATGTCAATAAATCGGCTCCGATGTTGGTCATCAGACGTCTTTGTGTCGCAAACCCACAATTATTTTTATTTTTTGTCTTTTCATCGACTGATTAAGTTTAAATTAAAACAAAATGTTTCAACATAATCGCTGGATGTCGTCATCGCCACCGCAGCCGCTGGTTTTAAAGCGATAAAAACGCGAACGAACGTCGTCTTTATTTTATAATTCTGTGGAATTCATTACACCTGGATATTTAGGTCGTTAACAGGCACAGAGGAATTTAAAACCCACCTTAAAACCGACCTCTTTTCTTTGGCCTACGAATTTGGTTAACCTGCTGATCTTCTATTTATTCATTTAATATGTTTAATGTGTAATTTATTCTGCTGTCCTCATTTATTATTTGTTATTTTGCTGTACAGCACTTTGGTCCGCTGCGGTTTTAAATGTGCTTTATAAATAAAATCGAATTGAATTGAATTGAATTGAATTGAATAATCAGACATATCGATCTGTTTTAGAATTCAAACTTTGCACGCTGTTGTGTTCTTGGCATTTTGTACGCAGACGTATGGGAAGGGTAGGCGACCTAATAAGTTAAACAAATTAAGCACACTACGGTGGACGTGTCTCATATCGCACCCTAAAGCACCGAACACTAAATTAACAGGTTCTTGTTTTTTTTATTAATTATGCATTAGATAAAAAAAATGAAATCAAAGCACATAATTGCACATAATTATAACGACATATTTAAAACAAACATTTCAAATTATATAAAACTTTTTACGGCGTTAATGGTTTCGCAAAGTAGCACTTGCCTGATTTGGGACAGGTCCTCAAAGTGGTGGTTAGTGAACTGTACGGCGTTGTTGTTGTTGTTACGATTAAAATACGGATTAATCGTCATTGTATAAAGAAATAAAACAATTTCCAATTGAAACGCGAACGTCACACTGTTTACACTGTTTTACAGGTTTAATTTTGAAGTCGGATCGTCTTTAAACTCCAGCAGCTGATCGGTCAGTCATATGCGCTGCGCCTCCTGAGCGGGGGCATGAGGTGGAGATCAGCGAGCTGGGCGTCGCGCTTATGAAACATTAGATTCGCGTCGTTATATCAGAGTTTACAGTTCAGACGCTTTTAAAATGACTTTCTACAGAAACGCAGTGTGGTTTCTAAAGGGGATGCAGGAATATACGAGGTAAACGGAATATGTTATTATTATTAATATTATTTACATTTTGGTTGTGAACGAACATGTAAATATGAAGACCACGCGATCTGTAGCCTTCAGAATCCTTATTTTCTTACAGGTATTTATAATATAAATGCTTATTATTATTATTATTATTATTATTATTATTATTATTATGTACAGAGTCGCTGTGGATTTAACAAAAATGAACAACTTCATGATTTTAAAAATACGGATTTTTTTTTTCTAGATAAACTTTTTAGCTCCACCTCCCATAAACATGGACTTTGTAGTTCTACTCTTACATTTTGTAGTCCATCTGTTTTTCTACATACTTTTTTAGTCCCCAGAGATCAGGTGTAATTTCACACCCACCCGTTATTGCTCCAAATATACAGAATTGAAATCCCGCCCTAATTTTAAGTCCACTATGAAGGGCACTAGATAGGGTGCTTGTGATCTCCATCTATCCATTATCTTCTGCTTTATCCTCTATTAGGGTCGTGGGGAGGGGGGTTCCCATGTCCATCCAGGGGAGAACATTTCGGGTGCTGGGCAGATACACCCAGGACAGGGGGGGCAATCAATCACTGAACACACACTCACTCACATACACACTCTATATGGGGCAATTTGGAGAACTCAATTGACCTTGATCCATGTTTTTGGACTGTGGGAGGAAACCGGAGAACCCGGAGGAAACCCACGCAGACATGGGGAGAACATGGAAACTCCACCCAGATGGGGATTCGAACTGGGAATCCCTAGTGCTGCGAGGAGAACATGCTAAACACTAAGCCCGCTTGTGATGTCATGATCTCTAAATGTTGCTTGTTGACATGGTAACTGGTCTCTTTGTTTCAGGGGTGGGTATGAAACTGCAGCCAAACGTTTTGTGTCGTCAGATCTTGACGTGGACGCGAGTGGACGGTCCTTTGTCATCACGGGGGCGAACAGTGGGATCGGGAAAGCAGCCGCCATCGAAATAGCAAAACGAGGTAAAGTCTTAAATATACAGGTTCAAGGTTTAGTCATCGCACCTGTAACTAAACGTTCTGCATCACAGGAAATTCATCCTTTAAAATAGAGAAAGAGAGACAGGCTGCTTTCCTTCATTACATATTCATTTAAGACACACCCACCACCACCTCCTCATGTATATTTTAATATTATGTTAATTTAGACAGGCGGCACGGTGGCTTAGTGGTTTAGCATGTTCTCCTCTCAGCGCTGGGTATTCCCGGTTCGAATCCCCATCTGGGTGGAGTTTACATGTTCTTCCCGTGTCCTCGTGGGTTTCCTCCGGGTTCTCCGCTTTCCTCCCACAGTTCAAAAACATGGATTAAGTCAATTAAATTCTCCAAATTGCCCCATATAGAGTGTGTTTGTGAAAGTGAGTGTGTGTCCAGCGATGTCCAGCACCTGAAATGTTCTTCCCTGGATGGGCATGGGGAACCCCCCTCCCGCGTCCCTAATAGAGGATAAAGCGGAAGAAAATGAATGAATGAATGTTAATTTAGGACACGCCCACTGCTTTTTCATGTATACTTTTTTATTATATGTAAATTTAAGACACGCCCACCTATTTCCTCACGTGTACATTTATATTTTATGTTAATTTGAGATAAGTCCACTGCCTCCCCCTGTGTGATTGTATAACCTTGCATGTTAATTTGAATATGTCCCTCCTATTGGTTCTTTAAATGTGTTCTGTGCCCCCCCCCCTCTTTCAGGTGGTACAGTTCACCTGGTGTGCAGGAATAAAAGTCGGGCGGACGAGGCGCAGAAACACATCGTGGAGCAGAGCAGGAACGAGGTACCCCGTCTCCGCCCAAATTTAGCAAACCTACAAGTGTACATGTTTTAAGTGATCAGTTCGGTCTGTTTTTGTAGAATGTGCATGTGCACATAGTGGACATGTCGAGCCCCAGAGCATTGTGGGAGTTTGCCAGCGCGTTCTTGCAGAGCCACAGTGTGAATGTTCTGGTGAGTACACAAACCATCATCATATCCCATGGTCCTCTTGGAGAGGACGAAATTTGAATATTCGATGACATGACAATTCAGCTTTGAACATTGTGCAGATCAACAACGCCGGCTGTATGGTGAATCAGCGGGAGCTGACGGAGGACGGCTTGGAGAAGAACTTCGCCACCAACACCCTCGGTAAAGAATATGTGGAGCACTAGATAGGGAACATGGCATAGTTTATGTTTACTATTGAGGGTGTATACAGAAACTGTGGTTATGTACCCTACATAGTAAGATAGTGATCCATATTCTCATTATTACCTTAAAAACTGGAATTCATTTAGTGTGCCCTACATAGGGTACAGGGAGTGTACTTACACCCTACATAGGATGCTTCGTTTAAAGTAAGGTAACATTGAGCTTGCTGTTCCTTTCTGTTAATTGCACTACATAGTGGACATATCTAGTCAATGTAAATTCGATGTGGGAGGCTACATACTGAGTGGGGTTTTATTTAGGAGACTCACTTTGAGTAGTCCACTTCACTAGAACAGGTGTAAGATGTGAATGTAACGGGTTCCACGCCCCCCTCTACAGGAACATTCATCTTGACCACGGCGCTGATTCCTGCACTGAAGACGTCGCTGGACGCGAGAGTGGTGAGGTTCCACTGATTTAAGCTCTTAATTTTATTCATTCATTATCTTCCGCTTTATCCTATTTTACCCGCTGCTTACCGGGGACAAAAAATTAAAAACATGTGTTCACCTCTGAGTCTTAAAAGGTCATTAATCACGGCAGAAAAGTCGCTGGAAGATCTGAAAGTTAAATACATCAACAAAGTCGCCAAGTTGACAACGCTGCATCGCCAACGGGACCGCCGGCTTTTCATCCATCCATCATCTTCCGCTTTTATCCTCTATTAGGGTCGCGGGGGGGTTCCCCATGCCCATCCAGGGAAGAACGTCTCGGGCGCTGGGCAGATACACCCAGGACAGGGCGCCAATCTATCACTGGGCACACACTCACTCACACAGACACACTCTATATGGGGCAATTTTGAGAACTCAATTGACTTGATTCATGTTTTTGGATTGTGGGAGGAAACAAGAGAACCCGGAGGAAACCCACGCGGACACGGGGAGAACATGGAGACTCCACCCAAATGGGGATTCGAACCGGGAATCCCTTCTGCTGAGAGGAGAACATGCCAAACCACTAAGCCTGCTCTTAATTTTAATTCTCACTTATTTTGGATAAAAGTATGAAAATGTCAGAGGGACCAAGGGTTCTAGACCAACCCCTGAAAACCAACTTCATAATTAATCAAATGCTTGAGTCAATAAATGTAAAATGCAGAACAGTGACAGGAAGGCTGTTCAAAAGATGAGGAACTTTGTAAGGAAACACTCTGCCCTCTAGTGGCTGTTTATTCTGAGGACTTAATGAAAACCTGAGACCTTGAGAGCGGAGCTTGATGAGTTGATTGATCTTCAGTGTTAATCCTGAGTTTGATTGATCTGCTCTGTTAGATCACCGTGTCCTCGGGTGGAATGCTGGTTCAGAAACTCAACAAGGACGATTTACAGTTCGAGAGAGGAACCTTTGATGGAACCATGGCATACGCCCAAAACAAGGTACCTTAAAGCAGATTATTTAAATAAGCTCTTGTTTGAGAAGTTTGTTGGTCCACTGATGAAGTAACCCGACGAGTGGGTGGAACCAACTATGTGTTCAAATGGTCTGCAAAATGTCTTAAAATTAATTATTAAACTGCTCGTATTTTAACAAAGAAGGTGGTGTAGCTTCAGAACATTTGAAGCCCTTCATTTTGTTCTACGTTCTATAGAGGCAGCAGGTGGAGATGACAGAAAGATGGGCGTCCCAGCACAAAGAGATCCACTTTTCGTCAATGCATCCTGGCTGGGCTGATACACCAGGTACCTGACGCCGAACTCGTATAAAACTAAATAAAATTGTATAAACACACAGCTACAGTTAGCATTTTTACAATTTTGTAACAGTACTGTAAAGCTCCGCCCCCTTTGGTCAAAGCAGCCAGAGTAGCAGGTTGCAGGTGCAATTACGTGAACGCGGTAAATAATCTATTACCTCAGGAAATAAAACTAAAATTTAGGTGTCTACAAATTTACTGCTTAACCCCGCCTCTTTGGGACAAGGTAGCCAAAGTTGTAGGTCTCACACATAAAGAACCTGAACTTTCGCAAATATTTACCTCAGGAAACTGAAACAAAATTACATTTTCCAGCTTCCAGTTCTGATAGAGAAAATGGCGGGAAAATGGGAGATCACATGACACCACCAACAGAGTCAGAGTGGTGGACAATAACTAATTAAATGTGAGGTTTTTTTTTTTTTAACGACATTAAGTTCTGAGACTATTGAATACTTTTGACCCTCCTGCCCAGCGGTGCGCTCCTCCATGCCGGACTTCCACGCCAAAATGAAGAACAAGCTCCGTAGCGAGGCGCAGGGGGCCGACACTGTGGTGTGGTTAGCGTTGTCCGCCGCCGCCGCGGGTCACCCCAGTGGCCTGTTCTTCCAGGGTAGGTTGTATTTGGGGGATTTAGCGTATTGTTAATGAAACATGGCTGCTTTGTAGTGTTATTCAGTATTATTATCCCTCCCCCCACAGACCGAACGCCGGTGTCGACTCACCTGCCGCTGGCCTTCACCAGGTCGTCTTCCGATGATGTCACCGAGCTCATGAACACTTTGGAGCAACTCGCCGCCAAATTCAAACCATGACCTTTCTGAGGAAAAGTCAAAATCACTCTGGATCCACTTGATCATGTGACTGATTTAAATGCGATAAAATCACTCTGGATCCACTTGATCATGTGACTGATTTAAATGCGATAAAATCACTCTGGATCCACTTGATCATGTGACTGATTTAAATGCGACAAAATCACTCTGGATCCACTTGATCATGTGACTCTGATTTAAATCCTAACACTATCACTACACAGGCTTGATCTTAATCCTGCTGCAATATACTGTATGTTCCCTTTCTAGTGCCCTTAGTGTTCACTAGATGAGTTAATGATCGAGGCGAATGTTCTAAATAACGTAATCACGCAGTGTGCCTCATCAAGCAGGTCCAATCCACATTCCAAAAGAATGATGTTCATAATATATCAGGTCCCAGAACTGAATCTTGTGGGATACCTCTTTCAAATTTTTCCACTAAAACCAGCAATATTCTTAATGTTATCACAAACTAACTGTTGCAACTTGAGAAACGAGCACTCGCAATCTCACTCCGCAAAGATTTGTTTATTTTGAACCCCCCCCCCCCCCCCCCCGCGCCTGCCCACCCGCCAACCCCCATTTTACGATGTGTAAGTGAGAATGTAAGTGCCACACAAACAATACAAAAGCTTCTTGTACAAGTGCCTGGACGTGTTCACTAAATAAAACACCACAATGAAGGTTCCGTATTTACACAGGATGAGACCGTACATGGTCCCACTTCTTTACTACGTGGCAGTTCCGGTTCTCCACCAGTTTCTACTCGGTGTAGGTTCTCCATTCCTCGACTGTAGTGCTTTGTATTTAGGATACCACCGGAGTCATGTCCCAGAGCTGCAAAGCAGGACAGGACGAAAAATTTGGAGAATTTCAACTCGTGCTAATGTTTAAAAGCTTTAGAAAATATTCTGTTTGGGCACCGTGTTGGGCCAGTGGTCAGGGAGCCAAAATACATAGGGCATCCACTTATTTTTGGTTGCATTGAGTGTGTGTGTGTTTGTGTACTGACCTTGATGACTCTGTCTGAACCAGAGGTCAGCAGCCAGCTCCTGGTGGGCTCATAGTGAACATGCACCACGGTGTGCTTGCTGTCGTGGAAGGTCGCTGTGGGTGCCCGCCTTCAAAAACAGAAATTTCATGAGTAGCAGTTAGAGACCACCAGGTGGTGCAATCACCAGAACCATTCAAACATATTCCAACTGATTTCTGTACTTGTTCCGTTTTTATTGGCACCCTCGGTAAAGATTGGTTTCGTCAACAAAGTGGAATTATTTGTTGGGTTTACCCAAGGATAAGGAGCCAAGTGGTCAAGTAGTTGGGCCAGTGGTCAGGGCCAATGGTTATAAAGTTGGTCTGATGGTTAGAGGCTTAAACCCCCTGTCCACCAAAGCTGTAACCCAATGAAAGTAAGAACCCTTCAAAGCTACCTGGAAAACACTGGACCTTCTTGTTGTTGCTCCGTAGGAAACCTGGTGCAAAACTCAAACAAAGCCCAAACTATCCCAAGACTTCAATGGTCTACCAATTCAATGGTAGCTCTGCAACTGTGACACTCACTCTTCGTCTGTGATGGACTTGTGGCACTCGTCACAAACTCGCACCTGGAACTCGAATCCCATGAGGGGGATGGTGGAGCGTTTGGATGAACACTTCCCACACACAGCCTGGCCACACTTTCTGCAATGGTGCTGTGGAACAAAGTCAACAAAACCGCACGCGGGATCTTAGCAACAAAACACCAAACACCGACTTTGTAGCTGGTTAATGAGTCAAAATATCTAACTTTTAACAAAACTATAAAAGGTCCCAGAGATGTTCCTTGGGGAACACCATATATTTATTATTTACACAGGATGGTCCTGAAACCTATCCCCGTGGAGAGACACTTTGGACAGGTTGGCAGCCCATTACACTCAGGGGCAGTTCACCTGACTAACATTCTGTTTGACTGTGCAAGAAAACCCACAAAGACATGACCCACAGGAGAACATGCAAAGATTTTTATAGGTAACAGAACTCAGGGCCTGGGAATTGAACTCAGGACCTTCTTGCTATAAGTTGACAGTATTATACGATGGGACCCAGAATTATGCCTTGAGGGACGCCCAGGAAAATGAGCCCTGAACTCAACCCCATCTAACACCAACACCATTAAAGGTAAACTGATCACCTTAAATAAGATTACTGTGTGTGTGCGTGTGTGTGTGTGTGTGTGTGTGTGTACCTGGCGAAGGCCGATCTTTTTGCAGTCCCACATTTGTTTGAAGTTCCAGAAGAACGGCTGCTCACACTTCTGACATGAATCACTGTCCAGCCATTCAGGAGTCTGACACACACACACACACACACACACACACACACACACACACCACACACATTCCAACATCCTGAAGAACATCGTATTAAATATTGATAAAAATATAGAATAAAATATATTTCGCGTCTCCACCTCCTGCCGGGTAACATCCATGTTCCACACGACGGTTCCTCCATCCGCTCCGCAGGAAATCAGCTGATGAGTGTGTGCCACGTAACACAGTCCCTGTACCTTATCACTACACACACACACACACACACACACACACACACTTCTGATTGAGAAGAGTCAACTGAAGCGATTCAGTGTTCAGAACATCTGTTCTTTGAATTAGTATTTGATTAACTGACTCATCGTAAGGAATTCAAATCACTGAATCATTTAGGGACTGAAGAGACTTCTATAACCCAAAACAGTATTTAAAATCACTGAATCATTTGGAAACTAACGAGATTAGTTCGTCCTGAATCAGTATTTGCATCACTGAATCATTTAGGGCTACATAGATTCTTTTCTAAATATTTTTTAATATTCAATTTAGGAATTGTGAAGTGAATCGGTTTAAATCAATGAATCGTTTAGGCCTAAACAAAGGTGAATCAGCACTTCAGTCATTACAGAGATTCATTTCTCTTTTTAGGGATTTGTATTTGTATCAGTGAATCATTTGGTCACAGCGACATTTGACTCAGTATCGTTTGTGTACTTGTGGTGAATCAATGTAATAGTTATTGTATCGTTGAAGTTTTACACTTAAGCAGTGGACCCAACACCGAGCCTTGTGGACATGTCTGCAGATGTCTCTGATCGGATGACCAAAGTTAAACGCGTGTTAGGTTTTAGTCCTCACTTGTGTCCCTGCAGTTCGATAGCCGTCCCCTTCCGTCCGCCAATGTCCCACATGATGATGGAATGATCTGAACTCCCGGAGAACAGGACTCGTTGCACTGGGTCCCAGCACAGAGCGGTTACACTGCCTAGAACAACACGCAGGACAACCTCACGCTGGGAGTTCAAACAACGGACTTTAAGGTGATGTAATTGTGGTTCTTTACCCGTGTGCCCTTTGAAGGTGGTGACCAGAGTACAGTTGTCCTGCTCCAGTTTTAGGATGGTCACCTGACCCGAGTTATCACCCACGAACACGTGTCTGGTCTCG
This sequence comes from Corydoras sp. C115, assembly GCA_019802505.1. Lineage (NCBI taxonomy): Eukaryota > Metazoa > Chordata > Actinopteri > Siluriformes > Callichthyidae > Corydoras > Corydoras sp. C115. The sequence continues at coordinate 176,488 of JAFMOC010000328.1, read as the reverse complement.
ACATCAAACCTGAAGAACAACTGATGAAGGAAAACCCAGCCACCGTCTTAAAGAGACTGAAGACAGAATGTCCTCCAGGTTCCACACGACCGTCGGAACGCTAGAGTACATTTAGGTTCCCCGTTAATAGAAACCGTGCAGCATCGTGGTTGGCATGTTCTCCACTTAGCACCAGGGATCCAGGTTCAAATACCAATCTGGGTGGAGTTTGCATGTTCTCCCCTTGTCCGTGTGGGTTTCCTTTAGGTTCTCCGGTTTCCTCCCAGAGTCCAAAAACATTCAAGGTGAATTGGCTGCCTTGATTTACCCTTATCTAAATTGCCCCTATATAGTGTGTCTATGTGAGTGAGTGCCCAGCGATAAGACCCTACCAGGGTGTCCATGTCCACGTTCTCCATGCCCATCCAGGGGAGAACATTTTGGGTGCACCCTGAGAGGGCGCCAACCCATCACTGGGAACTCTCTCACAGACACACATCATAAGGGGCAATTTGGAGCATCTAATTCACCTCGAATCCATATTTTTGGACTGTGGGAGAACATACAAACTTCACCTTGATTGGGATTCGATCCTGGACCCCCAGGCTTGAGAGGGTGTTGGGTAAGCATACTTTATTTGAACTGCACCCTAGTGAGGGATTCGTGTTGAACGCGTAGCAAACTAATTAACACCCTTCGTCCAATCCTGACGCTCGTCCACGTTCCGTAACCGAGACGACGGACGTTCCTCTAACTGAAGGATACTGCAGTCCAGCGACCCACGCCGCCGTCCTGTAGGTGCCCAGCTGACGCCCGCTCTCAGAGCAATGCCACGTCAGAGTCTTATCCTGACCCGCGCTGAGGACCCACTCCGTCTCCAGGACGAACAGAACCACGGTGACGGCCCCCTGGTGAGCTGGTGAGCACACACACACACACACACACACACACACACACACATACACACACACACACACACACACACACAGCGTTGAGACGTGCGGTACGGCCGGGCGACGGCGTGTGAGGGAGCTGCTGCTGCATACTCACCCTGATAGGAGCGAGCGGGGGTCATCTTATTGTAATCCTCTGACAGAACAAACTCCTGTTAGAACACACACACACACACAACACACACACACACACACACACACACACACACAGGAGGGCGGAGCCTCAGATGACCTGTCCCTCGCAGGCTGATGAGCTACGACACTCTCAGCACCTCGTTTATCTTCATCGTTATGGTTGGTGTTTATTTAATTGTAATAATGTCTCTATAAAGACTGAATGTACTCACAGACACGACGCCGTTGTCCATGCCGACCGACAGACGCCGCGTCTCCGGGTTAAAGGACATGCAGGAGCAGGGAGCTGAGAGAACCGCTTCATTAGAACAGTTACAAACACACCGCTGTCTGTGTCAGTATGGTGGCCTCTCTCTCTCTCTGTTTCTCTCTCACTCTCACTGTGTCTCTCTCTCTCTGTTTCTCTCCATGTCTTTCATTGTGTGTCATTGTGTGTCTCTCTCTCTGTCTCTCTCTCTCCATGTCTCTCACTGTGTCTCTCTCTCTCTCTCTGTTTCTCTCTCTGTCTCCATGTCTCTCTCTCACTGTGTGTGTCTCTCTCTCTCTCACTCTCATCATTTCTCTGTGTAATTATTTCTGTGTAATCATAAAGACTACAAAGCGGCACAGTGCCTTAGTGGTTTAGCATGTTCTCCTCTCAGTGCTGGTGATTCCCGGTTCGAATCCTAATCTGGGTGGAGTTTCCATGTTCTCCCCGTGTCCGCGTGGGTTTCCTCCGGGTTCTCCGGTTTCCTCCCACAGTCCAAAAACATGGATCAAGTTAATTGAGTTCTCTAAATTGCCCCAAATGGAGTGTGAGTGAGTGTGTGTCCAGTGATAGATTGCCCCCCTGTCCTGGGTGTATCTGCCCAGCGCCCGAAATGTTCTCCCCTGGATGGGCATGGGGAACCCCACCGCGGCCCTAATAGAGGATCAAGCAGAAGATGATAGATGAATAAAAACTATAAAGCAAAACAAATTTTGTCTCTTTGTTTCATAGCTTTTTGTTGTCTGTCTGTCCTCCCTCATAATCCCCCACCCTGTTGTCCTGTCCTTCACCCCCCCCCCGGAGGTCCGAGTCTCCCGTGGTGACCCCGTGTGGTGCTTTGCTTCCCGGTGTGGGGGCCCTCACCCGGCATGGTGTGGTAGATACTGGGCCAGTACTGTCCGCTGTCTCTCTTCAGCCAAACGCGCACCGTCCTGAAAACACAGCAGCACAGATGAGAGGTACACGATGAGCGGACGTTCTGCGGGTTCCCTAACGCTGCGATTTAAGAACCCTGAACACAGGAGACACGTCCACTCCTGGTCACGCGGCGCAGGAGTGAGGGACGGGGTTGAGCCCTGAGCACGAGGTCACATGGTGGTGATTAAGCCGCCTCCGCTGAGGAAGCGCAGGGTTGCGAAACGAAACGGCGGCTGGTCACATGACACGAGGCGCGGGGTGTAGGGTGCATGTTGGCTTTAAGTCGAGCGGAAGAAATACCTCCCCCCGGTGTCTGTGCAGGGTCGGTGCAGCAATCCTTGCGCATGTAGTAAGGGTAGCGCCACCCGAGGTAAGGGTTGGGCTGTAGGGGTCACGTCCTCTCATAAGCACTGAACGTCACATGCTGCCGCCACCATGCTTCACTGTGGGAGTGACGTCATGTCGGTCGAACTCCCAAAGCGCCTGTGTGGGGCATATTTAATGTGTCCCCGGGTGAACCCTCACTTTCGGAACGTCGCGTAATCAGACCTATCGAGATCAAAGCGCGCCGACGGGAGCGCACGACGGAGCGGCCCTTTGAAGGTGTGCGGGGCGGCCGTGTTCGTGTGTGTTGTTATTTTGGGTGGGGTGTGGGGGGTGGGGGGGTGCGCACCTGTCCTGTGAGACGCTGATCACGCCGTCCTCTTTGGGGATGATGACGGCGGCGTTCACCACCTCCTGGAACGACTCGATCTTGCTCATCAGGACGGGTTTGCGCGTCTGCGGCGGACGCGGCTGGACCTCGGCCGCCATCGAGCTCGACGCTGCGGGCCTGCTGCTCTGCGGTGCTGCTCTGCGTGTTTTTGTGGAGGGGCGGCAGCACGACGCGCCGCGCTCCGGCGGCTCTCTGTTATGGAGGAGAGGAAGCCCGCGGGGTCAGCTGAGCGCGGCGGCGCGGCCGCGTCCCAAACCGAGGCACGCACGCACGCAAACACCGTGGGGGTACCCCACGCGGCGCGTGTGCGGGGAGCGCCTGACGACGTCCACGCGAGCGGGGATCACGGCACGCGCTCACGCATCCCCACGCATCTGCTCTTTTATTAGAGGCGTCCGGCGCGGGGACGAAGGGAACACTGGGTGGTGTAGTGAGCGCTGTGTGATTGAGGACGCACCCCGTGTGGCTTACGGTATTCAAGGTCTGTTTGGACCCGCCTTTTAGAGAAGTGCACATCACAGCGCCGCCTAGTGTTCACTAAGACTAGTGTCGTGTATTTTACCCTGCAGTATGTATTGATTATGCAGAATGATTGTGTTTAAATCTGTTTGTCTGATTTTATTTTGGCGGCACGGTGGCTTAGTGGTTGAGCATGTTCTCCTCTCAGCGCTAGGGATTCCCGGTTCGAATCCCCATCTGGGTGGAGTTTCCATGTTCTCCCCGTGTCCGCGTGGGTTTCCTCCGGGTTCTACGGTTTCCTCCCACAGTCCAAAAACATGGATCAAGTCAATTGAATTCTCCAAATTGCCCCATATAGAGTGTGTGTGTGAGTGAGTGTGTATCCAGCGATGGATTGGCGTCCTGTCCTGGGTCTATCTGCCCAGCGCCCGAGACGTGGATGGGCATGGGGAACCCCCCCCCCCCCCCGCGACCCTAATAAAGGATAAAGCGGGAGATAATGAATGAATAAATGAATTATTTTATTTTATTTTATATTGTGTCCCTTTTAACTTTTGTAAGGTGTCCTTGAGTGCACTGAAAGGTGCCATTTATAAATAAAATGCATTATTATTAGTAGTAGTACTAGAACACACAAGTGTGGTATATATATATATATATATATATATATATATAATACACTATGCCGTATGCACTGTGTACATGTATAGTATATAGTAGTACAGTATGTCATATTCATTGCACATTAAAGTGTGCTTTAGTGGTCAACACATTCGCCTCTCAGACCTGGAGATCCAGGTTCGAGTCCTGATCTGAGTGGAGTTTGCATGTTCTCCCCGTGTCCACGTGGGTTTTCTACGGGTTCTCCGGTTTCCTCCCACCGTCCAAAATTGTGGATTCAATGTGAAGGCTTCTCTAAATTGCCCCTATATAGTGAGTGTGCCCAGTGATGGATTGGCACCCTCCACTGGATGGTCAAGGGGAACCACCCCCCCCATCAGCTCCTCCTCAATAAAGGTTTTAATCAGTGTATCTGACCTCAGTGATCCAACGTGAAGTAGGTTCTGAGTAGTTGGTAGCTCAGTGGTCAGGGTGTTGGGTTATCAGTCTGAAGGTTGTGGGTTCAAATCCCAGGTCCACTGCAGTTACCAGTGTGGGTCCTTGAGCGAGACCCTTAACCCTCATTGCTCCAGGGGGCGCTGTGATGAACCCTGTGTTCACCTTGAAAGTCGCTTTGGATAAAAGTGTCCAATAAATGACCCAATGTAATTGTAGTTACGGTGCTTTTGTCATAAATTAGTTTGCTATATTTCTGAGTGGAGCTTTATTTTCGTGTAACTAATATTTTAGCTCACTACATTTTACAGCAGCTCATCCAACACTGTCTACATATTTAAAGCAAACATAATATCTCGATAAAAAGGTCATTTCAGAGTTCAGACACATTTCTATTTTGACAGTTTGCCCGAGCGTTCTGTAACTCAACCTGAGCTCCGTCTGAACACAATTGATAATCGGACATGCTTAGTGATGTTCATTTAGTTTTATTGCTATGACAACCACCACTCACTCTTATGGTTTGAAAGTCGTTGGGAACCGTACATTAGACTCTGTGGACAGTAAAGCATTTATAACAAAATGTATTTGTTTTTACTCTTGTTTTCTCTCCCACAACGTTATTCCTTTATTCCACAGATTCAAATACAACCAAATGAACTGTAATGCAAATGAGTCACCTCTGGGACAGCCAATAGCGACGTCCCTTACTGAGGAGTTGTGAGCGCTGAGCGGGCAGAACCCGCTGCTTACCGTGGACAAAAAATGAAAATCATGTGTTCAGCTCCGAGTCTTAAAAGGTCATTAATCACGGCAGAAAAGACGCTGGAAGATCTGAAAGTTAAATACATCAACAAAGTCGCCAAGTTCACAACGCTGCGGCTTTTCATCCATCCATCCATCATCTTCCACTTTATCCTCTATTAGGGTCGCGGGGGGGGGGGGGGGGGGGGGGGGGGGGGGGGGGGGGGGGGGGGGGGGGGGGGGGGGGGGGTTTCGGGCGCTGGGCAGATACACCCAGGACAGGGCGCCAATCTATCGCTGGGCACACACTCACTCACACAGACACACTCTATATGGGGCAATTTGGAGAACTCAATTGACTTTCATTCATTCATTATCTTCCGCTTTATCTTCTATTAGGGTCGCAGGGGGGGGGGGTTCCCTATGCCCATCCAGGGGAGAACGTTTCGGGCGCTGGGCAGAAAGACCCAGGACAGGACACCAATCTATCGCTGGACACACACTCATGCACACAGACACACTCTATATGGGGCAATTTGGAGATTTCAATTGACCTTGATCCATGTTGTCGGACTGTGGGAGGAAACCGGAGAACCCGGAGGAAACTCACGCGGGCACGGGGAGAACATGGAAACTCCACCCAGATGGGGATTCGAACCGGGAATCCCTAGCGCTGAGAGGAGAACATGCCAAACCACTAAGCCGTACCGTATGAGTCTCAAAAGGTCATTAATCACGCCAGAAAAGTCGCTAATTACATCGACAAAGTCGCTAAAGTTGACAACTCTGCAGCGCCAGCCGGCTTTTATACTGCCTCATTTGAATATGGTAATGAACGCCTCCAAGGCGACCAATCAGCGCACACGCGAGCGCTTGACACGGCACCGACGGGCGTGGCCGGAGCAGGGCGGACGGTTATAAAGGTTGAGCGGCTGCGCGGTGGCGTTAGTGTAACTCACACCGAGCGAGCAGTTCGCTCCGGGTTCGAACGTCCGGCCACATCAACAACAACAACAACAACAAAATCAACAAAAACACGTTCTAAAGCACTCGCCACGCGCACACGGGTGTTTGAAATGGCGTCCGGCGCGCTTCGCCGCCGCCTGGCGGCGCCTTTGAGGCACTTCGGGAGCGCGTAACGCGGTTAGCTTCGGCGCTAACGCGAGCTAGCGAGCGAGCGGCGTGTTTACGCAGGGCGTCGGGACGGGACGAGCGGGACGAGCGGGATTATCGATTCGCGCTGAATTTAATCCCGACGAGCAGCTGGACATGTAGAGGGTCACTAATCCTGCACGATGCCCGTCATCCTCTTCCTCATAGACACATCCGCGTCCATGAACCAGCGCTCCTATCTGGGCACCACCTATCTGGACGTCGCCAAAGGCGCCGTTGAGACGTTTCTGAAGGTAACACGGGATTTAAAATGTAATCTGAGTTAGAAACTGAACCGCGTTAATCCCGCGTTCCGCCCCGCAGCTCCGCAGCAGAGACCCGGCCAGCAGAGGGGACCGGTACATGCTGGTGACTTTTGAGGACACTCCCGCCGCCATCAAGGTACTTTTCTGGACTTTTTTTCGGAGACGGATTTAATAACGGAACTCGATGAGAACCGGCAGCTGTGATTAACCCGAGTCTCCGCTCAACAACAGCGCTGCGGACAGTGTGCGCGAACTTAACACCACACTCACCCAACATGGCCGAGCGGTCATTCCGCAGTGAGGTCAGCGGGCAGGGACTACGGGGGCCGGGATGGCTCAGCCCGCCCCCCAGAACCCGTTGGGATGGGATGACATGCAGAGTAGATTCTGATGTGGAGTTAATAGAGATGAGTTATGATTCGTTACGAAATCATTAATTCTATCTCTCCAATTAATAAAGCACTGATTGGTACAGATAAGCAATTCATATAACAGTCGTTATTACAGGTGAGTGATTATAGAGCGGTCGTTATTACAGGTGAGTGATTATAGAGCGGTCGTTATTACAGGTGAGTGATTATAGAGCGGTCGTTATTACAGGTGAGTGATTATAGAGCGGTAGTTATTACAGGTGAGTGATTATAGAGCGGTCGTTATTACAGGTGAGCGGTCGATTACAGGTAGAGAGCGGTCGTTATTACAGGTGAGTGATTATAGAGCGGTGTTATTACAGGTGAGTGATTATAGAGCGGTCGTTATTACAGGTGAGTGAGCGGTCGTTATTACAGGTGAGAGCGTAGTTATTACAGGTGAGTGATTATAGAGCGGTGTTATTACAGGTGAGTGATTGTATATTACAGGTGAGAGCGTGTAGTTATTACAGGTGAGTGATTATAGAGCGGTCGTTATTACAGGTGAGTGATTATAGAGCGGTCGTTATTACAGGTGAGTGATTATAGAGTGTAAGTGATTATAGAGTGTAGTTATTACAGGTGAGTGATTATAGAGCGGTCGTTATTACAGGTGAGTGATTATAGAGTGTAGTTATTACAGGTGAGTGATTATAGAGCGGTCGTTATTACAGGTGAGTGATTATAGAGCGGTCGTTATTACAGGTGAGTGATTATAGAGCGGTAGTTATTACAGGTGAGTGATTATAGAGCGGTCGTTATTACAGTGATTATACAGGTGAGATTATAGAGCGGTAGTTATTACAGTTATTACAGGGTGAGTGATTATAGAGCGGTAGTTATTACAGTTATGATTACAGCGGTGGTTATTACAGGTGAGTGATTATAGAGTGAGTGATTATAGAGCGGTAGTTATTACAGGTGAGTGATTATAGAGCGGTCGTTATTACAGGTGAGTGATTATAGAGCGGTCGTTATTACAGGTGAGTGATCATAGAGCGGTCGTTATTACAGGTGAGTGATCATAGAGCGGTCGTTATTACAGGTGAGTGATCATAGAGCGGTCGTTATTACAGGTGAGTGATTATAGAGCGGTCGTTATTACAGGTGAGTGATTATAGAGCGGTGATTACAGGTGAGTGATTAGAGCGGTCGTTATTACAGGTGAGTGATTATAGAGCGGTGATTATGAGTGATTATAGAGCGGTCGTTATTACAGGTGAGTGATTATAGAGCGGTCGTTATTACAGGTGAGTGATTATAGAGCGGTCGTTATTACAGGTGAGTGATTATAGAGCGGTCGTTATTACAGGTGAGTGATTATAGAGCGGTCGTTATTACAGGTGAGTGATTATAGAGTGTAGTTAAGTGTTGAGTGTATTATTACAGGTGAGTGATTATAGAGCGGTAGTGATGACAGGTGTTAGTGATTTATAGAGCGGTCGTTATTACAGGTGAGTGATTATAGAGCGGTCGTTATTACAGGTGAGTGATTATAGAGTGTAGTTATTACAGGTGAGTGATTATAGAGTGTAGTTATTACAGGTGAGTGATTATAGAGCGGTCGTTATTACAGGTGAGTGATTATAGAGCGGTCGTTATTACAGGTGAGTGATTATAGAGCGGTCGTTATGCCACAGGACCTTAATGGGTGGTAACTGTGAATAAGGTTCTGCCCCTGTGGTTTTTAGGCAGGGTGGAAGGAGAATCATGCGACGTTCATGACTGAACTCAGGAACCTGCGGGCCACGGGTTTGACCTCCTTCGGTCCGGCTCTGAGGACCGCCTTCGACCTGCTCAACCTCAATCGCCTCGTCTCCGGTATCGACAACTACGGCCAGGTAGCGCCTTCCCTCGAACCCGGCGCGATCGTTGGAGTCACGTGAAACTCCGCTGGACTCAGAAATAATCACTGTGGTATCATTTTTGTTTTCTTTTTTAGGGCAGGAACCCGTTTTTTCTGGATCCCGCCGTCATCATCGCCATCACGGATGGAAGTCGACTGACTGGGACGTCCGGCGTGCAGGACGAGGTACGAGGACGCAGGTTCGGAGTGAAATCGGCACGTTCGGTGCGAATCCCAAGTAAACAATCGCTGTCTTTCCAGCTGCACCTACCCCTCGTCACCCCTCTCCCGGGTAGCGAGCTCACCAAGGAGCCCTTCCGCTGGGATCAGCGCCTCTTCTCCCTGGTGCTCCGTATCGCGGGCAACGCCACTCTGGAACCTGAGCATGTGGGCGGAGTCCCGTCAGACCCCTCACCCGTCACGCCCATGTGCGAGGTGACCGGAGGTGAGACACGAGGCATGCATCACAATATTGACCTCATGAACACCAGGGGGCCTCGTGAGCTCCGGAAATGTATATTATAAAGTATAACAGCCGTTCCGTGTCGCTGTTTCCAGGCCGTTCGTACAGCGTGTTCACCCAGCGCATGCTGAACCAGTGTCTGGAGTCTCTGGTGCAGAAGATCCAGAGTGGAGTGGTCATCCATTTTGAGAAGACCGGACCCGACCCTCCAGAAGGTCAGACTGGAGGAGGAGGAGGTGGCGTTATCATAATCTGTAATTAACATATTTAAATGTCAGAATTGTTGTTATTCTCTTACAGAAAGCTCGTCCGAGGTGAAGTCAGGCCCCCAGCCGTGGCACAGCTGTCACAAGCTGATTTACGTCCGCCCCAACCCCAAGACCGGCGTCCCCGTGGGTCACTGGCCCCTCCCCGAGTCCTTCTGGCCCGATCAGAACTCCCCCACTCTGGTGACGCAGGGCATCGTGGGTTGTGGATAAATGTTGGAAGTTGTGTTGTGGATTGGTACTAAAGTGTGACCTCCCTCCCCCTCCGCAGCCCCCCCGCGTAGCTCATCCTCAGGTGCGCTTCTCCTGCGCGGAGGCGGAGCCTATGGTCGTCGACAAGGTGCCGTTCGATAAATACGAGCTGGAGCCGTCGCCCCTGACGCAGTTCATCCTGGAGAGGAAGTCCCCGCACAGCTGCTGGCAGGTACACGCTCAAAAACCCCGGGGGTCACAGCACTGCACCCTGTGCACTACCTAGTGCTCATGAACAAGACAGCTACTGTCTTTCCCTACACAGTATAAACAAGTCGTAAACCACTCACCCTGTGCACTACCTAGTGCTCATTAAGAGTTACCTCGTTAAATTAATGTGGATGTTCTCTGTCCCTCATTTCTACCTCGTAGGTCTACGTTAGCAACAGTGCGAGGTACGGCGATCTGGGGCAGCCGTTTGGCTACCTGAAGGCGAGCACGGCGCTCAATTGCGTCAACCTTTTCGTCATGCCGTACAACTACCCCGTGGTGCTGCCCCTTCTCGGTAAGGTCGCTCAACCCAATTCCCGCCCCTGACCGGCTACACCTAGTGCCTGAGGTCATGTCTTCTGTCTTGCGCCCTCTAGATGACTTGATTCGAGTGCACAAGTTCAAACCCGGGGTAAAATGGCGCCAGGCTTTCGAGAGCTACCTGAAGGGCATGCCACCGTACTACATCACGGTAGGTCCTTGCTGCCTTGTTCTCATCCTTCACATTGACTTGCGACAGAGTTGGATGTTATTCTTGACCCCACTGTTTGGGCGCTAAATGGCGCATTGTAAATATTATTTTTTTACATTCATAAAATTCACTCAGTTCTGTACATTTTTGAACGTGCAATATATAAATATAAATGCATTCACTCAGGTTGTACAGTTTTATACACTCTTGTAAAAAATTTCTTTCAAATTTTTTGTAAATTGTAAATTATAGTGCTATCTTTAAATCTCTTTATTTGTGTCAATTTTAGTATACGACACTGAAAGTATGGCACCTTCATTTGGTTCTACCTGATATAATGACAATAAAGAGATTCTGATTCTGATTGCAGCCTTTGAAGAAGGCTCTGAGAATGATTGGCGCGCCAAACCTCCTGGCAGAAAACATGGAGTACAGTCTGAGCTACAGCGTGGCTTCCTACCTCAAAAAGCTCAGCCAGCAGGTACCTCTGGGGGGGTTTAGGGACGAAAAGTTGTCCAGGTTGACCCCTTCAGGTAAAGTCTCAAATCAACCCCCCTGTCTCTCTCAGACAAAGGTGGAGGCGGACCGTGTTTGCGCCTCCGTGGGGAAGAAGGCGGGGCCCGAGTCTGGAATCAAACTGCGCTCGAGAGTCGCCGGCCTGTCCCTAGCTCATAGGAAAGACTTCACCCTGCTGCTGCAAAGCATCGTGGGTGATACCCCTCTTGAGATCAGCCCCAAAGAGTTCCAAGGCTTCCAATTGGCGATCATCAACAAGGTAACTCGAGTCAACTCCACTCCCTGCTTACATGTGATTTTGAAAATCCTTTAGACTCCTCCCCTTCCTGTTTGCTTGTGCTCAGGCACTCACGCCTCAAAATCTCCGGAACCCCTACGACATTCCCAGAATGCACCTGCTGGATCAAGTCACCCGGATGAGGCGAAACCTTCTCAACCCGGGGTTCCGCATCCTGAGAGGCCAAGATCAAGGTAGCCTTGGTTGAACCATAAGAGTCTGGAGAACATGAAGGGACCTTCTTCATGGTTAATGTTCCCTCACTGCTTTTTCCTCTAGACCAGCTGCACAGTGTCCCTATAGCACAGATGGGCAACTATCAGGACTTCCTGAAACACGTCCCCCCCCCCCTGCGTGAGGCCGACCCGGACCAGCCCAAGAGATTGCACACCTTTGGGAACCCCTTCAAGCTGGACAAGAAGGTTTGTTTTTTTATTTGTTTGGTTGTTTCTAAGACTAAGGGGTTGTTTGGGGGGGGGTAAATATTGAGTTGTGATGCTGCTCTTGGTGGGGGGGGGGGTCAGTACTTGGTCGTGGTGTAACTCCACCCTCTGTGGGTTGCAGGCGATGATGGTGGACGAGGCGGATGAGTTCGTAACGGGTACGCAGGGCAAAGGCAAGCGTTCAGGGGAGGCCAACAGCTCGCTCACTGGTGCCCCCAAAAGACGAAGGTGCATGTCACCGATACTGCGTCTAGGGAGGGCATACACCCCCCCCAGCATGACGCCACCAAGAGGTGAGGACTTGATTCGTTGCTTACTGCCCTCATGTGGGTGCGGATTCTGGAGTCTGGATACCATGTGTGACCTCACCCTCATCTCCAGATACCAACCATGTGGGTCACATGACTCCAGATCACCACGATTCGGAGCACAGCCATGTGGGCCCCGACGATTTGGAACAGCCCTCAGACCCTCAAACTGAGCATTCCGATTCGAGCCACGCCCCGGACCCTCACCTCAAACCGGACCGTGCTCCCGGTGAAAACCACGTGAGTCATATCGATTCGGAGAACCCCCCGGGACCGGTGACCTATTCACCCCCCACACATCTGAGGCACGCGGAGGACGATGAGGAGCAGGACGAGGTCATCAACGGTGAGGATGAGGAGCTGAGGAAGAGGAAGGCGGAGGAGGGGCAGAAGCTGAACACGGAGCTCCGCGTCCTCATCACCAGGGAGATCAGGAAACCCGGGCGGCGTGAGTACCCCATCTGATCTTCCAAACGATTCACTGATTCACTCACTCAGGCTCAGGTGATTCACTGCTTTACACTTTACTAGAATGAACTAAATGAGCAATGATTCACATTTTTACTAAATGATTCCTCAGTTTGATTCGAGTGAGGAACCTCTGACGTCTGTGACTGACTCCACCGCATGACCGATTCATTTACTGACCCACTGAATCAGAGCAAGATTCATTTACCTTAGATGATTCATTAATTCAAAGATTTATTGCACTTGAGCACCATTTTTATTTTGATTCTTTGATTCCAGCAATGACTCCATGAATTCGAACCTCGATTCACGGATTTGAACTCTGACCCACATAACTCACCGATTCATTCTCAAAATCAGACGATTCATAGATGCACTGTAGTCATGGACTCTGATGATTTGATTCGCTGATTCAGTGATTCACTTGTGAAATGACTCGGTTCTCTCCTGCAGGTCATGAGAAGATCTTCCACCTCCTGAAGCAGATCCAGGGCAGTTTTGAGACGCGCCTCCTCTTCCTGCAGAACATCATCAGAGAAGCAGCCAGGTACGTTCCCTCACCTCCACCGTGCTTCACAGTTCCACCCTGCACCTCCACCCGAGCTCCCCCTCTCTCTGTGTGCAGGTTCAAAAAGCGGGTTCTGATCGAGCAGCTGGAGAACTTTCTAGAGGAAATTCACATCCGAGCGAATCACCTGAACGCGTTCTGACGCCGGCATGACCTCGCCACACGACCTCAGGCTCCGCCCCCTCGTACCTCCTTCATCAAGCCATTTGTGCTGACTGTTGATGAAGCCCGTTGGCCTCGAGGCCGTCGTCTGTTTGAGTAACTGAGGCTGCGATGGTTCCACCAGCAGAAGATCGTGGAGAACACCCCGGGGTCGTCCCCTGAACCGGCCGTCCACAAGATTTTCTAAGGCGGTCACATAGATTTGAATGTGTCTTTTGCTCCGCCCACACACCATCGCAAGGACCAAATTTTGTACAGCTGTACGGACATTAAGAGAGTATTATTTAAGGGGCGTGTCTTCTGACGACCTGTTTATATTTGAATAAATTCTATTTTACTTTTGTTTAAATAAATAACTTTCTGAAACTCGAGTCGAGTCGAACTGAATCAATTCACCAAACGAATCGAGGCACCGAGTCAAAAACACCAAAACCAAGGAGGTGTGATGTAGGGGGTGTGTGTGTGTGTGGGGGGGGGGGGGGGCGTGTCCACATACCTTCAGTAATTGTGAACAAAAATAGCCTCGTGATTTGTGAGTCATTTGGACCTTGTGGAGTCATTTGAGTGAATCGGTGCTTAACAGTCAGCTGTAAACGAAGCTGTTTTTATTTACACGTTAATTTACAGAAACTCCTTTAAAAACTCACGGTGCCGCTCGCGTGATGCTAGTCCCTCAGTCTCGGTTCTGCTGGGTTCAGCACTCGGCCCATGAACAGAACCGAACCTGCGGAACGTGATCGGAGAATCAACTTCATTAAATCAAATCAGAAAAGCTTCAAACCAAATGCCGTGGATCTGAAGCTCGTCACGTCGTTATGCTTTACCTCCGAGGCGTCGCAGGATGAAGAGGAACGGCCGGTCGGCTTTAAACACCGCCGCTCGAGAACGTTTCAGAAGAACCATGGCTGAAAAACACAACACAATGATTCACTGAACCTGACTCGACTCGATTCACAGAGCTCACGCCATTGAGTTACTAACTGAATAAGAAATGAACGAATCATTAGTTTGATCACATGATTCAGTGAATCAGACTCAGATATATTCAATCAATTTAACTCCTAATGAATCATTCATTGGAAAATGATTCAGAGTCATTTAATAATTCAAAACTTCATGGACTCTAAATAAGAAATGAGTTTAAAAGACGAATCCATTCATTATCTCCCGCTTTATCCTCTATTAGGGTCGCGGTGGGGTTCCCCATGTTCATCCAGGGGAGAACGTCTCGGGTGCTGGGCAGATAGACCCTGGACAGGACACCAATCCATCACTGAACACTCACTCACACAGACACACACTATATGGGGCAATTTGGAGAATTCAATTGCCCTTGATCCATATTTTTGGACTGTGGGAGGAAACCGGAGAACCCGGAGGAAACCCATGTGGACACGGGGAGATCATGGAAACTCCACCCAGATGGGGATTCGAACCAGGAATCCCTAGCCCTGAGAGGAGAACATGCAAAACCACTAAGCCACCGTGCCGCCTGAAAGGCGAATCATAATGTTAAACTCTCTCTGATTCACTCACTGAATTAATTAACAGTAAACTGATTCAAATGAACTGATTCTTTAAACTAACGACTTGATGAATACAATGAAATGATTGTTGGGGTTCTGGGTGGTTGCTAAGGGGATGCTAAATGGTTGCTAAGGTGTTCCATGTGGTTGCAATGGGGTACTACTTTACTGACTCATTAAATGATTCATTAATTCAAATATCATATTATGTAAATGATTCTGTAACAGGTGGCTTAGTGGTTTGGCATGTTCTCCTCTCAGCACTAGGGATTCCCGGTTTGAATCCCAATTTTGGGTGGAGTTTCCATGTTCTCCCCGTGTCTGCGTGGGTTTCCTCCGGGTTCTCCGGTTTCCTTCCACAGTCCAAAAACATGGATCAAGGTCAATTGAGTTCTCCAGATTGCCCCATATAGAGTGTGTCTGTGTGAGTGAGTGTGTGCCCAGCGATAGATTGACGCCCTGTTCTTGGTGCCCAGTGCCTGAGACGTTCTCCCCTGGATGGGCATCAGGAACCCCCACCCTCCCTGCCACCCTAATAGAGGATAAAGCGGAAGATAATGAATGAATGAATGAACACTAGGGGTGAGCTGCAATATTCGCTGATTCGACGATTCGATTCGGAGAACCGTAGTCCACTATGAACCTCATAGTCGAATGTACCATTTTGACCACATGGGGGCGCCCATGGCTGCTGCTAAGCATTAGTTTTTACATGAAATGTCTTTTTTTTGTTATATATATATATATAGCTTTTTGTCAAATAAAATCATCCTAATTTCTAGAAAAAAAAGAAAAAAGAAAAACAAAAAAAACGTTTTCTTTTGTCAGAAAAACAAGTAAAATATAAAAAGAAAATAATAATTTAAACTACGCCCTTAGCACCATCTTGTGGTGAAATTTCAACTGATTCGACTATGAAAATCTTTAGATGAATACAGCCCTAATGAACACACCAAATCGAGTAAACGATTCACCGATTCACCATCCACATTACCCGAAGGCGAATGGAGTCTGAGGAATCATTTGAATCATAACCAAACGACTCTGACCTGTGGCTGCGGTGGCCGTGGTTCCTTCCTCGCGCACCTCGATGGAGGCCCGATGGAGAGCCTGAGACACGTACAGCCCCTCTGCATCTGAGGAGGGTTCCGCGGTTATTCGGATCTCTGCTCCGATTATGATGTCATAAGCGAGCAGGCGGCCGATTGGACGAACCTGCGATGGCGCCGAAATCCGCGGCCGACGGGAGGAAGGCGTCGGTCACGCCGAGCGAGCGCAGCGCCACCTTCAGGTCCAACCGCGAGTGGATCGTAAACCTGGAACACGGAACCGGAGGGATTACGCCCATGTTCCGCTGGGGGTGTGGGGGTGGGGGTGGGTTCTGTAGGTCCCCTTTGGTTACCTGGGGAGGAAGATGTCCATCTTCAGCCGCCGTAGTCCCGCCTCCCAGGACGACAGCGTGTGCCCGCTCACATGGGCCTCCAGCTGCGACAGCGGCGTCTTGCGTTGGCTCGGCATCGCCACCAACAGGCCGAGCGTCCCATCCGAGTACGGCAGCTCCAGGACGGAGTACCGCTCACCCGACTCCAGGTGGAACTGACCTGCGGAGAACGTTGACCGGATGCAGATATGGTTCACCCCACATGTCCCCCCACCGTCGCCATGGCGACCAGCCGATCGTCATCAAACGCTCATGTAACTCAAGATTGGACCACTAGAGGGCGCTACCCCCGCTGTTCCCATCCCGCTAACTTACCGAACCGGACCTCGGAGGACTGGTGCATCATGGGAACTTTGATGGTGCCACCGTCCACCAGGGAGAAGGGAAGGTTCTGCACGTCGGTGAACAGGAACTGTTTCTGCCAGGTGCCCTGGAACTCCACAGAACTGAGGAGCGCCATGTGAGGGACGGCGGCCCACCAGGAGCCTTCCTCCTCCTCCTCCTCCTCCTCCTCCTCCTCCTGCGCCCCGCCGGCCCGCCTCACCTCCCCCCCGACCTGCCCTGCTCCGAAAGAGGAGAGAGCATGTGATCGATACTGAATCAAACGTGCCCCCCCCAAATCAAACGACTCACTGAAATACAGGGTGTGAAGAGTTAACTTGGAAAACGATTCACTGATTCAAAGTGTTGGACCCGTGAGCCAATAATCAGACGGCTCTGCTCATGGGAACAGTTCCTGGTTCTACGTGCGCTGACCTGCCGGTTCCTGCCGGAAGCCACTGTGAGTTCTGTTGGTTCCGTTAGAGTTCCTGCTGTTGTTGCACCACAGCGCCGCGTGTTCCCCGAACTCGGGCCGAAGTCGGAATCCCGATCGCACGAGGAGCTCGTTGGTGAGGCGCAGCCTGACGCCGCGGCTCGAGTTCTCCAGGTCGCCTCGGGTTCGAGACACGAACTCCCGAAATCCAGAACCTGAGGGGCAGATCACGGGGACCTGAGATTAGACCTGAGATTAGATCTGAGATTAGACCCGAGATTAGACCCGAGATAAAACCTGAGATAAAACCTGATATTAGACCCGAGATAAAACCTGAAATAAAACCTGAGATTAGATCTAAGATTAGATTTGGGATTAGATCTGAGACTAGACCCGAGATTATACCTGAGATAAAATCTGAGATTAGATCCGAGATTAGACCCGAGATAAAACCTGAGATTAGACCTGATATTAGACCCGAGATTAGATCTGAGATTAGATTTGGGATTATACCTGAGATAAAACCTGAGATTAGACCTGAGATTAGATCTGAGATTAGACCCGAGATTATACCTGAGTTAAAACCTGAGATTAGATCCGAGATTATACCCGAGATAAAACCTGAGATAAAACCTGAGATTAGATCTGAGATTAGAACTGAGATTAGATCTGAGATTACACCCGAGATTAGACTGGAGATTATACCTGAGGTCTGACTCAGAGAACAGACTGCAGTCCGACCTGAATTCTGAGGATCTCAGGATTCACTGATTCAGACTCGATACATATGAAGAGTGAATCATAATCAAATGATTCCATAATTTAAAAGTGTAACTCACTACTTATAAGGAGTGGCTCTGAATCATAATAAAATGATTCACTGATTTGAAGTGTTAACCACAATACATATAAGACCTGGAGTCGATTCACTGATTCAACGAGGTAATCTAAATATAAGGTGTGATTCTGAATCAGTACCAAATGATTCACTGATTCAATGAGAAGAAACACTACAAATAATTCACTCACTGATTCAGTAGGTAACTAATTATAATGACAAATGAATCTGATTCAAAGACAAATGATTCACTGTTATTAATGGAAGGTGAAATGAGGCTCACTGGCCACTTTATTAGGAACAGAGTGAGGGACTGATCTACAGGTCACATGTCTACTGTGCTGTACGCTAGAGAACATGTAGCGAACATGTGGAGAACATGTAGCAAACATGTGGAGGACATGTAGAGGACATGTAGAGAACATGTAGCAAACATGTGGAGAACTTGTGGAGAACATGTGGAGGACATGTAGAGAACATGTGGAGGACATGTAGCGAACATGTGGAGAACATGTGGAGAACTTGTAGCGAACATGTGGAGGACATGTGGAGAACATGTGGAGGACATGTGGAGGACATGTAGCGAACATGTGGAGAACATGTGGAGAACTTGTAGCGAACATGTGGAGGACATGTGGAGAACATGTGGAGAACGTGTGGAGGACATGCGGAGAACATGTGGAGGACATGTAGAGAACATGTGGAGGACATGTAGAGAACATGTGGAGGACATGTAGAGAACATGTAGAGAACATGTGGAGAACATGTAGAGAACATGTGGAGAACATGTGGAGGACATGTGGAGGACATGTGGAGGACATGTGGAGAACATGTGGAGAACATGTAAAGAACATGTGGAGGACATGTAGAGGACATGTGGAGGACATGTGGAGGACATGTGGAGAACATGTGGAGGACATGTAGAGGACATGTGGAGGACATGTGGAGGACATGTGGAGAACATGTAAAGAACATGTGGAGGACATGTAGAGGACATGTGGAGGACATGTGGAGAACATGTGGAGAACATGTAAAGAACATGTGGAGGACATGTAGAGGACATGTGGAGGACATGTGGAGGACATGTGGAGAACATGTGGAGGACATGTAGAGGACATGTGGAGGACATGTGGAGGACATGTGGAGAACATGTAAAGAACATGTGGAGGACATGTAGAGGACATGTGGAGGACATGTGGAGGACATGTGGAGAACATGTAAAGAACATGTGGAGGACATGTAGAGGACATGTGGAGGACATGTGGAGGACATGTGGAGAACATGTGGAGAACATGTAAAGAACATGTGGAGGACATGTAGAGGACATGTGGAGGACATGTGGAGGACATGTGGAGGACATGTGGAGAACATGTGGAGGACATGTAGAGGACATGTGGAGGACATGTGGAGGACATGTGGAGAACATGTAAAGAACATGTGGAGGACATGTAGAGGACATGTGGAGGACATGTGGAGGACATGTGGAGAACATGTGGAGGACATGTAAAGAACATGTGGAGGACATGTGGAGAACATGTAGCGAACATGTGGAGGACATGTAGAGAACATGTGGAGGACATGTAGAGAACATGTGGAGGACATGTAGAGAACATGTGGAGGACATGTGGAGAACATGTAGAGGACATCTGAAGAACATGTGGATAACATGTGGAGAACATGTGGAGGACATGTAGAGGACATGTGGAGAACATGTGGAGGTAAATAGTGTGACGTTCTGCTCACCAGTGATGTCGTATCCCAGAGTTCTTTGCAGCTGTGTCAGCGTGTTCCCTCGGGCACCGAGCTGCAGCAGAGCGAGGCTCAGCGAGACACTCACCGGAGACACCATCAGGTTAGAACGGTTCTCCTTCACCGCCAGGGTTCTGTAGAGGGCGACGCCGAATGTCTCGTCCACCGCTGCGCCATGGCCAACCAGCACCAAGAACGATGCGAGGACGGAGAACGTGGTGGCCATCGCATCCACACTGAGGTCACCGCGAGGACGAACAGAATAAAGAACTTTCGGATGATCAACTGAAGAGAAGATCAGAAGGAACGTCAGATGTTCCGAGTTTCTAGGAGATGTCCACCGTGTCCACCGTTCAGGACGTTCCCGGTTCTTCTAGCATTTACAGAACATTCTAAATGAGGGATGATTAGAAAAACGGGTCAGAACATCAAAGGATATCGAGAACACACCAAGCTGAAGGTCCATTAGAACATTTAGAACGTTTTTAGAACATTCTCAGTTCTCCAACTCTGTGGTACCTCAGTTCCCGTTCCGCAGATCAGTTGGCTGCTCCTCTGGCCGTCAGTCCGTGGTTCTCCGGTTCCTCGCTCTCAGAGGTGGAGCACGCCGGCGGGTTCTCCCCCTTTAAAGCGGGAGCTGACGACGTCTGTACCACTCGCTCCGATTCCCGGCTCTAGCAGGAGACAGGCGGCGGGAGGCTGCGTGCCGGCGGCAAATCCGCCTCCCAGAACCGCGGAACGCCAAACAGATCAACAACTCAGACTTACAGCTGCAGCACTCGGGTTCTGCTACAGACCTCCATCAAACACCTCCATCCTGCTTTCACTGACAGGTGGAGGTCCCCGTGAGGGACACCGACAGGAACCTTAAGAACCTTAAGTTCAAGAACCATGTCCATTCCAGGGAGAATGATTTGGGCGCTGGGCAGATACACCCAGGACAGAACCCAACCTACTACTGGGCACACACACTGTATGGGGCAATTTAGAGCAGCCAATTCACCTTGAATCCATGTTTTTGGACTGTGGGAGAAAACCGGAGAACCTGAAGGAAACCAACGTGGACACGGGGAGAACATGCAAACTCCACCCAGACTGAGATTCGAACCTGGATCCCCAATGCTGAGAGGAGAACATGCCAACCACTCCACCACCTACTTCATAGTGGGCGTAAAAACAAAGGCGGAGTCGACAATAAGTCATGATTTATTATTATACAATTAATCGTACAGAATCTGTAATACTGTGAATACTGTGTGGAACCCGCGGGGGGGGGGGGGGGGGGGGTGTGACAGTGATGTGCGAGAGGGAGGCGGAGCCAAGAGGTGGAGGAGGTAAACGACGTCACCTGCTGCGGGGACGCAGGGAGAGTGCGGGGACAGGTCGCAGCCGTGTTCGTTTGTGATTGGTTCCTGTCTCGGGTCGTCATGGCGACCCCGTTGCCGACGGTAACCTGGGAAACCACACAAAAGCAGCTGAAGGCATCACATCCAACACCCACCACCGTGCTTCACAGTCGACTGTCGAGCACCGCCGACATCACACTACAGTCCTGAGACATCGACACCATGTGACCGACACCATGTGACTGACTGAATAAAGCCACGCCCCTAAATCGATGACCTCATTCTGTTCTAACGGCCGGTGGTCTTCATACCCATCGGCACCCTCGTGCTGATGTTTAGCTGGAGAACGCAGAACGCAGGCCAAGTCACCCAGAGTCGACCCAACTCGACCCCCCCCACCCCCCCCCCGACCCCACCCCCCCCGCCCCCGACTGCCCCCGACACGTCCTGAGTTCCGGATTAGCGTGATCGGAGGGGTCAGCGCCACCAGAGCCGGTATCGCCGTGGTGAGTTGCCAGGTACGCTCTGCGGGGGATTACAGGAGAACTGAAAGCAAGGCCACATGCGGGGGAGGGGGGGGGGTTCCAGAGTTCCAAAGGTCAATTTGACTTTAACTTTTCACGTGGAACGTGTTCTCGTACCCTGATACGGCTCAATGATCATGACGCCGATGCAGTAATCAGAACATAGACTGCGCGCTAAAGAAAGCCTCTGATTTGGGACGCAGCCGGAATGCTTTATCAAGTGCACTACGTAGTGAACACAGGGGGAGATTTGGGACATGTTCCTTACGAACGGGTCTCGAGCAGTTGTGCATCTGGAACTTTTCATAAGCCTTTCATTATGACATCACAACCCGCGGCAAATGAGGTACTTAAATTATCCACGTTTTAGAACCCGGGACTCCGTAACATCCATCCATTATTTTCAGCTTTATCCTCTATTAGGGTCGGGGGTGGGGTTCTCCATGCACATCCAGGGGAGAACGTTTCGGGCGCTGGGCAGATACACCCAGGACAGGGGGGCAATCTATCACTGTACACACACTCACTCACACAGACACACTCTATATGGGGCAATTTGGAGAATTCATTTCACCTTGATCCATGTTTTTGGACTGTGGGAGGAAACCGGAGAACCCAGAGGAAACCCACGCGGACACGGGAATCCCCACCACTGAGAGGAGAACATGCTAAACCACTATGCCGTCCAGAATCTTTTTATATCTTTATTAAATATAGACATTCAGTTCAGAACTTTCAACGACTTTCGGTTCTCCAAAAAGATGGACATTTAGGACGAGAACATCATAATGAGTCCATTATGACATCACAACATGGGTACAATTCGTTTCCTTTGGGGGTGGCACGGTGTCTTAGTGGTTTAGCATGTTCTCCTCTCAGCACTAGGGATTCCCGGTTCGAGTCCCCATCTGGGTGGAGTTTCCATGTCCTCCCCGTGTCCACGTGGGTTTCTTCCGGGTTCTCCGGTTTCCTCCCACAGTCCAAAAACATGGATCAAGGTCAACTGAGTTCTACAAATTGCCCCATATAGAGTGTGTCTGTGTGTGTGAGTGTGTGTTCAATGATAGATTGCCCCCCTGTCCTGGGTGTATCTGCCCAGCACCCAAAACGTTCTCCCCTGGATGGGCATGGGGAACCCCCCCCCCGACCGTAATAAAGGATAAAGCGGAAGATAATGAATGAATGGGTTCTTTTTGGGTTCTTTTTAACTTTTTTCCCATAATGCATCAGATTGTTTACTTTCTAGAATTTTAATAGAAACATTAGACCTTCAGGAGGTTCTCTGGTTGTTCTGTGCCCACCTGTCCTCCTGCTGGTTCTCCTCCTTTGGGTTTAAGTGTCTCCTCGTGGACTCCTGCACCTCCTCCCTGACTTCATCCTCAGACTCCTCAAAGTTCCTGAGAAGACAAATGAGGAACCTTTGAGGCCTTTAGGAACCCCGAAGTGTTCTGGATGTACTGAGGGACTACACAGTGCTAAAGGGACAGGAACCAAAAGGGTTCCATTAATTCAGAACACAGGTGACCTGATACGTTCCCTGAAAGGGTTCTATTGTTTTGGGGGTTCTTACGTGTCGTCGTCGTCCGATCGGGGTTCCAGACGTTCCTCGTCCACCTCCACATCCGAGTCGGCGTTTTTACTCCCCCTGTCGTCCTCGGTCTTTTCCTCACACGACGTCTCCGCACCTGGAAACGCGGAACATGAGGAACATGTGGTACGTCCTTATGATGGAGCAACATTGCCGGGACGTTAACAGCGCTGCGATGGGGTCGCGGGTACGAAGCGGTCAGGAACTTCATTTCCACTTTTGGTTCTAACTGTGAGATCTTCAGAGATGTATTTTAATCCGTTGTAAATTTACTCTAGAACGTTTTTTTTTTTCTCGTACCCAGAGTAGAACATGTGAGGTGTGCCTGGGACAGCGCTCTGAGTAACGTTTCAGGTGCTCGCTCTGTCCATTGCTTTCGTGCTTCTGAACTCGGCGTCTCGTCCGGCGGAGCAGCTTCTTCTACGACAAATAAATAAAGAATCGTTTTAATTAAAAACACCAAACTCTGAAGTGAGGCCCCGCCTTCACGCTCTGATGTCACTGAGGCATCAGATTCGGATCTGTATATTTGAATCTGTGAGTAGCGTGCAGTTTCAGATCCCACCAGAGAGGGCGCCACAAATCTTAAAAATAGATTTTCCATCCATTATCTTCCGCTTTATCCTCTATTAGGGTCGGGGGGGTTCTCCATGCCCATCCAGGGGAGAACGTTTCGGGTGCTGGGCAGATACACCCAGGACAGAGGGGCAATCTATCACTGGACACACACTCCCAATCTATATGGGGCAATTTGGAGAACTCAATTGATTTGATCTATGTTCTTGGACTGTGGGAGGAAACCGGAGAACCCGGAGGAAACCCACGCGGACACGGGGAGAACATGCAAACTCCACCCAGATAGGGATTCGAACCGGGAATCCCCAGCACTGAGAGGAGAACATGCTAAACCACTAGGGGGGGGTTCCTCATGCCCATCCAGGGGAGAACGTTTCGGGCACTGGGCAGATAGACCCAGGACAGGGGGGCAATCTATCACTGGACACACACACACACACACTCTATATGGGGCAATTTGGAGAGCTCAATTGACTTGATCCATGTTTTTGGACTGTGGGAGGAAACCGGAGAACCCGGAGGAAACCCACGCAGACACGGGGAGAACATGCAAACTCCACCCAGATGGGGATTCGAACCGGGAATCCCCAGCACTAAGAGGAGAACATGCTAAACCACTAAGCCTACTACTATGTGGTACATACGGTTCCTTAAAGTGTGTGTGAGTGAGTGTGTGCCCAGTGATGGATAGGCGTCCTGTCCTGGGTCTATAGCCCAGCGCCCTAAACGTTCTCCCCTGGATGGACATGGGGAACCCCCCCCCTGACCCTAACAGAGGATAAAGCTGGTAATGGATGGATGTACCGTATCGTTAAATCCATGATGACGTACCGTACTGAGAGGAAGCCGTGGAGCATCCGGATGACACCTCCATGTTAGACAGCATGTCCAGTAAGGTCAGCGGAGCGTCCTGCGTCCACACCCTTCTCTTCACCACGGTGTCTCCTCCTCCTCGTCTGCTCATTTCCTCCGCTTTCTCCGCAGACGTGTCCTCGTCTGCGGCTCCACCCCACAATTTGAGCTCCTGTCCAAATTTCAGGGTTCGGTTCAGAGGATCATCCTGATGGAGAGGACATTATTAGGCGTGGCGTCCCACAAGGCTCGGCTCTGGGTCCACTGTCGCTTTCATTGTAGATGATGTTTCACCTCCTCCTCCTCGCTCCCCTGCATTCCCTCGTCCTGCAGCCGGATCTCGAACATGACTCCCTTCTGGATGAAAGAGAATCTCAGAAGTGTTCTGACGCAGAACCTTCACGTGGAACAGTGAGGTGGCGCTGTGGATACCTTGTCGTTGTGTTTTCTCTGCAGCTCCCGTCTCTCCTTTAAATTCTGCACCAGTACCTGCCGCAGGGCCATGTGGAGGTCCGAGGGCTGCGACAATGGGGCACAAATATTAGGAACCAAATGCCAGGGGTTCTTCAGAGTTCTCCACGGGACCCACAAGTCGCCATCAACTTTTATAGAACATTAACCAATTTTAATTTTTTTAAAACTTATTTATTTTTTTATAGGTTGTCCCACCAGTTGAGAATCGCTGCTATATACCATACCACTCTGAAGTTCTCGCCTTGTTTACCTCCGGAGCTCCTCTTGGTGAACCTGGAGGTTTCGGTTCAGGTGGTTCCTCCATGGGCAAATCTGGTTCTTGCTGGACCTGCAAAGATGTCCACAATGTCCATGACCTCCATCATCACCGTCTCTGGATAAGCCTCATCTAGCCCCCACGTTCCTAAGCACTGTTCTGCCCCCCTGTGTTGAGTCTTTCAGACACTTTTCAGGGGTGTTGGGCTACCAATCAAAAGGTTGGGAGTTCGATTCCCAAATCCAGCAAGACGTCAATGCGGACCCTTGCTCCAAAGTTGGAGGTGTTGTTTTAGGGCTGACCCCCCCCACCCCCGCACTCCAACTGCTTCAAATGTCTCCCCCAGGACCAACCAAACAATCCCCTCAAACCAAACCCCTCCTCAACCAATCACAGTCAGGACCTTCGGGTCCCGTTGGTTTACTCTTCATTGAGGAACCCTTAGTTGTTTTTTATTAGTGTTCTGTAAACCTCGGTTCCGCCGTCAGTCCCCGGGACTCACCTCAGCGTCGCTTCGCAGCTTCCTGGCTCTGATCTCGTGGTGATAGCGCTGCCTGATCTGTTGCAGCTGCCTCAGATACTCCTGCGGTACAGAAATGCTCAGATTGCCATCTTTACGATCAAGGTGCCCCCTCGATAAACAAGACCGACAGACCTGTTGCTCCTGTAATTTGCCCCGGGGGGCGGGTGGAGGCGCTGCGTCGCTGTCCTCGGGGAACTTGTAGCGTTCGCCGTCCGCCGTGTTGGGCCTCAGACCCTGAAGTTAAACAAGTCACATGGGTTTAAAAGCTTTAAATTGGAGGCCAGCGAGAGGGACCCATGTGCTTGCAGTCGGCATTCCAATTCAAAGGTCAAGCCTTTGTGCAAACCGCTAGAATTCCTTCACCAGTCTGTCTATGAACCCTGATCTGGGTGGTTTGTATGTTCTCTCCCAGTGTCCGCGTGGGATTCCTCCGGGTTCTCCGGTTTCCTCCCACAGTCCAGAAACATGGATTTAAGGTAAATGGACTGCTCTAAATTGCCCCTATATCGTGAGTGAGTGTGTCATGTTCTACATGCCCTCGTGTTCTTACCATCTGTTTCTCAGCTCGGAGTTTGTACTGCTGCGCCTCCTGCCTCCTGCGCAGGTACTCCTCCCTCGCCGCCGCCACGCTGGAGACGAATCAGAGATGAGGTGACGAATCACTCGTTAACACCGACGCGGGTTCTGTTCGGTACTCACAGCTGAAACGGCTCCAGACTGGGGGGCCCCTCCGGAGCTGCCTGTCGGGCCACGTGAGGGGACGGGTGCTGCGTGGGCGCCGCCGGGCCGTGGTTCCACCTGCGGTTCTGCACGCGAAGGTTCAGCGCGACCCCGGACTCAGCGGGCATGCCCAGTCCAGCCTTTCTTCTTTCTTGTGTTCTCTTAGAAAAAATAAAAAAGGTTCTGAGTGAGTTTGGACTTTGTCGTGGTTATCGGCGCCAGCTGAGCCACTTACAGAGACTGTTCTAAACTGTTCTAAGCTGTTCTAAACCGGGCCGGGGTTATTCAGACAGACGGTGAGCCGGGTTCTGAACGCGTTCTCAACCACAACGAGATGAGATACAATCGGACAACAGCACCGTGTGACCACTAGAGGTGCTGTAGTGATCGAGAAGTTCATTAACACAATTCAATTAAACAACTCGGAAACCATGAGACGAATAGAACTCAAAATAAAAACACTCAACACTCATTTAGATTTCAATTTAATTAAAAATGTGAAGACTAAACGACGCAGCAGAACTACAGATCACAAGACGTGACAAGAAAAGACCAAAGAACCATGACAGGGGGAGCTCGAGCTCTGTTCTGTCCTACAGAGTAAAGAGAGTAATGAGAGTAAGAGTAATGAGAGAGTAATGAGAGTAATGAGAGTAATGAGAGTAATGAGAGTAAAGTAATGTGAGTAATAAGAGTAAAGAGAGTAATAAGAGTAATGTGAGTAAAGCAGTATGTATACTTTATTTCGGGGGCTGGACGGCTGTCCTCTGCTCCATCCTCTGTCTGGTTTTGGAGGAATCTTTTTCCCAGGATTCAGTGCTGCTCCTGGTTTTTGTTGGACTTCATGATGTAAAATATTTAGAATTAGAAATCAATCCACAGTGAAGTAACAATGCAAGCTTTACTGTGCTGGGTTTCAGACTGTGTTGGGTGGCTGTGTGTCGGTTGCTGACTCTGTGTTTGTGACTGACTTTGTGTTGGGTAGCTGTATATTGGTTGCTGACTCTGTACATTGGTACATTGGTTGTGTTTGAGACTGTGTTGGGTAGCTGTGTGTTGGTACTGTGTCGGTTGCTGACTGTGTTTGCTGACTGTGTTTGTGTTGGGTAGCTGTGTGTCGGTTGCTAACGCTGTGTTTGAGACTGTGCTGGGTAGCTGAGTGTCGGTTGCTAACGCTGTGTTTGAGACTGTGTTGGATAGCTGTGTGTCGGTTGCTAACGCTGTGTTTGAGACTGTGCTGGATAGCTGTGTGTTGGGTACTGTGTCGGTTGCTGACTCTTTGTTTGAGACTGTGCTGGGTAGTTGTGTGTTTGGTACTGTGTCAGTTGCTGACTCTGTGTTTGAGACTGTGTTGGGTAGCTGTGTGTCAGTTGCTGACTCTGAGACTGTGTTGGGGGGCTGTGTGTTGGGTACTGTGTCGGTTGCTGACTCTGTGTTTGAGGCTGTGTTTGGTTGCTGTATGTCGGTTGCTAACGCTGTGTTTGAGACTGTGCTGGGTGGCTGTGTGTTGGGTACTGTGTCGGTTGCTGACTCTGTGTTTGAGGCTGTGTTTGGTTGCTGTATGTCGGTTGCTAACGCTGTGTTTGAGACTGTGCTGGGTGGCTGTGTGTTGGGTACTGTGTCGGTTGCTGACTCTGTGTTTAGGACTGTGCTGGGTAGCTGTGTGTTGGTTGCTGACTGTGTTTAGGACTGTGCTGGGTGGCTGTGTGTTGGGTACCTATCTGTGCTAGAACCTTGTCACCATGCAGAACCGTATGACTGAACTCGTCCTCCATTATCTACAACACACACAGCTTTATGTAACATCACGGTTACAGAAGGTCATGTGATTTCCTGTGTTTAAGCGTGTTACCTGTGGCTCCAGGTGTTTGGCGATATGTTTGCACAGCAGCGGCCGCTTCAGCAGGGAGTTGACCGAGGGCCGGTCCGGAGGACTGACCTTAAAGAGGTGCGCCAGCATCTGCCTGAGGTCTGCGCTGTAGCGCTGCGACACTGGGCTGTAGCGCCCCCTGCAGATCTTCATTACCAACTGCTTCAGACTGCTGCCTTCAAACTGTTAACGTCCAACGAGACGAGGACGAGACGATCAGCGGGGAAGACCGGGATGAACAAGTGCACGAGACACAGAGAGACAGTCGGGTGCTGGGCGCGTTCCACCTTCAGAACGTGGATGTTTGCGTTTGGAGGTGTGGAACGGGGACTCACCGGATGTTGGAGGGTGCAGAGCTCATACAGGACGCAACCCAGAGACCAGATATCACTGAAGGACAGAAAGACAGAACCTATCAGCTTCTGGGGTTCTCCACCAGAGAGGACCAGGAGTCGGAGGTCCCTACGTTTTGTTGTTATACGGTCTGTTCTCACAGATCTCGGGGGAAATGTAGTACGGCGTCCCAATGCAGGTCCTTGCCATCTCCATGGTGCTGTCCACGGAAAAAAGAGCTTGTGAGGACCGGCAACATGTCCGCTTAGAGCAGGTTTGGATTTATTTAAAGTAGCAATCGGTCCAAACGAAAGACTTCAAAGGAGAAGCAGTCTAAAGTGAACTTTGCTCACTTGTTTAACAATCTTGCGATTCCGAAGTCTCCGAGCTTGACTCTGGCGCCTCCTTGTGTGAGAAAGATGTTCTGCAGTGGCAAACAACACACACAACATAAACAACACACACAACATAAACAACACAAACAACACAAACAACACACACAACATAAACAACACAAACAACACACACAACATAAACAACACAAACAACATAAACAACACAAACAACACACACAACATAAACAACACAAACAACACACACAACATAAACAACACAAACAACATAAACAACACAAAGAACACACACAACATAAACAACACACACAACATAAACACACACACAACATAAACAAACACAAAAACAACACACAAACAACATAAACAACACACAACAAAACACACACACAACATAAACAACACACACAACACAACAAACAACATAAACACACACACAACATAAACAACACACACAACATAAACAACACAAACAACATAAACAACACACACACACACAACATAAACAACACACAACACAAACAACACACACAACATAAACAACACAAAAACATAAACATAACACAAAACAACACAAACAACATAAACAACACAAACAACATAAACAACACACACAACATAAACAACACAAACAACATAAACAACACAAACAACACAAACAACACAAACAACATAAACAACACACACAACATAAACAACACAAACAACATAAACAACACACACAACATAAACAACACAAACAACACACACAACATAAACAACACAAACAACATAAACAACACAAAGAACACACACAACATAAACAACACACACAACACAAACAACACACACAACATAAACAACACAAACAACATAAACAACACAAACAACATAAACAACACAAACAACATAAACAACACAAACAACATAAACAACACAAACAACATAAACAACACACACAACATAAACAACACAAACAACATAAACAACACAAACAACACAAACAACATAAACAACACAAACAACATAAACAACACAAACAACATAAACAACACAAACAACATAAACAACACAAAGAACACACACAACATAAACAACATAAACAACACAAAGAACACAAACAACACACACAACATAAACAACACAAACAACATAAACAACATAAACAACACAAAGAACACAAACAACACACACAACATAAACAACATAAACAACACAAAGAACACACACAACATAAAGAACAAACTGAAGGGTTTTAATTTGCTTTAACACAGCGACTCCATTCCAAACGACTCATTTAAGCGATTCATTTAAGCGATTCATTTAAGCGATTCATTTAAGCGGCTTCCCTTAAGTCCAGTCTAGCAGCTCAAGCTTAAGCTTAATGTTAAGCTCAATCTACCTTATAAAACCAAATTATTACTTTGAATGCATTCTTCTGATTAATCGGCCACTTTATTAGATACAAAGTAAATCCCCTGACACACACAGATGATATTTGGGTGGAGGATCATTCTCATGTCTACGGGGTGGAGGCAGCACCCCTCACGGCACGTGGGCCGGGTTCTTACCTGTGCTTTGATGTCTCTGTGCAGAACTTTGCGATCGTGAATGTGTTTCAGACCCAAACAGATCTGAACGAACCAGCTCATTATCTGCACAGAGCACATGGGGTTAACGAACGCAGCCGACCGACAGGAAGCTCCCACAGGGAGTCGAAAAGTCAAAAGTCTGTGTGTGTGTGTGTGTGTGTGTGTGTGTGTGTGTGTGTGTGTGTGTGTGTGTGTGTACTTGTTCTTCGGTGAACGGTCGACCTCGCTGCAGTTTGATTCTCTTCATCAGGTCGCCTCCATCACAGTACTCCATCAGTATGTAGAGATGATTCCTCTCTGACACACACACACACACACACACACACACACAGTACTACTTTCACTGTTCCATCACCTTACAGATGGGGTTTGTAGTTGCACAGTTCCATTCTGTAGTCCACCCGTTCCTCTACATTCTCTGTTGGTCTCCTTCACTCTGTTCTCAGATGATCAGCACCATGGACAGAGCAGGTGTCATTAGGGTGGTGGATGCTGCTCATTACATCCTGACCTCTCTGATCCTGACCTCCCTGATCCTGACCTCACTGATCCTGACCTCACTGATCCTGACCTCACTGATCCTGACCTCCCCGATCCTGACCTCCCCGATCCTGACCTCCCCGATCCTGACCTCACTGATCCTGACCTCACGGATCCTGACCTCACTGATCCTGACCTCACTGATCCTGACCTCACAGATCCTGACCTCCCCGATCCTGACCTCACCGATCCTGACCTCACTGATCCTGACCTCACTGATCCTGACCTCCCCGATCCTGACCTCACTGATCCTGACCTCACAGATCCTGACCTCACTGATCCTGACCTCACTGATCCTGACCTCACAGATCCTGACCTCACTGATCCTGACCTCCTGATCCTGACCTCACTGATCATGGGTTCTAGTGATAATCCCTCAGGATCGTTCCGGTGATTAAACGGTGATGACGGCGTGAACTCGGACCGACCTTGGAACGACCTGAAGAAGGCGACGATGTTGGGATGCTGCATTTTGGAGAGCAACGCCGCCTCCTTCTGGGACGCATCCTTCTCTCGAGGGGACATCTGCAGAGGACAATGTTTATGGACACGTGGCAGATCAACAGAGACCCCCTCCACACAAAAAGGTTCCCAGAGGAACGCATCAGAACCTGGGGATTAACACAGGACGGGGTCTGATGAGACGTAACCCTGTTCTGGGTTTGGGGGGGAACCTGCTTCTCACCTGGTTTAAGCTGATCTGCTTTAAAACACGGGTTCTCGTGGGGTCACCCCGCTCTCTCACCAGGAGGGCTTTTCCATAAGCACCCTCTCCAATCTGCTTCACAACATCAAAGTCCTCCATCGTCCTGGAGATAAATAATAATAATAATAATAATAATAATAATAATAATTTGGGGGGGTGGGGGGGTTCCCCATGCCCATCCAGGGGAGAACGTTTCTGGTGCTGGGCAGATACACCCAGGACGGGGGGCAATCTATCACTGGACACACACTCACTCACTCACTCACACACACACACTCTATATGGGGCAATTTGGAGAACTCAATTGACCTTGATCCATGTTTTTGGACTGTGGGAGGAAACCGGAGAACCCGGAGGAAACCCACGCGGACACGGGGAGAACATGGGAACTCCACCCAGATGGGGATTCGAACCGGGAATCCCTAGCGCTGAGAGGAGAACATGCTAAACCACTAAGCCACCGTGCCGCCTAATAATAATAATAATAATAATAATAATAATAATAATAATAATAATGATACCAAACAAAGGTCTACAAACAAGAATATATACTTATTTAAATAATAAACGACTCTCGAACTTTTAAGTCAGAGAAAACTCGTCGCCATAGCAACTATTAAACACAGCGGTATCCTGAGGTAAAAAGCATCAAATTACAGACTATATTCGGCCCTTTACTCACCGCTTATCACGCAAAAAACTTAGTTTTCCCTCCGAAATAAAACAAAAACCACAAAAACTGACAGAAATCCGACTTTAAAGAATTATAAACACAAACGCAGCCGCGCGACACCGGCTGTGTCGGGAATCAGTTGTTCGTTTGAGTCGACCCCTTGTTTAGAAGCCGATTCCGGTCCGTGTTACACGGTGAAGTGTTTAAAACACGATCTTAATCAACGAGTTTAAATCTAAATTAATGCCGCGGATGTTCGTGACGCTTTAATTCACACACAAACACAAAAACAACTAACAAAAAAAACTATGCAAAGAGTCAGTGTGACAAGAATCGGTTCAGCGACAAATTCAATACAGAATTAGCTCATTTAAAGGAATCGTTAAAATGATTCGAATCATTTCTTGTAGTAAATCCACACGGAGTCATAATTTCGACTCCATGCAAACCTGACAGAAAAAGGAGCCGTTTAAACGAATCGAATCACTGTTGGGCTCGAGAAGTTCAAACCCACGTCAGTCGTAAGAAGCTTTTAAATGCTTTTTGATGGACAGATTGCTTTCAGGCTGAGAGTAAAGTTCAGCGGGTTCTAATTATGATTAAAACGAAGATTAAAATGTTAAATTAACGTGAATTATAAGAACATTTTGAATTCACTCAAAAGAACTGTTTGAAGAATTCGGCTCCCTACAGTAAATGGAAAAAAATAGCGTTGAAAGAGTCGATTCGCTAGAGCTTAAATGGATTCACGGCAGGGCATTGTGGGACTTGTAGTTGTAATAATCACAGCAGTACAGTAAAGGCCGCGTAGTCAATCATCCATCCATATCTTCCGCTTTATCCTCTATTAGGGTCGTGGGGGGGGGGGGGGTTCCACATGTCCATCCAGGGGAGAACGTCTCGGGTGCTGGGCAGATACACCCAGGATAGGACGCCAACCTATCACTGGACACTCACTCACACAGACACACTCTATATGGGGCAATTTGGAGAACTCAATTGCCCTTGATCCATGTTTTTGGACTGTGGGAGGAAACCAGAGAACCCGGAGGAAACCCACGTGGACACAGGGGAACATGCAAACTCCACCGAGATGGGGATTCGAACTGGGAATCCCTAGCGCTGAGAGGAGAACATGCCAAACCACTAAGCCAGGCTGCGTAGTCAATCAGATCTTGTGAATGAACTGATGTTTTAAATATAAATGGAAACTTCAGTGAAGCGGCTCTGATTAAAACTCTGATTAAAACTCTGATTAAAACTCTGATTAAAACTCCGATTAAAACTCCGATTAAAACTCCGATTAAAACTCCGATTAAAACTCCGATTAAAACTCCGATTAAAACTCCGATTAAAACTGACCACAGAGCTAATTATAACGAGATCTGACCGCGTGGCAGCAGAAACCACCGCAAGTCTCTCTTGATATTCAGAGGTGGACACGTCACCGTGTCGTCCACCACCATCCCTTACTGTAGCTCCACTTGAGGTTCCGATGACTGAAGTGTAAATTCCAGACCGGCTTAAAGAAGCCGAGTTCTAAGTTCTTCATCTTTCGGTTCCTCTCTGAACTTCCTTCTGACTGAATGTGACACTCAGAGGTTTAATTTTAATGATGACGTCATTATAAATACGAAGAAACGTGAAGGAAGCTCAACTACAGTGAACCTACAGAACATAAATGTGGAGTACATACACACACACACTATATAGGGGCAATTTAGAGCAGCCAATTCACCTTGAATCCATGTTTTTAGACTATAGGGGAAACCAGAGAACCTGAAGAAAACCCACTGGACTAGGGGAGAACATACAAACTCCACCATCCCCCCCACCCCCCCGGCTCGCCGTCTTCTTCGCATGTCCTGCTGAAGATGCTCGACGGGGTTTGGTTTAGGACTCACCTGCAACCAAAAAGGGCCTTCCCCAAACTGTTGCCTCACATATGAAGCCAAACAAATGTCCGAAATGCCCCTGGTGGTAGATGTGTGAAACAGCAGGAGCAGGCAGGAGGAGGGTTTTTCGGTTGATTTTATTTTTACAGAAAGGTTATATACAAATCATACGAAGGAAAGGTTCTCGAAGCCAGACGTTCTAACAATTTATAAACAGAAGGAAGTTCATATATAAACATCATTTCATAACCAAAGGTCGTAGAAGATCATCCCCCCCCCCAATCGGGGCTCCAAAAGAGGCCTTGATCGGCCAATCACAGAAGACGACTCTTTGATCCGCACTTACAAAAGTAAGTAAGTCCCGGGTTCTGGTTCCGACCTATAATGAGACATGATGTGAAACAGAAGAACAGACAAATGCTATGCACTTGGTTAGAACCCCCCCCCGCCCCCCCCCATGAAAAAGAAAAAAAAACCCATAAAGATCTTTTTTTAGACCGTGGACGAGAAGAACAAAAAAAAAAACCGAGTTGAAAACAGAAGTTCCTTCGAGACACATCATCTGCAGCCCAATAAAGGAACCGAAAGTGAAAGACGACACTCGCGCCGTCGCGCCCCCGCCCGCCCGCCCCCGCCCGCTCTCGCACCCCTTACAGCTCGCAGATCATGGTCTCCACCGCGAACTGGCTCTCGAAATGGAGAATCTTGCGGCAGTTCAAGGCTTCGCGCTTCTGCAGGCCTGTGGAACAGCAGAACACGGCGGGTTAGCGTGGCCGACTCTGACGTCCGCATAC
This sequence comes from Corydoras sp. C115, assembly GCA_019802505.1. NCBI lineage: Eukaryota > Metazoa > Chordata > Actinopteri > Siluriformes > Callichthyidae > Corydoras > Corydoras sp. C115. Next base: position 141,301 of record JAFMOC010000328.1, on the reverse strand, counting down.
TTTCGGTCGTATAAAGTTCTGTTCTGCGGTTCCTACCCAGGATGGTGTCGCGGCGGACCAGGCTGAAGGTCTCTTTATCGTGGCACAGTTTGTTGATGTACTTGCCGAACGGCTTCAGGTCGTCCAGCTTCTCCGTCACCATCATCTGCTCGCGCACCAGGTACGTCTGGGGCAGGTACACGCCCTTCTGCAACCACACCCCATCAACAACCAATCAACAACAAGCACCACCATGAGGCTGTCATCAAGTACTAGCTATAACTAAACAAAGGAACCATAAACCCAGGAGGAGAACGGATGGAGAATCTCACATTACTTTCAGTGGGGCAGAAAGTGGGCGTGTACCTGTATTTTGATGAGCAGGTCCACGAAGTTCTGCGGGGGCATGACCACGGAGGTGTTGAGCGGGATGACGTAGCACTTATCCAGACTCTTATCGAGATATGCGGTCTGATTCTAAGAACGTAGAACATTCACACAAAGAAGGGAGGGGTGTTTAGGATTGAGGATCGGTCGAGGGGCCGTTCCTCGCCGTTCCTCTGATGCGGTTCCTTACCAATCTGAAGTCGTGAACAATCTCCGCAGGGTCGCTGTTGCCGAAGTCGGGTACCGGCACGTCGATCAGCTCCACCTCCTCGTCCTGCAGCACCTGCACGATCTCGTCGATGCTCCGCAGCAGGACGCTCTGGATCGCCATGTCGTCCTCCTCCTGAATCTTGTAGTCGTCCTCGCGGTACTTCATCCCGCAAATGTACACCTGCCCCTCCTGCGGCGGCCACACAGCACCAGAACACGGAAACGGTCATCGGGAACTTCACTTACAAAAAGAGTTCAGATTCTGCTTGCGGCATACCACAAGCTTCAGCATTAGGACCCTTGCCTTTGTCAACTATTGTGGTCTGTGAGTCATCTAGAACCGGATACATCGCTCGGAGTCGTCATAGAGGGCTACAGTTTCATGTGCGTATCATTTATAAATAGTAATTATTAATATTAATTATATAATATTATGTTAATATTGTGCACAGAGAAGGGGATTACAGAATCGCAGCTACACTGAGAACATACAATCATCTACAAACAACCACGAATCAGCTTCTGCAGGCAACAAGCTCACCTCCCGCACGTAGTACCTGAACAGGTAAGCTCCGCCCACAACCACACCTGACAGCATGAGGGCCAGTCCCAGGTAGAAGCACCAGCACCATGCCCGGGACGGCTGGCCCACGACCTGCGCTGCCTCCGGGTCCTGGAAACAAGAATCACTCACATTTTAACTGATTCATAAAGTCAATCATTTTGTAAACAAATGACTCACGGATTCATTTTCAGATTCACAGTGAATTCCCGACATTCAACCAGCCCTTACAGACTCAGCAGATTTAACATGATTCACACAAAGAGTCAATTTCTTGATTGTAATCGAGTGATTCATTGAAACTTAACGACTCAATGATTTGGTTTTAGACTCATATGGTGGCTTACTGACTCTTAATTGTAAAAATGATTCACAGGTTCAATCTGATTTATGTCGATAAACAAATGATTCTGATTCAAACCAACATGTTGCATAATCCTACGTCCCAAACGATTCACATATTTAAACAGTGATTCACTGATTCGTCAGCAGTACTGAACTTAGGAACACGAGTCAGGACATATTGCTGATGATGAAACGCAGTGTCAAATGAATCAGTGAATCTTGTTTGTAAGTAATTGATTCACTTCACTATGAATCGAGCTTGTTGACTAATAACGATTCATTGAGTCAGTGAAGTGACTCCGATGGTTTATTGGGTCTTCTCCCCGGTCTCTGGTCCAGGTAAAGACGTGATGGAGACACGGTGAAGGTTCTCGGGGTGTGTCTGTACTTACAGAGAGCAACGTGTTGGAACACAACCCTCCCGTTACCCAGAACCCACCTCTCCATTCCCTCTGATGAGTAACAGGGTGGAGATCTTTAAACCTCCAGCACACCGTCTGCTCCAGCACTATCAGTTCAGAGTCGTATAATCAGTGAATCATTTACAAAACACACATGATTCAGAGAATCAGTGATGGAATTCTCTTAAAAACTCAGCATTTGATTCAGGGAACCAGATACTGATTCATTTACTAATATTCAGTTTGGCCTGAATCAATAACAATTCAATGTTTACTTAAATATGATTCAGAAATCATGTTATGAATCATTGAATCATTTAGTCACACTCACGATTCAGTAATTTGGGGGTTTTAAATTTTTTGCTTGCGCGTAATTTTTAACATGAAAGTATCATTTAAAAAATCTTTTATATGATTCAGTGAATCATTTAATCACACATGAGATTCAGAATATTTGTAATATGACTCACAGGCTCGTGTTTGAATCAGTGAAAACGAATCTTTAAATTACTGATTAAATAAATTACTGATTCACTGAATCATACACACAAGTGATTCAGTAGGTAGCACTGAACTTATTTCAATAAAATCCTGGCTTGAGTCTTCAAAAGGTGGTTTAGTAAGTTGGTATGTTCTCCCTGTGTCTGTATGGGTGCATGAGATACTGCACTAAACGTATTTAGTATTCAATATGAAATGATTCAATAAAATGACTGAGATTCAATGACTGATTCACTAAACACCAGATGATTCTCTGAATCTTCAATCTCTTAAAGTCTCTGGATTCACTCTCCATATTCAATCAGTAAATCTATATGATTCACTGACTCCAAAGAATAACTAAATGATTCAATGATAAAGATACTGATTTACTGAACCTCACATCAGAATGATTCTTCAGATCATCGGAATCAGGGTTTCAAATAGAGGAATGACGAGTCACTGACACGTTCTGATTCACTGAATCCTATTAATTACTGAAATGATTCACTGTGTTATTTGCAAAGACTGACTGACTCACTGATAGAGATACTGATTCTACTGAACCAGTTCAGATGAATCAGTGATTGGATTTACTGAATCTAATCTAGTTTTGAATGATTCACTGATTCTTCCTTATGATTCCATGATTTCAGTTTTTATTTGCTGAATCATGTTGTAAACTCACTGAACCCGACACCTCTGTAAACGTTCATGAATGCTGCTGAATCACAGGAATTGATTGACAGTTGAGTGATTCAGTAAACCTATTTTAATCTAAAAGATTCACATCGGTCTGCGGTGTGCATTTTTTTTTTGCTGTCTGCAATCCAACAGTGTGTGTGTGTGTGTGTGTGTGTGTGTGTGTGTGTGTGTGTGTGTGTGCGTGTGTGTATGCGCGTTCGTGCCCAAACAGGTTTATTTTTCGAGACTCTGATGTTTGGTAGATAAGTGACGCCTGTTTGAACTGATAGGACGGCATGACGGAAGATTCGCGATTTCGCATCGTCCACAAAGTGATTCTGTGAATCATCAGCGTCATCGACAAATCCTTTATTCACTAAACTCTATTCATTACTTAATGATTCACTAGATTCATAGTAATGACTAAACAAATCACTGATTCAGATATCGAGCTCTAAATGACTCTCCCTATTCATTAACTCAAAAGGCTTCAATTCATTAAGAGGCTGATTCATTTCTAAACGACTCACTGATTTACAACTGAACAAGTACCTGATTTAAAACCGATTCACGGAATCATAAGAATAAAACGGTTCACTGTTTCAAAGAATGATTCACTGAACAGTGTTTCATGAGTCTCTGAATGCTGATTTCAAAATGATTCACTGGTTTAAATATCGATTCATTGATAAACACTGATTCACTGCAAGAAATGGCCGGTTCACTTGCCTAAATTCTGATTCACTATATCTAATATATTTACTAATTGACTCACTGAATCACAGCAATTAAAGCGTTTTGGTAATACGGAGGGCGGCACGGTGGCTTAGTGGTTTAGCATGTTCTCCTCTCAGTGCTGGGGATTCCAGGTTCAAATCCTAATCTGGGTGGAGTTTGCATGTTCTTCCCTTGTCCACGTGGGTTTCCTCCGGGTTCCTCCCACAGTCCAAAAACATGGATCAAGGTCAATTATATTCTCCAAATTGCCCAATATAGAGTGTGTGTGTGTGAGAGTGAGTGTGTCCAGTGATAGATTGCCCCTCTGTCCTGGGTGTATCTGCCCAGCACCTGAAATGTTCTCCATGCCCATCTTCTCATGGGCATGGAGAACCTCCCCCCCCACCCATGACCCTAATAGAGGATAAAGCAGAAGTTAATGGATGGATGGAGATCACAATTGAGAAACTGAATCACTAAAGTGTTTGTTTTCAGTTCAATGTCCAAAGTCTGACTCACTGTAAAATAATCAACTGATTGATTAAGATATTGACTCACTGAACACTGCATTAAAGTGATTCTTTAAAGGTGTTTTAAGAGTCGGTGGGAGTTGATTCGTTGAATCCTTATTTAATAGCAGCATGTCAGATTTTGAATCAGTGAGTTGTTTAAACACCTAACGAAACGATTCAGGATATCAGTGTTTAATCCGAGGAATCGTTTAGCCATACGATTCAGCCGGCCGGTGTTAAACTCAGTGAATCGTTTGGTATTGAGGTCGGAGGAAGTTTTCGACTTTAGTGAAACGTAAAGCACTTTAAAAAAACTTACTAGATTAAATTACAAAGTCTTTTTTTATATAAATAAGATTCATCGCGTCTCCCTGTGATCTGCGTTTGATTCGGTTACTGATCCCGCGTGACGCAGTAAATAAATAATTGAAACGGAATTGCGAGGTGATAAAGACAACAATGCATTAATGTGATTATGTAAGACGGAACTGTTTCCGAAATGCGAGATAACGTGACAATAAGTAACATGTTGGAATAAAACAATAGAGCGGCATTCAGGAAACCAGGGCGCCTGCAGTTGTTTTTAACCCGAGTCAGTTGTTTCCTCAAACAGCGTCCTCAACCACCCCATGCTCCCTTTCACTGCACCCTATACCCGCTTTGTATTACAACGCTGACGAAGTGCACTAGAAAAGCGAACTCAACGCTGTTTGGAATACGGCCGTATCGAAGGGCTTAATCTTAAGCGAAAGCAACCGTGGCACTTAAAAAAATCACAAGTTAGTCTTTTAAACTGCTCAGAACTCGACGACGTGGAAGAAACGAGTTCATAAACTTACAACAATAACGGCGGTCGAGGAGAGAGAGAGTTATAAAAGCGAGTCGTTACCTTTTCCGGAATGAGCGTCTCGGTGTCCTTTTTCACATCTTTTTGGGCTAGCGCCGTGTTAAAGCTGACCTTCACCATGACTGAAGAGCTTCGGCTGCCAACCAACACGGAGAAAAGTTTTTACAGCGTTCAGCGCGGAACACAGAACCCGGTTCCTCCTGCGACTCCGCGAACAGACTGTGACGCAGGAACGCGCACTCGCTTCACCGACCACAGGGGGCGCTCGCTCGCTCCGCCGTCGTCGGGTCGACAAAGGGATTGCGCATGCGTAGATCCGGTGCTCGCCTCGTCCTCATCGCTCGATTCCGAAATCGCTCACAAGCATGAAAGAAAACACAGACTCTGAGAATAATCCATCCATCCATCATCTCCCGCTTCATCCTCTATTAGGGTCGCCGGGGGGGGGGGGGGGGGGGGGGGGTTCCACATGCCATCCAGGGGAGAACGTTTCGGGCGCTGGGCAGATACACCCAGGACAGGGGGGCAATCTATCACTGGGCACACACTCACTCACACAGACACAAACACACACTATATGGGGCAATTTGGAATTCAATTAACCTTGATCCATGTTTTTGGACTATGGGAGGAAACCGGAGAACCCGGAGGAAACCCACGAGGACGTGGGAAGAACATGCAAGCTCCATCCAGATGGGCATTCGAACCGGGAATCCCTAGCGCTGAGAGGAGAACATGCTAAAGACTAAGCCACCGTGCCACGCCTTTGAGAATAATAATCTGAAATAAAGACAATAAAGACTAAAAATAACTGATTACGTAATAAAAGTCCACAGGCGCAACATATGTCTATGGTTCTAAATGTCCATGAGTCGGGTCTCCATTTCAGCAGAACGTCGGGTTTTTATTAGAGTTCAAGTTCAAGTTATTTATCTCTGTCGCACTTTTTTACAACAGTACATTGTTACAAAGCAGCTTTACAGAATTAAAAGACTTTAAACCCCCACAGAGCGAGCCGAAGCAACAGTGGCAAGAAAAAACTCCCTGTTATGTTGTTATTTAAGGAAGAAACCTTGTGAGGACCGAGACTCAGTGGGGGACTCGTCCTCCTTCAGCGGCCGGGCAGCAACAGTGTAGGACAGAAGTGTACAGATATTAAACAAATGGACAAAACTCTAACAACTGGAAAACTATATGTGAGTCCATTAGGGGGCGTCCTGCAGGACCGCCAGTCCAATTAATATCCAGGTTCCATCCAGTATTCACCAGTATTAGACACAGAACATCACATAGAACTCCCGGATGCATTTCCCTAGCCGCAAAGCATACTGGGAAAACCTGCAGGAACCTTTAGTATCGGATGGAGCCCACAAAACAGCCGACGCCATTGACGAATGTGTCAATAATGTCACGGCTGGACAAACTTTCATTTTATAATACAGCAATAAGGTACGACGCGGTCGGGTGCGGTAGCTCGGTGGTTTGGGTGTTGGGCTATGATTCTGAAGGTTGTGGGTTCAAATCCCAGGTGGGTCCTTGAGCGAGACCCTTATACCACATTGCTCCAGGGGGCGCTGTGGTCAACCCTGTGCTCACTTTGTAAATCGCTTTGGATAAAATCATCCGCAAAATGACCAAATATAACGTATCGTAAATGTATGTATTATTGTGAATAAAAGAGGTGTTAGAGGTGTCATTAGCACCCTCTGCTGGACAAGAGCGAGGAGTGCAAGTTAAATAAGAGCCTGAATACTATTATTACTACTAGTGGGAGTGGTCACTCAGTGGTCAGGGCGTTGGCTTATCAATGTGAAGGTTGGGGGTTCAAATCCCAGGTCCACTGCAGTTACCAGTGTGGGTCCTTGAGCAAGACCCTTAACCCTCATTGCTGCAGGGGGCGCTGTGATGAACCCTGTGCTCACCTTGAAAGTCACTTTGGATAAAAGCGTCCAATAAATGACCAAATGTAAATGTAAATGTACTACTACTAATAATAATAATGGCTGTTGGACTCTTTGGGTAAGTGTGAGATGGTGTGTGTTTGTGGTGGATTCAGATGAGTCTGAGTTCCACTGTGAGCTGGACGGATGGCGCTTCCTCTTCTTCTTCAGATGATGTTAGGATTCAGGAGTTGAATAATCTGATGCCGCGTTACAGATGTGAATGTCGCTGCAGCCGCTGCTGCTTCAGTTTCCGTTTTGGAGCCGTGGGTGTAGACGAGAGCTGATATCTGCGTAATAAAAGTTTGTTCTTGTTGATTTCAGGTTCCATCAGTTTCCACAGACTCTCAGCAGACACTCATTTTAATAAAGGATTATCTTCTCTTGTCTTATTTCGGTTCGCCTCCTTGTTTCTCTGCTTATTGTCTCTTTTATTATTTTTATTTATTTATTACTTTTATTAATTTTGGTGAATTTCCCATTGTGGGACAGATGGGGCCACACACAGGGTGGTGGGAACACTAACACCCCACCACCACGTCAGAGAATCATCCACCACCTTAATAAATACTCGCTCTGTCCATGGTCCTGATCGTTGGAGGACAGAGTAAAGGGGACTAACAGAGTATGTAAAGAAATAGGGTGGACTACAGAATGGAACTGTAGAACTACAAAGCCCACCTGTATGATGGAGCTGATAGAGCGTAGACTCATGGAGGATGGAGGTGTCTCTAATAAAGTGGCCGCTCAGAGTACATATTCAGTGCACCCTTCCTTCCCCACCCCACACACCATAAACTCACTAATCTTTATTATGAAGAGGGACCGAAGCAGAGCACAGCTCTAAGAACCATAAGAGGAGGAACCTTCTTCTCTTAGTGTTTTTTCAGAACCGAGAACCTTCAACGTTCTCAGAACACTGTTTACTGTTCTTTGTTCTTCCAGCAGAAGGGAAACAAAAGTCCTGCAGGTGTAGGACGCGTTGAAAGGTCAGTGTTAAAGGTTCCAGAACATCATCTCAGACATGAGAACCCGGCTGCGGGTGGAGTTCAGGCAGAACATCAGAATAACATACTGGGTTCCACATCCACACAGTGAGCGTGGGTGAGTGTGTGAGTGTGTGGAGGGAGGGGTACTTAAGGGAACCTTTCCAGTGGATTGGCCCTTTTCGAGGCAGAACTCACGCAGAACCCCCTCATGAGACCCGAGACGCTGATCAGACTGCCGTCACAGTGAAGTGAGAAATTCATGGAGAAGTGATGGAGTTCCTCTCCCCCGTTCTCTAAAACCCTGCGGCAGAACCGCGCTGCTAATGAGATCTCTGTTTTCAGAACAAATTACAATGGCTTAATTCTTTACCCCCTCACCCCCACTCCATTCACCCCCCCCATTCACCCCCCCTCCATTCACCCCCCTCCATTCACCCCGGTGCAAACAAATTCGGACTAAAAAATCACATGTAGGGGGCGCTGCCAGATCGTTACCAGATGTGGAGCAGATTCATGTTCTCGTATGAGGAGAACCTGCAGTGCTGTATCTCAGACAGGTGTGGACCACATCTGGTTACTAAAGATCCGGTCCACATCTGGTCCACATCTGTCTGAGATACTGTACTGCAGGTGGACAGGTGTGGACCACATCTGGACAATAAAGATCATCCGGTCCACATCTGTCTGAGATACTGTACTCCAGGTGGACAGGTGTGGACCACATCTGGTTACTAAAGATCATCCGGTCCACATCTGTCTGAAATACTGTACTGCAGGTGGACAGGTGTGGACCACATCTGGACAATAAAGATTATCCGGTCCACATCTGTCTAAGATACAGCACTGCAGGTTCTCCTCATACGAGAACATTCATATGGTCCACATGTCCCAAAACTATCAGAACCTTTGGTACTCTAACAGCAGTGTTTGGTACTAATCCAAACCATTTGCCATCAAACTTACATTCGGGCTTAAAAATGGAACCATTGGTACTATTTTAGAACCTTCATGTTAGGTTCATTAGTGACTCTCTTTGGTACCGAACCACAACCTTTAGAACAGAACAGCACCATATCCTTTAGTACAGTCTTTGCTAGATACGTTTAGGAACTATGTTTGGTACTATACCATAGCGTTTAACACTTATATTGAGTATTTAATATGGAAACTGGAACCTCTGGTTCATGTACTGGACTCATTTTCGGTACTTATCCAAGCCATTTGCCCCATTTGGTCCTAAAACTGGAATCATTGGTACTACTTTAGATCCATCAGGTTCGGTTCATTAACGACTTTATTGGCTACTAACCCACAACCTTTAGAACTAAACTTTTTTTTTGAGTTGAGCCTTTGGGTTCAAAACCTGGACGGTTTGGTTTAAGAACTTTAGCACCCACTAGTGGAACTGGAACCTTTTGCCAGACCACTGGAGTGTTGGATATTCCAAGTGGAACCTTCGCTAATCTGATAACTCTTGTTTTGTACTAAACCAAAGCATTTGGCATGAATCTGTAGCATTTGAATACTGGTACCAGAACCTTTGTCACTGCACCAGTTCCTTGGTTCCAAGAAGTACCAATGTGTTGATTGTTGACATAAACTGGAGAAGTTGGGTACTCCCAAAAAAGGAACGTTTGGTACTATAGCAAGAACTAAGACATTCAAATTAAGAACTTTGGCACCAAAATATGCAGCTGTGATTGTGAACAGTTCCTTTAAAACCACAGCCGGTGCTTCTGGTTGTCCCACAAGCATATTAAGTACAAACCCAAAGACCCCGAACATCTTTGCTGTGGTTCCATGTTCTTCTCAGTAGAACACTTGGTTCCTTCATCAAAGTATGAGATACTGGAACTGGAACCCTTGAGTCTGATACAGGAACCTTTGGTTGGCTCGTCTTTTATCGCCTCGCTTTGCAGATTGCCATATAAAGCCATCAAGATTGACGTTCCTGTTTTCAGCCGCCTGTCACTTCCTTCCTCTCTCATTTGAATAGGTTCTCTTGGTTCTCTCGGCAGCTCAGCACTCGTGTGAAGCAGACAGCGTGAGAGAGAGAACACGCGAGAGGAAGAACCAGAGAGAAACACCGATCCTCAAGCTTACCTTTCTCAGGTAGGGACACTGCCTGCATCTGACCGGGGGGTCGATCGCGTGGAGTCAGGGGTCGGTGGAGACCTTTGGGGTTCTCTGCAGGTTCTTTGCTGTTCGTCGGTTGATGTTGCCTGGTCCCTTGTCCCTCAAGGCCGGGGGCCTGGTTAGGGTTTTGGGAGAACCCCAGGGTTTATTGGCTGGAACCATTTGTCGGTAACTTGGCAGCGGGGCTCTTGCCGACGGGTCACGGCCTTTCCAAACCTGCACGTTCCGAAACTGCAGAAGCTGCAGCGTAGTCGAGCGGTGCAGAGTGGAACAGGAAGCTGTGGTTAGGCTACGCTCTCCACATGCATCTGCTGGTTGCAGGGCCCCTGGTTCTCACAAGAACGTTGACTGCACCTTATTTCCAGCCAGGTTCTATAGCAGAATATAGAGACCTGAGCCCGCCCCCGTCATTCCCCCAGTACTTAATAATCACTGTCCCGTTCCTGTATCTATACACTCTGAGGCATTTTAGAACTGGGTTCTTCAGCTTACAGCAAACCCACGAGCAGGAACCATGTGCCTTCAGCAGGAGCCCCTCCTCATCTGAAGCATTCGCTTCCACAACGATCCGTTTGCGTCCACACCCCAACCGCCATTCAGTCTGAGCTTCAGAAACTTCACTCTAAAAGATTAGAAGGTGTACTAGAAATAAAGAACATGGTACTGTGTAGCCTTTAGCTTGAGAACTAGAACCTTTGACACAGTACCACATACCAACACATGGGTCTTTAGTGTACATTAAGAACCTTTGATTTTGGAGTGGGACCGTTTCGTACTGTATTCAGGTCTTTGGAAAGCGGTGGTGGTACTGTACTGGGGCCTGAAAAAAAAAGTACCTGAACTGACCAAAACCAATGGGTTTGGTATGAGGTTACATTTTGGAACTGTACCCTAGAGGAACGTTAAGAATTCATTTTGCAGAGGTCCAAAGGCTTTACTAATACAAGTAGACCCTTGGTTCTGGAACTGGAACCTTGGATTTTAAAGTGGGACCTTGTTGTACTGTATTTAAGCCTTTTGGAACTGTAGTAAAAAATTGGTTGTGGAAACAACAGTACCTGAACCAAATCTTAGTATCAACGGAAACTAATGGGTTTAGTATTTTGTAAGATTATGGAACTGTACCCTACCGGAACATATTGAAGTCCAAAGTCTTTAGTTAATACCAATGGACCCTTGGTTCTGGAACTGGAACCTTTGACATAGTACCACATCCTAGAACTTGTGTATTTAGTGCGCCATCAAGTACCTTGGATTTTAAAGTGGGACCGTGTGGTACTGTATTTTAGGACTCTGGAGCTGTGGTTCTTTACTTGGGGGCTGAAAAAATGGTTCTGAGGAAAATAGTAACTGTACTAAATCTTGGTACCAATGTTTTGGAACTGTACCCTTCAGGAACATTCAGTTTTAGAACGTACATTTAGAGATCTGTACCAAAGTCTTCAGAGGCTTTAGTACTGTGATGAGTACCATTGGTTCAGGAACTGGAACCTGCATGAAGACTTTCTACAAGATTTTGGAGTTCGTCAGTCCTCCACATCAAACGCACCACAGGATGTTGATCATTGTTTCCTTCCTCAAAGCCTCTATGCCCCGCCCACTGATGTCATCACGAGCTTTGATCTGTTGTTGATTCCAGCTTTGAAAGACCTTTCGGTTCCCAACCGATTTAAATATTGACATCTAACTACATGTTGTTAATTTGGACCCTCCGTCTTTAGTACAGCACCAGAACCCCACCCCTGAACCGGGTTCTAGACGAGCGCGTTAAGTGATAGGACGAATGATTAGCTACTGTTCTAACACCAAACCTCCAGCTTCCTCCTGGATTTGAAGATCAAATGCTTTAGTACGCCACCGGTGCATTTCAGTTTTAGAACCGGATCAGGTGTATTAGTACACATTGTTCTAGATCCGGGCGGCACTGTGGCTTAGTGGTTGGCATGTTCTCCTCTTAGCACTAGGGATTCCCGGTTCGAATCCCCATCTGGGTGGAGTTTGCATGTTCTCCCCTTGTCCGCGTGGGTTTCCTCCGGGTTCTCCAGTTTCCTCCCACAGTCCAAAAACATGGATCAAGTCAACTGAGTTCTCCAAATTGCCCCATATAGAGTGTGTCTGTGTGAGTGAGTGCATGCCCAGTGATAGATTGCCCCCCTGTCCTGGGTGTATCTACCCAGCGCCCGAAACATTCTCCCCTGGATGGGCATGGGGAACCCCCCCCCCCCGCGCGAAGATAATGAATGAATGAATGTTCTAGATCCTAAATATTTGTGCTGTAATAAGCAGCTCTTGGAGCATTAATAAAGCCTTTCTGTTTCAGTGGTACTACAACAGCGCCCCTATAGTGATTTGGGTCTTTAATACAGTTCCAAGAATCTTTAGAACTGAATGACCTGCTTGCCCTTCACAGGTGGTTTTGTTTCTTTCGTACTAAAGTTAAAGCTGTAGTACAGGCCATTGGTTCTAAACCAGGTGCATTTCTTTCTGTACTAGAGTCTTTAATAATAAAAATCAGTTAAAATCTTTGGTACTATAAGCTTAAATATCAGTACGTAAGCTCTTAGTACAGTACTATATACATTTGGTATTAGTACTGAAACCTTTAGAACTAGAACAGCAGTCTTTAGTACATTTAAGCCACTGGTACTGTTCCGGGGCCTTTTATCAAACGAGAACTGTACTAGCGTCCTGAAGTGTCATTGTTGTGTTTTGATGCCTCTACTGATACACTGGAACCAAAGCCTTTAATAGAGTGTACTAGGACCTTGAGGACTAGATTGTCAGCAATCTGTACTATACTTGTCCCATCAAGACAAAGTTCTCACAAAGTTCTAAAGACGCCTTATCCGGTATGTCATTATTAATGCCTCATGGTTGCCCCATCGATGCCTTCCATGCTGGAACTAAAGCGAGTGATACTAAGGACTTTAATATCCAACCCGGAATCACCTGGATCTCCATTGTGTCTCAGTGAGGAACCGGTCCACAGATCTGGAACTGTATTTGGTTCTGTCCTGGAGTGGATGTTGACACAGTTTGCATGCCAGGCTCATGTGGTGTTCCAGTTTATTGCAGTTATTCAAATAGTCCTTGATAACTGTATATTTCTGGCGGCAGAGAACTGGAGACAGAGGAAGTCCATTTGCATGGACACAAAAGGACAGCAACATCTGCAGGACAATAAATTCAGAACCTGTTTTTCACGTCAAACTCCAGAACAAAAGCGGTCCTAGGTGTGAACCTAGTGCTCCTGTATGGGGTTGTCCAGTGTGAGACGATACACAGACAACTTTCCCCAAACAAGGAATCAGTTCATTTGAAATGATCAATACGTTCTTTCATATTTGCCCCGCCCCCAGCTCTACACCTGGCTGCTGCAGTCATGTGACCAGCACACAGTCACACAGTTTGATACCTAAACCTGCTGCACCGATCTAAAAAAAAAAAACAGGAACCTTAAGAGCTGGAACAGGAACCATTGGTACCGCAGGGGACCAGCACAGTGAAGGAGCATTTCTACAGGCTGCTGCTTACTTAAGACCTTTCCTAATTTGTCTCTGCAAACCAAAGAAGGAGAACTTACGCTTTCAGTTCTGCTAAGCAAGAAAATTCGAGAACCTTCCTTAAATGGAGATCAAGTTTCTTTAACGGAATCAGTGCATTTTTGGGAACTAGATTCTTCTCTTGATCACGTGACCGACATCAGATATGAACCAGAAAGAAGCAGATTAATTGAAATTAATTAACTAATTGTACAGATCCGTTCTGTAGTCCATCTGTTCCTCTCTGTACTCTGTTAGTTCCCTTTGGTATGTTCTCTGATGATCAGGACCCCCCACAGAGCAGGTGTCATTAGGGTGGTGGATCATGCTCAGTACTGCAGTGACACTGACGTGGTGGTGGTGCAGGTGTGTGAGTGTGTGTTGTGCCGCTCTGTTACACACCTCCACCTGACTGCTCCACCTTTACACAAACTGTTATAATAATAATAATAATAATAATAATAATAATAATAATAATACGTTTACATAACGCCTTTTAAGAATCCAAATATCTCCCTGCAGCTTCCACCGTTCTACAGGATTTTTGGGGCTGACTCACAGTCTGCATTCCAGTTCATCCCAATTATGTTGGATGGGGATGAGCTTGGGGTTCTATATGAGCCAATCAAGTTCCTCCACTTTCACTTCCAAATTCACCCAAAGAAACGGGCCTTCCCCAAACTGTTCCCACAGAGTTGGAACCGTACACCCCTGGTAATGGAACCCGAATCTAAAGGCGTCCTGGTATTTTTGCCTACGGAGTTTAGAACCAAAAGTTTGTAGATTCCAGAATGTCACGTTCTTTCTTTAAAACCTGCATTACGACGTCCGAGTTTCAGCTCTGAACCGGAGTTCTAATTCATCCCACGTTCTAGAAGGTTAAAGTCATGGCTGCCCCCCCCCCCAGTCACACTGAGGCGCAGACAGGGACCTCCCCCAAATCAACCGAGTCCCAGGAGTCAGTGCGACTGATGAGTCAGGCGTCTATACTTTTATTTTTTTAATGATGTCACGTGTGGAGGGGGGAGACAGCAATTAATAGTTCAAACAGGAAGTTTACCTCTCACGCACATGCCCACGACAAACTAACCTCAACCCCAAACTCAGTCAGTGATGTCACAAAGCGTGAAGCGTGAAGGCCGTCGCTGATATTTAGACATATATGGACTTCAGACTAAATATAACCCTGAGCTCACATGCAAACGACACCCTCATTGGTCGTATTGGCAGGAAATTGACGACAAGTCGCAGTCCCGAGTCAGCATTTGCTCATCACTGCTCAGTGCTACAGAGAACACGTTGGGGGCGGCGGCTAAAAAACGGGAAAACTCACTTACATCGTTTTCTCAATCCCAAAGTTTTAACCGTAAGGTTCTCAAAGCAGAAAGGAAAACGCTCCCAGACTTCGTCTCTTCACTTTCGGTTTATATGGGGGGGGGGGATAAGGTCACGTTCTGCTTGTTAGAACCTTCTCACGCAGAACTCCGCTGGCATGACGGCGTTCTTCTTTACGTTCTAGCTTTTATAAAGTATGTGGCCAAAAGCTTTGGCACACCACTTGATGATAAAATCTTGGTCAGCGACTTTCTCCACCTGTTGGGGAATGTTGCCGGACGAGCCGAGCGATGAGGCCGGTATCTGTTGGGCCGGCGCTTCGTATGGGTCAGTCACACCTTCATGGACCTTGGTACAGGAAAGGGCCTCCCCCAAACAGTTCCACATAAATTTGGAGGCGTACATTAATCCCGAGTGCGTGAGTAGGCGCTTGCTGGGCAACAGGGCAGAGTGCCAATACATTTGTCCTTAAAAATACCAAATCACCATACGCACCGAACTACGAAAGCGTTTGGTTTGTTCAAGTTTCTTGTTCTTCTTCCCAGCAGCCATGGCGAGTTCAGCGATATCCCCTGAAGAGATGGAGGAGCTGAGGGAGGCCTTCAGAAAAGTGGGTGAGTGAACAACCTCCTTAGCTTCCATGGGTCTTCTGGAGCTCTCAGGTGTTGGGGAGGGTATTAAGATCATTGTGAACCAAAAACAGTAAGAAGGATCGTTTATAAATAAAGAGCCATGGAGATCTTCTGGGAAGTGGACGCCTCAGCAGGTTGATTCTGAAGTGGCTGCTCTTTGACCTTTTCCTCAGACCTGGACAACAACGGGTACATCGTCACTGATGAGCTGACCGAACTGTTCAAGGTGGCCAATCTTCCTCTGCCGGGGTACAGAGTTCGGGAAATCGTCCAGGAACTCAGCCAGAAGATGGACCAAGATCAGGATGGCAAGATAACGTTCGAGGAGTTTGCGAAAGGTCAGGGTTATAAGCCGTCTATACTTACGCTTTACTTCAACCTCAGTTATGATGCAGCAGCCCTGAGGCCATGAGGGTGAGGGCCTTGCTTACAAGCCCACAGAGGTAAATTTGGTAGACACAAGGTTTGAACCCCCAACCTTCAGATTGCCAGTCCAAAATCCTAAGCACTGAGCTACCATGAAAATCATTGGTCGGGGTTGAACCTAGGGATTCAGGTTCGAATCCCAATCTGGGTGGAGTTTCCACATTCTCCCCGTGTCCACGTGGGTTTCCTCCGGGTTCTCCGGTTTCCTCCCACAGTCCAAAAACGTATATCAAGGTCAATTGAGTTCTCCAAATTGCCCCATATAGAGTGTGTGTGTGTGTGTGAGTGTGTAGCAATGGATTGGCGTCCTGTCCTGGATGTATCTGCCCAGCGCCCTAAATGTTCTCCCTGGATGGGCATCAGGAACCCCCCCCCCCTCCCCGCAGAAGCAGAACATAATGGATGGATGTTTATGTTAAAGAAAGTCATTTCGCTCATGCTCGTTAGAAACGGACAGAAGATTAAAGGATATTGAAAGTTGTTCAGCAGAGTTATGTTAAGGTTCTAATACGTAAGAATGTTAGTGCTAGTGGGGGGGTGTTCACAGCGTTTTTTTTTTTTCCTGGTTCTAGGTGTTCCATGAGCTGAAGAGCTCAGAAGTGGCTAAAACGTTCCGCAAAGCCATCAACAAGAAAGAGGGCATCTGCGCCGTGGCCGGAACATCGGAACAATCCGGAACCCAGCACTCGTATGCAGGTCTGATGCTATGCTAATGCTAATTTATGCGTCAGGGTGTGTGTGTGTGTGTGTGTGTGTGTGTGTGTGTGCTAAAATCTGTTTGTGCGTTTGTGTAGAGGAAGAGAAGGTCGCTTTTGTCAACTGGATTAATAAAGCGTTGGAGAAAGACCCCGACTGTAAACATGTCCTCCCCATGGACCCCAGCACCAACGATCTGTTCAGCGCCATGGGAGACGGCATCGTTCTCTGGTACTGACTCACAGATTTACAAAGATCCTTTTAATTCTATGCAAAATATTTATAAAGACTCTTAATTATCAGACAGGCACCTTAAATGGGGCGTAATAAAGCAACAGGACATAAGAGGGCGACATTATTCTGAATAAATCCCATAAAGAGGTGTTATGAGTCCCCGCGTGTAATGGAGTACAGCTCCACCTCTTTACGTGATTTATTCACAATAATACACAACCTCGAGAGTCTGATAGCTTTAATAAAACACTTACAAACTCACTGTAATAAATAATAATTAAAGTTAATAATCTGATCTTCGGTGGTGTAATCTAATCATGCTTTTAAAGTGAACGCTGATTGCTGAGATTCCAATTTCTCTAACAATCAAACACTGCCATCTAGTGGCCAAATTACAGAACGCAGTTTATAAAAAAAATCAAGAAATGAATGTATTGTATATCACTCATTGATACAAATGTGAAGCAAATTGTCAAACCGCTCAGCCAATCAGATTTAATACCATTAATTAATATGATTTATTAATTAATGATTTTATTGTTAATGTTACAGTAAGATGATCAACCTGTCTGTTCCCGACACCATCGACGAAAGAACCATCAATAAAAAGAAACTTACACCATTTACCATCCAGGTAACTAAAGCTGTTCTAGACACGCCGCTGTGGAACCTAATTAACACTTAACACTTAGTGACTTGTTAGAAACTTATTACAACTCACAATGTATTGTGATATTTCCTTTCACCGTTAACTCATTCTGACTCGTTGACGTGTTGAGCGTTGACGTGTTGAGGACTCCCTTTGGTTCCGTTGGTTGATTTAAGTTCCTGATGCTGTTGCTGTGCAGGAGAACTTGAATTTGGCTCTGAACTCAGCCTCGGCGATTGGTTGCCATGTGGTGAACATTGGCGCTGTGGACCTGAAGGAAGGCAGGCCTCACCTGGTCCTTGGTCTCCTGTGGCAGGTCATCAAGATCGGTCTGCTGGCGGACATCGAGATCAGCAGGAACGAAGGTACCGACACCTACGATCGCCAGGGTTCCACCAAGAACAGAACACAAACAAACTCCTGCACATACGGCATATACAATACGTTACTATACAGTGTCATATAGACGTGTGTGTGTGTGTGTGTGTGTGTGTGTGTGTGTGTGTGTGTGTGTGTGTGTAGCTCTGATCGCTCTGCTGAGGGACGGTGAGAGTCTGGAGGATCTCATTAAGCTTTCACCTGAAGAACTTCTCCTGCGATGGGCCAATTATCACCTGGAGCAAGCAGGCTGCCCCAAAATCAACAACTTCAGCTCGGATATCAAAGTACACACACACACACACACACACACACACACACACACACACACACACACACACACACACCTAATTAGTGCACTGTGGACGTGTTCCCAATCATACAGTCAGTCAGTTCAAGGCTCTTGACTCTAAACAATGGCCTAGTGGGCATGTCCCAAATCACACACTGTATTCACTCTACAGGATCACTGGAAATCTGTGACACGTCCCGAATTGTGCACCTCATTCACTCATTTCATTGTGGACATGTCCTGAATCGTACACCCTTTTCCCCGTAAAGGCTCACTCTTCATAACAGCATAGTGGACATGTCCTAAATTCCTATTCTTCTCTATATTCACTATAGAAGCTGAAGGGCATAGTGGTTATGTCCCAAATCACACACTCTACTCACTATACAGGTTCAAAATAGTGGACATGTCCTAAATCAAAGTGGAAACTATATAGGTTCCTTGTTAGTACTTTGTGTACACAAAATAACGCACTTTGGACCTGTCCTAAATCACACACCCTAATTCTCCACACTTGTAATAATATAATCACTAAGTAGTGCACAACATCATGACTGTTCTCTTATTTGTGATTAAAGGTGCTTTTGTTTTCTGGATTTAGGATTCCAAAGCCTATTACAACATCCTGAACCAGGTGGCGCCCAAGGGAGACGACGAGGGCATTCCTCCCATCGCAATCGACTTGTCTGGACTGAGGGTACAATAACAGAACACACTATCACCTGGGAGGGCAGGGAGGGCAGCAGAAGGGAGGACAGTATATCTGTCTATGAATAAATACCCCGATGGGCGTGGCTGTCACGAACGTCATGTCTGTTGCAGGAATCGATCCTGAAGACTCCGGTGATGTGCTGTTAATTGGATGTTTGTTGTCCTCCGCAGGAAAAGGACGACCTGAAGAGGGCAGAGTGCATGCTGGAGCAGGCCGACCGTCTCGGCTGCCGCCAGTTCGTCACTGCAAACGATGTTGTGCGTGGAAACCCCAAGCTGAACTTGGCCTATGTTGCCAATCTTTTTAACAAATACCCCGCTCTTAAGAAGCCAGAGAACCAGGACATTGACTGGAGCTCCATCGAGGGTAAGACCCTGTCCAGAGCTCTACCTTGTTAGAATGTAGATGAAGGTCAGGGTCAGCCGGGATACAGCACTCCTGGAGCAATTAGAGTTAGGGGCCTTGTTTAAGGGCTCGTGTTGGCACCTCGGATTTGAGGACAATCGCTCCACAGTGGTATTTAAGGGTCACCACACCCTCAACAGATCAGTGGACCCTTCTCCAAAGTGACTTGACAAGGTAGAGGCACAGTACAACAGGTAAAGTTCATGGTCACACAAGGGTAACTTGGTAGTCCTTGGTCTAGTACCCTAAGCACAGAGTCAGAGCTTTGCACTTAAATAGCTTTAGGGCCCCCAAAGGACTGACTCTGTGCTTAGGGTACTAGACCAAGGACTACCAAGTTACCCTTGTATGAGCCTGTCCCAGCATTATCTTGGGGCTTGGACCTTTTCCTAAAAAGTCCTTATATCATTGTAATCTTGCTTCTGACCTCTGGAAGCCACACTCGAGACCTTGTGGACCTCGAAGACCATAGTGATTGAAGAAATGACTTGTGTCCTCTTGGCAGGTGAGACCAGGGAGGAACGGACCTTCCGCAACTGGATGAACTCACTGGGTGTGAATCCCCGTGTCAACCACCTCTACGTGTAAGAAACGCCACTTTCCGTTCGTACGTTCCCTCACAATGATGGACGGAGGTGAGAATTAACTCTGTGCTTGTGATTCAGGGACCTGTCCGATGCCCTCGTCATCTTCCAAC
This sequence comes from Corydoras sp. C115, assembly GCA_019802505.1. NCBI lineage: Eukaryota > Metazoa > Chordata > Actinopteri > Siluriformes > Callichthyidae > Corydoras > Corydoras sp. C115. The sequence goes on along the minus strand of JAFMOC010000328.1, from coordinate 121,114 downwards.
TCTATGAGAAGATCAAAGTGCCAGTGGACTGGGATCGGGTCAACAAGCCTCCGTATTCCAAACTGGGCAGTAACATGAAGAAGGTAAGGCAAGCTGGGTGTGTGAGGTGCACGACACAGACGAAGGTCTTAACATGACCCTTTTGGAGCCCTAATGAGCATTAAATTAAACCAAATAAAGAATAAGACCACATCCAGACCTTAACCCAGCTGAGAATTTAGAACATGACATTTAAAGAATGTAAGAACGACCTGCTTAAAACTTGCTGAGAACTTTGCTTCAGGCCCACATGGGATCCAAATTGGCTGGAGTCCAGAGACTACTTGGAGAACCCTCACAGACTAACCTTACGTGTTGTTACCCTGGGTGGTATATGATGCCAAATATATACTTCAAGTGTTAATGTGTTGTCTGGCAGCTGGAGAACTGTAACTATGCAGTGGAACTCGGGAAGAAGGAGGCCAAGTTCTCTCTGGTGGGCATCGCCGGTCAGGACCTGAACGAGGGCAACCGCACCCTCACCCTGGCCCTGCTGTGGCAACTCATGAGAAGGTAAACCAGGGACGATTCAACTATAGGGTTCTAACGATGATGGTTTTGAAAGTTCTTGAATTCTAACGAAGCATAATTTTGAAGATATGTGGGTTCTAACGGAATCTGTTAGTGGCTTGTCTTCATGTCGGGGTTCTAATGGCATGTGGGTTCCTTAGGTACACACTGAACATCCTGGAGGACCTGGGAGATGGGCAGAAGGTCAACGATGACACCATCGTCACCTGGGTGAACGATACGCTCACACAGGCCGGAAAAAGCACAATCACAGGATTCAAGGTACTGCAAATGATTCGGAATCGTTTTAATGATTCAGTTCTCCAGTCATGATTCAGCACATGAACCTCAGATCACATCGTTCAGATCACACTCGTTTATTTGGCGATTTAAGGGTCCATACTTTTGGAAGGTTCTTGGAACTAAATGACTCGCTCACATGCTAGACCCCTCCCCCTTTTGAATCATCATGTGACAGAACGTTGACTGAACTCAGTTTTAGGAAGTAACCGCAAATAAACAGGATGCAGTTTGAGGAACAGGAGAAATGTGAAAGTAGTGAAAGAGTTCTAACATGGTTCCTTGCGTCCTGCAGGATGGAAACATCAGCAACAGTATGCCAGTGCTGGACCTCATCGACGCCATCCAGCCAGGTTCCATCCGCTACGATCTGGTTAGAACCGAAGACCTCACCGACGAAGAGAAGCTCAACAACGCAAAGTAAGTCCATTGGACCGTGTTGGTCTCGTACCATTGAGTACCTCACGACATCGACTCGGAGTGTTTCCCCGGACAAAACGTGCCATTTTAGCACAGATAGTCCTTCACCAGCAGGGGTCAGGTTCTTCTTTCCAAGGACCTTGTTGAGTTGTTTGGGCAAACGGCTCTGTTGATGTGGTTCCTCTTCTTCGGATATTCGCTTTTAGGTTCTCCAACCCATTCATTTAGATTAGAATCTGGTTTCCGATGCATCTCGCATCTATGACATGTAGATCATAGGGGTCCAAGCATGAGGCAAACATGACCTAGCAAGTGGATCAATGAGAACCATTTAAAAAAATTTAAATTCCAGATGTTGTAAATGAGCAGACTTATGGATCCCACCGGCGGCACGGTGGCTTAGTGGTTTAGCACGTTCGCCTCTCAGCGCTAGGGATTCCCGGTTCGAATCCCCATCTGGGTGGAGTTTCCATGTTCTCCCCATGTCTGCGTGGGTTTCCTCCAGGTTCTCCGGTTTCCTCCCACAGTCCAAAAACATGGATCAAGTCAATTGAATTCTCAAAATTGCCCCATATAGAGTGTGTCTGTGTGAGTGAATGTGTGCCCAGCGATGGATTGGTGCCCTGTCCTGGGTGTATCTGCCCAGCGCCCAAAATGTTCTCCCCTGGATGGGCATGGGGAACCCCACCGGACCCTCATAGAGGATAAAGCGGGAGATAATGAATGAATGAATGGATCCCACCAAGAATCCCATGATCCCACTCTCAGACTGGTTCCATCCCAAATGGCCAGTCCTCATTAAGGGGTTCTGGCTCGTTGGTATTACACCTGGGTTCTCTCTTTTTTGTTTTTCATTAATTGCTAGAAATTTAGGGACCTTCAGATCTCCTAGTTTTGGAACAGTTGGAACTAAATACAGGTCAGGCACCGTTTGAGGAACTCAACCTGTGACGTTTGTGTTCCAGGTACGCCATTTCGATGGCGAGGAAGATCGGGGCTCGCGTCTACGCCCTCCCTGAAGACCTGGTGGAGGTGAAACCCAAGATGGTGATGACGGTGTTCGCCTGCCTGATGGCCAGAGGATTCAAACGAGTTTAGTGTTGATCGCCAGCCGCAACGTCAAACCAATCTTTACCTGTCTGGCCCTGAAGACCGCCGAGTGGAGGGATGAGGAAACAGACCTGGCCTTAACTGGGCTTACCTGACCTAGTTCTATGTTCTACGTTCCTTTCTCGCTGATCTTAGCTTTTGTCCTGCGTCGTCACGGAAAGAGTTGAAACGAGTCGACTCTTTTTAGAGAAATCACAAATAAAATGGCTCATAGTTTTCTACTCAGTGTTTGTGTCTCATTTCAATCAATCAAGAAAAAGGTTCTTCACAAGAACACCTCATCGCGAAGGCGCCATCTCTGGTTGAGAACGGGATGACTTCAAAGAACAACCTTAAATTAAATAAACATTATTTGCAAGTGGGGACGGCACGGTAGCTTGGTGGTTAGCATGTTCTCCTCTCAGTGCTAGGGATTCCTGATTTAAATTCCAATCTGGGTGGAGTTTCCATGTTCTCCCCGTGTCTGCGTGGGTTTCCTCCGGGTTCTCCGGTTTCCTCCCACAGTCCAAAAACATGGATCAAAGTCAATTGAATTCTCCAAATTGCCCCATATACTGTGTGTGTGTGCCCAGTGATAGATTGGCACCCTCTCCTGGGTGTATCTGGCCAGCGCCCGAAATGGGCATGGGGAACCCCCCCCCTGCAACTCTAATAGAGGACAAAGTGGAAGATAATGGATGGAATTTGTAACTGATGCAGCAGTTAGAACCTTCAGCTCACAGCAGGGACCATGGTACGATTTCATGGCAGGGTGGATGATGTCCTTGCTGAAGTTGGCATGTTCTCCCCATGTCTAGGTGGGATATTATTTACCCTCAATTCAAAATTATTTTTATGGCGAAAACAAGATATAAAATTTTGCCTCCAGCTGTAAATCCTTGACCCGTCCCAAATCACACGTTCACTACATTTAGAGGATACAAGTGTTCTACAGTCGTGTCCTAAATCACACATCATCCTCTCTATACAGTCAACACAAGTGCACTTCGGTCGTGTCCTAAATCACATGGGATTGACTGTTAAACCTTAACTCGTGTCCCAAACCACACCCTGTTGCTCTGTGTATTTGTAACACCACACACGCCCCAATGCAGCTGCCCCCCCACCCCACGCCTCCATCCTGCCACACTGCTCTACATAAATGAGTTGCTAGCGCCCCCACCTGGAGGTCATTATATATTAATGTTAAAATAAATCAACGCGTGGCTGTAATAAGACGTTTTATTAGAAAAAAAAAAAAAAAAGGAGTAAATTTTTTTTTTCTCCACAAAATCAGAAACACTGAAGCGCGCGGCTTCAACAAAAGCATTGGACGCACACATCCGCAGAACATGGAACGATTCGGAGCGTCAGAGCCCCTCAGAGCCGGGGCTGGGGGCCTCATTTGGCCGCCTTGCTGTCGGCGGGCGCGTCTCCGTTGTCGAGGGTCTTGAGGAGGCGGAACAGCCCGGCGGCCTCGCGGATCCGGCTGAACTCGATGCAGAACGCCTGCACCTCGATGAACAGGTCCTGCACGTTGATGATCTTGTTCCGGATCAGAGACTGGAGGAACACGCAGACCAGGCGCACCAGGCGGTTCTGCAACAGGGGGTGCAACGCAGAGGTCACATGACGGCAGAGCCCCCCCCCCCCCCCATCCCGATACACAGATAACAGGAGACCACACCCACCTGCATGTACTTGTCCTTGATTTGCTCGCAGGTGGAGATGCAGTTGGAGATGTACAGGTGGATGAACTCGGGGGGGAGGTCCACCGCCGTCGTCAGCCTGCCGAACACAACAGTCTGTCAGACCATACGAGTGCTGGGATAGGCTGCAGCACCCTGATCAGGACACACTCATTTAAAAATGACTTTTCAAGAGCATGTCCCAAATCACACATATAGCATCACATTCATACAGGCTGCGTCCCAAATCACAAACCCTATTCACTATGTGAACTCACTCTTAGTGTGGACGTGTCCCAAATCACAAACCCTATCCAATAATAAGGTAACCGTTTTAGTTTGGATGTGTTCCAAATCACACATTCACTACTAGGGATGTCTTCAACTAAGGATTTTCATAGTCGAATCTGATTCGTCAGATTTTCCCTATAGTCGACTGATAGTCGAATCAGTTAAAATTACACCACAAGATGGCGCTATAAACGTGGTTTTATATTTTACTTGTTTTTCTAGAGCACTGTAAATGGGATCCCCGTTCTGGACTTTTTTCCACTTCAAAGGAAAAACCTAAAAAAAAAATAACAACCTAAAAATTAGGATGATTTTATTTGACAAAAGGCTATATATATAACGAAAACAAAGACAATTCGTGTAAAAACTAATGCTTAGCAGCAGCCATGGGCGCCCCCATGTGGTCAAAATGGTACATTCGACTATGAGGTTCACAGTCGACTACGGTTCTCCGAATCGAATCGTCCAATCAGCAAATATTGCAGCTCACCCCTATTCACTACACACACCCTCAATCAATGCTGTGTGGCTGTGTCCCAAATCATCATCTCTGTTCACTTCACTGATAAAGCCTGGCTCACTACACGAGTGAGGGTAGTGTTTCATTATTCGGGTCCAGCTAAAACAAGGAGACACTGTTCTAGTGCGCTGGTGCTCCATGTCTGAATGTAGAACTGTTTTAATAACAGTTTCCTTTAAATCTCCCCCCAGCAGGGGGCGCTGCTGACCTGTTGACCACCTCCATAGAGTGTAAGGACATGTCCATGTTGACCAGGACAGAGAAGTACTCTGTGATCTGACTGGAGGACATCAGCTTCAGCAGCATCTCGATGGCCACCAGGGGGTTGTTCTCCACCAGGTCGGGCAGTTTGGCCGGAGTCAGGCCGATGTGGTAAACCAGCTTGGGGTCTTTCTCCAGCTCGCCCAGTAACTTCAAAAACAAAAGACAAAACAGCATGAGAACGCAGGCGACAGGCCCCTGTGGGGTGGGATGAATTGGGACGCCGAGCGAGGGCCACCTGGGTCTGCTGAGCGGCCGACAGCGGGCTCTTGAAGGCCTTGGCCATGACGCGCTTGGTCTCCAGGCCGGTGGCGGCGCGCACGCACATGGAGCGGTCCCACTGCACGCGGTGCTCCGGCTCGGCCGGACTCAGCCACGCCAGCTCCGCCTCGCTGGCCTGGAAAAGGGGCGGAGCCGGGCGGATGAGCTCGGGCCGGAAGTGACCTGGACACACACACACACACACACACACACACACACACACGAGAACGATGGCGTTATGATGTCACGGTCAAGACGGCGAGGTCAAACGGCGAGGTGTACTCACTCTCCACGGGGGGGCGTGGCCCCGTAACCAGCGACTCTGTGATCTGATTGGCCACGGAGCTGTCAAAGCCTGAGTGGGAGGAGTCAGGGTCGGGGTCGCTGATCAGGCTGGGGAAGCTGGCCTTGCTCTGAGTGGGCAGCTCCGACTGGCGCTCTGAGAGGAGCATTAAGAATTAGAACCTCGATGTAGAGAACCATGAAATAGAGGACAGTGAACTGAAGCTCGGCGGCACGGTGGCTTAGTGGTTTGGCATGTTCTCCTCGCAGCGCTAGGGATTCCCGGTTCGAATCCCCATCTGAATGGAGTTTCCATGTTCTCCCCGTGTCCGCGTGGGATTCCTCCGGGTTCTCCGGTTTCCTCCCACAGTCCAAAAACATGGATCAAGGGCAACTGAATTCTCCAAATTGCCCCATATAGAGTGTGTCTGTGTGAGTGAGTGTGTGTCCAGCGATAGATTGGCACCCTGTCCTGGGTGTATCTGCCCAGCGCCCGAGACGTTCTCCCCTGGATGGGCATGGGGAACCCCACCGCGACCCTAATAGAGGATAAAGCGGGAGATAATGAATGAATGAATGAACTGAAGCTGACCGGCGAGCGCCAGCTGCAAACCGCTGATGTCCACGGTCTGCGGCGCCGACGGGACGTCCATGCAGGAGATCTGCCGCGGCGTCTTCTTAAACAGCTCGCGAGGCGGCGCCAGCATCAGCTGGGATAGGAAGAACTTCTCGTGTAACGTGACCGGGGGGAGGAACCCTGCACCAATCAGAAACCAGGAAATCAGTCAGTGGATGCATCCCAAACCACACAACATTCACTATACACTATGAATTTAAACGCACTCTGGACGTGTCCTAATTTAAACAACATTCACTCTGGTTGTGCCACAAATCACACAACAAACAGTTTATACACTACAGAGATATGTGCACTGAGGATGTGTCCCAAATCACACATTCACTATATACTATTACTACAAGTGCACTGTGGATGTGTCCCAAATTACACATTTAATATATTAAGCATAATTAACACCCTTAATGTTGTTTGCAAGTCAGTAATAAAATTGAGTGCCTTAAAAAGTAGACACATGGTTTTTAAAGCCTAGTGTCCATGAACACAAAGTGTACTACACATGTCCCCTATGTTGTTGTGGGTCACCCTTGAGCGAGGGCCCTTAAAACTAGTATCTTAAAAAAGGAGAAAACAGTAATACATAGTGACCTACGAAGTGAACATATGAGCTCTTATTAAATGCACTTGAACAATAAAGAACCTTATCAAGTGTCCCTAAATGTTGAAGGGAAACAGCACTTAAATCTAGTGCCCTCTCAAAGAAAAGGTAGCTAAACTTAAAGCCCTTGACGTTGTTGGAAGTCAGTAATAATAATCTAGTGCCCTAAAAAACTCGACACTGTTGCACTGGTTCTTTAAAGCCTAGTATCCACAAACACGAAGTGTACTACATATGTCCCCTATGTTGTTGTGAGTCACCCTTGAGCTAGGGCCCTTAAAACTGGTATCTTAATACAACAAAGGGACAAAACACTAATACCTAGTGACCTATGAAGTGAACATATAAGGGTGATCTCTTACTAAAACCTAATGAACAGTTCAGTAAGGTGCCTTATCAAGTGTCCCTAAATGTTCAAGGGAATCAGCACTTAAATCTAGTGCCCTCTCAAAGAAAAGGTAGCTAAACTTAAAGCCCTTGACGTTGTTGGAAGTTCATAATAATAATCTAGCGCCCTAAAAAGTCAACACTGTTGCACCGGTTCCTTAAAGTCAACTTTAGAGTGTCCTACGCACATCCCCTATGTTGTTGCGAGTTACCCTTGAGCTAGGGCCCTTAAAACTGGTATCTTAATACAACAAAGACCTAGTGACCTACGAAGTGAACATATGAGCTCTTACTAAAACCTACTGAACAATAAAGTTCAGTAAAGTGCCTCATCAATTGTCCCTTAATGTTGAAGGGAAACAGCACTTAAAAATCTAGTGCCCTCTCGTTTTTAAACCCTCACCAATGAAAAGGCAACTACATCGAGTGTGCCTAAACTTAGAGCCCTTGATGTTTTGGAAGTCAGTAATAATAATCTAGTGCCCTAAAAGAGTCGACACGGTTGCAGTGGTTCTTTAAAGCCCAGTGTCCACAAACACGAAGTGTACTACATATGTCCCCTATGTTGTTGTGAGTCACCCTTGAGCTAGGGCCCTTAAAACTGGTATCTTAATACAACAAAGGGACAAAACACTAATACCTAGTGACCTATGAAGTGAACCTACTGTATAAGGGTGGCTCTTATTAATTCTACTGAACAATAAAATTCAGTTCCTAAAGTTCTGAATCAAGTGTCCCTTATTGAACAGCACTTAAATCTAGTGCCCTCTCGTTTTTAAACCCCTTATTTATGAAAAGGTAACTACATCGAGTGTGCCTAAACTTAAAGCCCTTGACGTTGTTGGAAGTCAGTAATAATAATCTAGTGCCCTAAAAAAGAGTCGACACGGTCGCAGTGGTTCTTCGGAGGGCCCTACGCGCGTCCCCTCGGTCTAGGGCCCTCGTTCGTCACCTGACAGCGGCCGCTCGGGCTCGTCCTTGCCGGGCTGCAGCAGGTGGGCGAACACGGCGGCGAACGGGTTGGCGGCCAGCGGCTCGGTGCGGTACATCTCCCACAGCAGGTAGAGCGCGGCGAGGCGCGGCGCGGAGCCCGGGAGCAGGTCGGCCTGCTGCAGCAGCAGCACCAGCACCGAGCCGGCGCGGAAGTGGTCCGCCTTCACGAAGAAGTGATGGAAGCTGCCGGCCAGGCCCTCGAACGAGTGGCTGGCACACGACTCCTCCGACAGCAGCTCCAGCAGCGCGTTCAGCTCCTTCGGTGCCAGAGTCATGGTTCATTAAACAAACATCCGACGGAACTTCAGATTTACACCGAGAACAACAACAACAACGAGCCCGGCCCGGAGCGCACGCCGCTCAGCCCCAACGCCTGGCCCCCCGTTCCGCTTCCATCGCCGCGGTGAGCTCCATCAGCAGCCCGGACTCGGGTTCGAAGCCTTTAAAAGTTCCTGAACGATCCAAAAGGTTCCCGCAAAAACTCCGAGGACAGTCTAGAGACAAAAACACACGGCCAGCGTCCTCCCGCAGCCCCGCTCCTCTGGTTCTTCGTAGAAACGCAATGGCGGTTGTTACAGCAGAACCACGGCTCTCCAGCGCCACCTAGGGGTCAGGGAATACACATGACTGGGATAGGACATAGTCCATCCATGCCCATCCAGGGGAGAACGTTTCGGGCGCTGGGCAGATACACCCAGGACAGGGGGGCAATCTATCACTGGACACTCACTCACACAGACACACTCTATATGGGGCAATTTAGAGAATTCAATTAACCTTGATCCATGTTTTTGGACTATGATAGGAAACCCACGGGGAGAACATGCAAACTCCACCCAGATGGGGACTCGAACCGGGAAGCCCTAGCACTGAGAGGAGAACATGCCAAACCACTAAGCCACCGTGCTGCAGATAGTAGAGTGTGTATGTAGATATTCAGATGTATTCATTATTAATCCATCCATCATCTTCTGCTTTATCCTCTATTAGGGTCGCGGCGGTGGTGGTGGTGGTGGTGGGGGGGGGGGTTCCCCATGCCCATCCAGGGGAGAACGTTTCAGGCGCTGGGAAGATACACCCAGGACAGGGGGGGCAATCTATCACTGGACACACCCTCACTCTATATGGGGAAATTTGGAGAATTCAATTGACCTTGATCCATGTTTTTTTTGGACTGTGGGAGGAAACCAACACGGACACGGGGAGAACATGCAAACTCCACCCAGAGTGGGATTCGAACCTGGAACTCCAGCGCTGAGAGGAGAACATGCTAAACCACTAAGCCATCGTGCCGCCATCCAGAGGTCCCTTATCAGAGCAAATTTGGGTTCCGTTTGGACTCATCACCTGAGTGTGGCAGCTCGGGGGTGAGGGGGTTGGGCTCCTGGTCTGAAGGTCGTGGGTTCGTCTGAAGCCTCTGGACCTTGTTCCTCCCGGACGGTCAATTCTGGGTTCTGAGTTCTAATTATGAAGTTGTGGTATCTGTATATAGCTTTTAAATAAAAGTGTCGGCTAAATGACCATGTAATGCCGTTCATTACCTTCAGCTCAAACCTCCTCCAGGGCGGCGCTCTCATCCACGGGGTGGGAGACTGTTTCAGAAGCTGGGCAGATACACAAAGCTTCACTGTTGAGCTGTATCAGAGAGGAGAACATTCAAAACATCAAAGAACATCAGCTTCACAATGAAACATACAAAAAATATGGAACAAAGGGCCTTCCCCAAACTGTTTCCACACAGCTGGAGGCATACGGGGTCCAAGATCAGATTAACTTATTTATGTGGCTACAAAAAAACATCAAATATTCAGTTTGAATTGTATTTTAAAGACAGATTTGTGAATATTAAAACAAACCGGCACATAAAAGAACCCGAAAATCGTTTAGATTCGGATTCGACTCTTCACAACAGAGCAAAACGCGAGAATCGACTCGCGTCATCCTGAATGTTCTGTATTCTAAACGTCGATGATAATAATTTATGATAATATTAGTTTGGTGTTTTAATACGTTAAATAATGAGGTATTTTGATTTAATAAAGACTTAAACATAAAGACTTCTGCCCTTTGCAGTGCATCATGGGACATGTAGTTGAACATCGGCTAGTTTTCCAACAGCGCGATGTTTTTCCGCGACGCAGATTAAGAAAGCGGCAGGTTATTAAAGGTGAAGTGTTGATTCTCGCGTCGCAGATAAAATTAATTCGCGTTAATTAATTAATTGTGTCGTTTAAGCGTTAAGGTTATTGACAAACCGGAAGTGAGGTGTTTCTTGCCCGTTTTCTGCCCCCGCACTTCCGTTCCTCTTCCTTTCTGAGGTCGAGCAGACAGAGTGAGTATGAAGCGCCGAGCTCCGCGTCCGGAATCCGCCGCCATCCGCTGAGATTACCGGCGGAATCTCACTGCCGGCGGTTCAGCGCGACGCGCAAGAGCGCGGGCTATGATCCGCCGCGCAAACGGAGGCGTGTGGCGTTAAAGATGGAGTTAGAACGACCGCCGCCGGGAGGTCCGTTAGCTTAGCATAGGCGAGCGGCGGCGTTTACAATGCGAGGTTCAAAATCCAAGAAAATGTTTTTATCATTAATATCACACGTTACATAAGAATATATATATATATATATATGTGTATATGTATAATATATATACGTATATGATAAGAACGAAGTTATGGGTCACGGACCCCCCATTACCCTGTTATTTTAAAGTTATAACTTAAATTTTAAAGAAGAAAATGAGAATTAAAAGAAATATATATATATATGGTGGCTTAGTGGTTTAGCATGTTCTCTCAGCGCTAGAGATTCCCGGGTTTGAATCTTCATCTGGGTGGAGTTTCCATGTTCTCCCCGTGTCCACGTGGGTTTCCTCCGGGTTCTCCGGTTTCCTCCCACAGTCCAAAAACATGGATCAAGTCAATTGAGTTCTCCAAATTGCCCCATATAGAGTGTGTCTGTGTGAGTGAGTGTGTGTCCAGCAATAGATTGGCGCCCTGTCCTGGGTGTATCTGCCCAGCACCCGAAACGTTCTCCCCTGGATGGGCATGGGGAACCGCACCGCAACCCTAATAGAGGATAAAGCAAAAGATAAGGAATATATATGTATAGTATATAGATATGTGAAATATAATAATATATGTAATGTACAACTACAGATATAAATATAATATAGAATATTTTAACTATAAATATATATGTACATACAGTATATAAAATAAAATTAAGAATATATAGATGCTATATATAAAAAGTAGTATACAATAGATATAAATATAGCAGCAGCATATTAATGTATATGAATGGTACGTATGAGATGATGAGGTATTTTGGTGGGGTGATGATAACATGAGTGAACGTCTTGTTAGATGGAGTTTGTGAGTCTTAAAGCTTTAGCTGTTCCTCACTCTGTTCTACACTTAATGCTCCGCAGTCTCCGGCCTGAGGGAAGCGGAACAACGTTACAGATTGTTTTTATAAATCCAGCGTGTCCCGGGTGTTGATTCTGTTTTTTTTTCATGCAGATGGCGCCGCTGAAGAAGGGAGGAGAGAAGAAGAAGGGCCGCTCCGCCATCAACGAGGTGGTGACCCGCGAGTACACCATCAACATCCACAAGCGCATCCACGGCATGTGAGTCGTCCGCCCCCCCCCCCCCCCCCCCGCCGATGAGAACCTTGACTGTAGTGCACACAACTAGTATAGTGTGAGTTCATGTTGGAGCACTAGATATGAATATTAAGGGAGCACACATTTCAGTACTGGAATCTAGTTAAGGGACTCCCTATCAAGGGAAATGTAACCATCTAGTGCACATTACATCTCAGATCAATGTCTTGTTTTTGGCGTCCATTGCCCTAGAACTCATATGAGGGAACATGCACATCTAGTGTAGGGCTTACCTAGTGCCCTAGGTGGGAAGACAACTTACTGTGGACTTAGGTTTTTCTTGGTACTGTCCCCTAACAAGTGAACATGTTTGTTGTGTGTGTCATATTTAGGATTAAAGTTTCCTACAATAATCTAGTGCCCTTAAAGTAAAGCCTTCTTGTGTAGTGCACATAACTAGAATTGTATTTGTTAAAGCACTAAATGTCAATATTAAGGGTGCACCCACCTTCAGTACCGAAGTCTAGTTCCCTATCAAGGGAAGTATAACCATCTAGTGCACATTACATATTGGATCAGTGTTTTGCTTGTTTCTGGCTTCCAGTACCCTAACGAGGGGACATGCTTATTTAGTAAAGGTCACTGGTCAGGGTTAGGGTTTCACTTATGTATGCTGTCTAGTGCCCTAATGAGGGACCACTTAAACCACACAAGTCATATTTGGGATTAAAGGGCAGACACCCAGTGCGCATCACATTTAGGGTCAATGTTTTGCTTAATAATGAGATCGAGTTCCCTAATTAGGGGAAATGCTTACTTGCAGAAGTTAATATTTTAATGGTTTCTGGTATTTAGTGCCCCATCAATGGAACACAAGGACACTTGGTGCCAAGTCATTTTTGGAATTTAAGTTGTACTTGGTTCAGGCATCTAGTGACCCATCAAGGGGACACAAAATATAGCTTTAGTCTTTTTTTTTGCCTCATCGTCTAGTGCCCTATCAAAGAAACATGCATATTTAGGGCACATCATATTTGGTATCCAGTGTTTTGTTGGATGCTGGCATCAGGTTCCCTAAGGACGGAGTTAGGTTCAGAGTTTTCAGGTGTTTAGTGCCCTTAGCAGTTAACATTGTGTTCCATCATGACACCTAGTGCCCTATCAAGGGCTCATGCCTATTGAAAATCTGTTCTAAACAGCTTTGTGTAGTAGTGTACTTGCCCACCTAGTACCCTTCAGTGTGCATGCTGCTTGTGATGCTGTGTAATCGTTATGCTGTACTGTGCATCACCGTGGTAACGAGCAGGGCAGTGATGTGTCTCCACGGTAACGAGCAGGGCAGTGATGCGTCTCCGTAGTAACGAGCAGGGCGGTGATGCGTCTCCATGGTAACGAGCAGGGCAGTGATGCGTCTCCATGGTAACGAGCAGAGCAGGGATGTGTCTCCACGGTAACGAGCAGGGCAGTGATGCGTCTCCACGGTAACGAGCAGGGCAGTGATGCGTCTCCATGGTAACGAGCAGGGCAGTGATGCGTCTCCATGGTAACGAGCAGAGCAGGGATGTGTCTCCGTGGTAACGAGCAGGGCAGTGATGCGTCTCCATGGTAACCAGCGTGCGCTCTGTTGCAGCTCGTTTAAGAAGCGCGCTCCTCGTGCCATTAAGGAGATCCGTAAGTTTGCGGTGAAGGAGATGGGGACGCCGGACGTGCGCATCGACACGCGCCTCAACAAAGCCGTGTGGGCCAAAGGAGTCAGGTAACGGCCCGAACCGCCCCGCACCACCCTCCTCTGTACCCCCTCCGCCCGCCCCGCCCAGTCCTGAACCCCTCTGCTGCCCCCACAGGAACGTCCCGTACCGCATGCGCGTGCGTCTGTCCAGGAAGCGTAACGAAGACGAGGACTCGCCCAACAAGCTGTACACCCTCGTCACATACGTCCCCGTCACCACCTACAAAGGTAGGGCCTCTTATTTACCCCCCACCCCCCCATAGACGGGGACGTTGCACTCGGGTTCTAACAGACGGTTCTGTGTTCACAGGCCTGCAGACGGTGAACGTGGATGAGAACTGATCTCCGTCTGAACCAAGAGCTGTAATAAAGTTTAAAAAAGAATCGACTTCTCCGTCTGTTCATTTGACTCCCTGCTGGTGACTCGAATCAGCTGTAGGGTTCTACTGTTAAAAATACATTGTGAGGGTTTTGTGACGTAAACACGAGTCCTGTTAAGGTTTCTTTATTAAAAATTTGGTAATTTTTTTTATTTTTTTTTTTTACCTGGAAAGCCAAATATGGTTTAGTTAGTTGTACGTACATATTTATTTATTTTATTTAGCCAAAAATCCAAGTATGGTCAATACAAGGAGTAACAAAATTATGAAAGTTTATTTTTTTTAAGTGTGAAGATTTGATTTTTATATATATAATATACTGTAATATAGCTTTTTAACAAACTCCTTTGTAACTACCGTGAATGTTGATTTTTAAAAAATATTTTTTAAATACCGAAATGCCTTTTGGATCAAGAAGTTGTCACTAAAAAAAACCCACTCTGTGCTTGACGACCCTTTTCCTGGAATGACACTAGAGGGCAGTGTTTGTAAAGAATTCGGACCTTTTTAACCGGACCTCTGAAATGGTTCCTAATTTGATGGATTTTTGGAAGCCAACGCTGTTCTTTAGTAACGGTATCGTCTCGGTGCTGATCAGGAATCGACTCCCTGTTCATCTGATCTTTATGATTTAAATGAATGTGAAGCTTTCGGAGCGGCGTGTCAATGACGTCAACGGACAAACGACCCATTTAATAAAATCTAATCTGATGAGTCGAATTACAAACTATATTTAATTAGTTTGGAATAAACTTTCGCTTTCATTCAGTGTTCTGAGGTCAAACCTGCAGAGTAATCAACTTTAAATCCCCAAAAAGTTCCTCTTTAAACCTCTGAACATGAGCCTCGCGTGGAAGTGAAAGCCAGCAGCTCATTCTGTGGAACCTGTTCTGTTCTGTTCTGTTCTGTGAACGTTCACATTCTTAACTCTCATTCTGGCTTTGATCTTTAAAGTTCCTGCGTGGATCATCTGATGGTTCCAGTTCCATTATCAGTTCAAACTTGAGCTTTCAGCTTGTTACTGTGGAAGACGAGCAGCGGCAGCAGAACCGTTCCTCTGCGGGAGAAGCTTCAGGAACCCGGTAACGTTACATCTCCCGAACTCAGCTGAGGTTCTAAAGGTTTAAACAGTTCTCACAGTGATGAGTATAGATCAGAGTATAGACGACGGAGAGCTTAAGGGGTAGTTTAAACAAATTTAAATTTGGTGTGAATTTAAGGAGAGCTACTCTTACAGAAAATGACGTTTGTAATAAGGATGACGTAGTGCGTCCGAGGTTATGTGGATAGTACATATTCCCGTACTTAAAGAACCCATTGTTTTACCAGATTATTGATGCAGAATACATTTTATTTAGTTCTACTGTTTAGTATCGGGGTTTAGTAGTGGTTTAGCACGTTCTCCTCTCAGCACTAGGCATTCCCGGTTCGAATCCCCATCTGGGTGGAGTTTCCATGTTCTCCCCGTGTCCGCGTGGGTTTCCTCCGGGTTCTCCGGTTTCCTCCCACAGTCCAAAAACATGGATCAAGGTCAATTGAGTTCTCCAAATTGCCCCATATTGAGTGTGTATGTGTGCGTGAGTGTGTGTCCAGCGATGGATTGGCGCCCTGTCCTGGGTGTATCTGCCCAGCGCCCGAAACGTTCTCCCCCCCCATATCCTTATCCTTATCCTTATATAGGATAAAGCGGAAGATAATGAATGAATGTTTAGTATCGTTCTCGCCTCGAGTGATCCGCCAACTTTTAAACATTCCGCCTCCTCAAGAAACAACTCAAAACCCACGATTCCAGATAATACCACTGTGCAGTTGTTTCCTCGGTCTGTTGTTCTCTCGTTTGGAAAAGCATCTGCTGAATGAGTAAATGTGAACGTAGTCGGCAAGTTTCGCCTTTTGTTTTAGTTTTCTGCTTCAGGGTCAGAAGTCCAAACCCCGTGATGTTCGCTGTGACTCCATGAAGAGCGACTGCTCGGCGCCAAGGTCGATCAATTTTGAAAAGAGTGAACCTTCTGCTCATCGGAGGTACGGACGGTGTGACGACACGGAGTGCAACAAAGAGCCAGAGTCATTGACATCCATTAAAGGGTAATAGATGAAAGTTCCAGAACTGTATCTGTCGCTTTAACAAGGTTCATCACCCTGCAGGTCTTTATGTGCATCATGGGAAGGTTAGGCCAAGAGTTTGTAAAGAATGAAGCTCAATAGTGATCATAATATAATCTTAGTTTGGTTCAGGGTCAAAGGTCAGACCTCACTGTCTCCAGCTGTATGTCCATGAAGAGTGACTGGTCATTACCAGATTTAATCAAGCAAGCTGGACCTTCTGCTCATCAACGGTAAGGACAATGTTGATGGCCAACTGTCCTCATGTGTCATTGGGTATTGGGTTCAAATCCCTGGCTTTCCCTGCATTTACCGAATTTTACCACAAACTAAATCTTAACAATGCAGGATAACCAAAACTCCCATGATCTCAAATCATTCCAACACTTCCTCTTGTCCATTAGATAGATAGATGTTGTTTTGTTTGTAGTTGTTAATAAAATCGCAGATCACCAAGCAGAAGGAGCAGCATGAGGTCAGCTGACAACAATGACCTGGAGTCAACATTCCAGGTTTGGACTTTTTTTAATTTATTTATTTGTTTGCAAAAAATGTATTAATTAGACTTTTGGAATTTATGGAACCAATAATTGATTGATTGAGAGGTGTGTCCCAATTCTTTTGTCTGTCCGGTGTACGTATCACATGATGAATCTCTAGTAATGGTTCACGACTCCATTCAGTAATTTTGTTGGATTTTGTTCAATTGCAGGCGGTGCATCATAAACTCATTGCCCTTTTGGACACCGAGCAGAACCGGTTCCGAGGTCTGCTGAACCCTGATCCCTCAGCAGGTGGTAGGAGGGGGGACGAGCCCAAGAATGATCAGCGTGGAGTCAGAGATAAGATGCAGCAAATCATTCTGCAATTTCTAAAGCAGACAGATCTGTCTTGTACACTTCAGAATTGTAAGGACCCTCTCAAGCTCAAGGCTACAGTGACAAATTTTTGACAAAAGGGTTCTTTTTGGGGTTCGAACTCTCAAGTTTCAGAGTAATAGGCTAATGGACTACCCACTGAGATACCAGACCATTATCAGGTCGACTAGTCTATATATTATACTATATATATACTATATATATATTGCCCAGCAATGGATTGGCGCCCTGTCCTGGGTCTATCTGCCCAGCGCCCGAGACGTTCTCCCCTGGATGGGCATGGGGAACCCCCCCGCGACCCTAATAGAGGATAAAGCGGGAGATAATGAATGAATATATATATATATATATATAGGTAACGTATATGCAGAGGTTTAGAGACATATACTGCTATAAAGCTATAAAGCTTCAATGTCTCCATGTATGTTTGAGCTTCAATCACGTCTCATTTAAATGTACGTTCCATTCAAACTGCTTATAAAGGTGGGCGGGTCAAAGTTATTGATTGGAAAACTGTTACCATACCTACCACCAATTATTATTATTATTACCACTTCCCAGCATGCCTTGCAGCCGGGTTCTAGATTCAAGATTCAAGAAAATTTATCTTGAATCTTGAATCTTGAATCTAGAACCCGGCTTCAAGGCATGCTGGGAAGTGCTAATAATAATGTGTTCTATGTTTGATGCTTTTATCAATATTCATGTTCTGTTTGGTAGAATGTGGGTTAGATTTGATAAGATAATCCTTTATTGGTTCCACAGTAGGGGAAATTCACAATTCTTCAGGGGTTGTTGTACGTTTGTGCTGTATTCTGTGTGTGTTTGGTGGGGGGTCCATTTAAGGGAAACATGTCATTTCCTTGAGCCAAAGATGATGATGTGTGTAAAAAGGTTTTAATAATTTTTTTTTTTTATAAATCTCAGTAGATCACAATGGCCGGTCCACTGGATGAGGAACATCTCGGGCCAGAAAAGTGTGGTCACACCTGCACTGGGGGGGGGATTTGAATCTTTAAGAACTTTACTTTTCACCTGGTCATGATGAATGATAAAGCATCATTTGACCAAAGATAGTGTTCATAACTCAATAATGTGGGGACGCTCTCACAACACAGGCCAATGACGTTTTTATTCCTGGCATGTAGCCTGGGTCATTTCTATGTGGAGTTTGCATGTTCTCCCTATCTACGTATTATTTTTTTTCTTGGTCCAAAGACATGTAGGTTGAGTGGAATTAAAGCTATAAAATTGCCGTCCAGTTTTAATTTGTGATGCCAGTGTTAATACTGTGTTTCAGTTTCAGTGTGTGTTGTTTTCTTCTTTTTTCCAGATCTGATCAGTAAGTATAGAAAAAACCTCCAGTGCAAACTCAGCAAAACATGTAACACAATTTATGAGGGTATCAATTGTTACGGACCTTCAAATTTTTTTAATGAGGTCAGCACTGAGGTCTACGTTACCGAGGGCTGGCATGGGAGGTCATGGATCAGCACGAGGTCAGACTGATCGAGAAAACATTCAGCAAATCAGCAACACAGCAGAGACAGATCAAATGCAATGATCTCTTTAAAGACGGGGTCAACCGGACAGTGCTGACCAAAGGAGTTGCTGGAATTGGGAAAACGGTCTCGGTTCAGAAGTTCATTCTGGATTGGGCTGAAGGAAAAGCAAACCAGGACATCCTCTTCATCTTTCCGCTGCCCTTCAGGGAGCTGCACTTGATCAAGAAGAAGTACCTCAGTCTGATGGACCTTCTCTGTTACATGTTTCCTAAAATCAAAGAAATAGACACCATTGACTGTGAAGCCAACAAGGTCCTGTTCATCTTCGACGGCCTCGACGAGTGTCGACTTCCTCTGAACTTCCAGAACAACGAGATCCTGTGGGATGTTACAGAATCGGCCTCGATGGATGTGATTTTGACAAACCTGATTAAAGGCAACCTGTTTCCCTCGGCGTTCATCTGGATAACCACTCGACCAGGTGCCGCCGGGCAGATCCCTCCTGAGTGTGTTTCTCAAGCTACAGAATTTCGAGGCTTCACCGATTCTCAGAAGGACGAGTACTTTAGGAATCAGGTAAAGGATCGGAGACTTGCCGAAGACATTATCAAGCACATTAGGAACATGAGGAGCCTCCACATCATGTGCTACATACCAGTGTTCTGTTGGATATCAGCTTCCGTTTTGGAAAAAATGCTGATTAGAGCAGAAGAAGAAAGAATCCCCAAAACGATGACTCAGATGTTCATGTACTTCCTCATCTACCAGATCAAACACAAAGGCCAGAAATACCACGGGACAGGAGACCCTGATCCTCACCAAATCAGAGACAGCATCCTGGCACTGGGGCAACTGGCTTTCCAACAGCTGGAAAGAGGGAACCTGATCTTCTATGAGGAAGACCTGAAGGAGTGTGGAATTGATGTCCGAGAAGCGTCAGTGTACTCAGGACTGTGCACCCGGATCTTCAGGCAGGAGTGTAACCTGAACCTGGGGAAGGTCTTCAGCTTTGTGCACTTGAGCATTCAGGAGTTCCTGGCTGCTTTATTCGTATTTTTATCTTCCGTTAACAAAAATGTATCAGCACCATCAACCACGCGTCTGCCGGGTCTTTTCAACAAGTCGGAACTGGTAAACATCTTCAGGTATGCTGTGGATGAAGCCCTGAAAAGGGAGAACGGGCACCTGGACCTGTTCCTTCGCTTCCTTTTGGGCATTTCAGAGAGGTCAAATCAAAGTCTCATTAGGGACCTGCTGCCAGAGACTGGAATCATCTTCTACAAACAAAAGAAAATAGTTCAGCACATCAAGAAAAAGTTCATCACAAATCTTCCACCAGAGAAAACCTTCAATCTGTTCCAATGCCTGTGTGAACTCAATGAACATTCTGTTACTAATGAAGTCCAGGTTTACATCAGAGACAGAGATCGAAACCTGTCTTCAGACGAAAAGATTAATCTGTTGCAAGTGTTACTATATTTGGAGAACGAGGAATTCGATTTAAGACGGTACAGTCGATCTGAGGAAGGACTCAAGTGGTTATTGCCTGTGGTCTTTAAATCAACAAGAGCTCTGTGAGTAATTTAAACTGTTATTAATGAGGAAAATGTTCTAATAATCCTATTAATCCATTTTCCACAGCTTATCCGGGCTTAGACATCCTAACCATCAGCTACCTCTTCGTTCTTTACCCAGAGTTTCATGGTCATAGGTGAGGTTAGAAATGTAGATTGGCCGTAAAATTGAGAGCCTTTCCTTCTGGCTCAGCTTTCTCTTCACCGAAACAGACCCAGCTCCATCTGTTCCTCACTCGTGAAAAAGTTCCCGAGAAATTGCTCCATGTGAGTACCATGGTCACAGATTTAGAGGAGCTGATTCACATCCCAACAGATTCACACTCGGTTGCGAGTGTGGCCCATTAAGAGCTGGAGGTCACGGTCTGATGAAGCCAACAGGACCACATGATCTGCAAATAACAGACGATGGGTCCTGGCATCACCGAAACAAAGGCCTTCCACCTCTCGGCTGTGCATGAGAAATTCTGTCCAACTCCAACTGGGAACCAATCTAACTTTCTGCCGGCCATGCAGACCAAACTCCTGCTGTTTGTATAGGGTCTGCATGGCTTGTGGTAGTAAGCCCAGTATCCCATACTCCTAGAACATTCCCCACAAGACACCCTGAGGGACAGTCAAATACCTTCGCGAGATCCACAAAGCACATGTGGACTAGATGGGCAAACTCTCCATGCACCATTCAGAGTCCTTGAGAGGGTATTGAACCTTCTTCTTCTTGAACCCCTGCATTGACCTCGCCAGAGAAGCTGTAGTTGGAACACACCCTCCTGTTCCCTTTTTGAAAAAGGGGCCCATCCCCTTTTTGTGTCCAAACCTTGGACTGGTGCTGTGCATGCACACTAGCTGTCGGCAATGTTAATAAAAATGGAAACCATAATAAAGTAGTTATTTCTCTTCCAGGTTGTGTGGATGTTTTCTGACCGAGCAGAGCTGTGAGGAACTCTCCTCGATCCTCATCTCCAGGGCTTCCAATCTGAAGAAGCTGGACCTGAGTGAAAACGACCTGTATGATTCAGGAGTGATGCGTCTCTGTAAAGGACTAAAGGAACCGAACTGTAAACTGGAGACCCTGTGGTGAGGTCATCACTTTAATAAACGCATTGAGCTAAATATCAAAGGAACGTTATTCTCCCACAAATAAACCATCCAGCGCTACGATGACTGGCCCTGCTGGCCGTTGTTGGAAGGTCGTCTGTGACGCTTGGTGCCCACTGCCTTAAGCAGTGAAGCTCTTATGCCATGCTCACTTTAAGTAACTGCAGATGGCAAGCGCTCCCTCTAGTGTCTCAGGTTGGTGATGCACTGTGGTAGATCTTTCAGAGTGTCTCTTCTTTTTGGCAGGCTGGAGCGATGCAGAATATCTTCTGTGGGATGTGAGGCTCTGGCTTCGACGTTGAGGTCGAACCGCTGTCAGAGCTCAGGGAGCTGAATCTGAATCGCAATAATCCAGGAGAATCAGGAGTGAAGGAACTCTCAGATCTACGAAAGGACCCGCGATGCAAACTGGAGATACTGAGGTAGGAACCTGAATCTGAAGCTCACACGGTTTAAACGTAAGATCTTTATTGACGTTGGAAAAAAGCCTTGTGTTTGAACATACCGTACATTAAACCAATCAGTGTGTCTTGCGACTTGCTGTCGCCTTCTCGTCTACATGGTGTACGTCAGTGTGTGATCAACGCGTCTCACGTTCTGTCTTTCAGCATCGAAATCGACCCTTTGAAACTAGAAAAGACTCGGAACGTGCACCCTTGCAATGATTACTTATTTATCAGTCCATCGATATGTGGAGGACAAAACGGCATGAATTTCTTCCAGTCTGTGAACTAAGCGAATTTACATCTGAGAAAAAAACCAAGAAGGAGAAGGACTAGCCGTCGGGCAAGTGGTTTCAATGGGAGGAGCTTTGGTTGGTTTTTATTGGTTATTTTATTATATGTTGGTTTGCTGTCTGGACATCAGCTGGACCAGGACCTCGCCCTCCAGTCACGAGGTTCTAGAAGCACCTCCAGTTTAACCCCTGGACATGTCTTTGGAAATGGGGACAGATGAATGATGGGATTCCACATTCAGAGGACTTTGCTTCGATCAGGTGGAGGTGCTAAAACGAATATAATGTAAATACTAAATGAATGTTAACCTTTAACAGAACCGCATTCATAACTGTTTTTGAAAGTAATCACGTTGACCGTCTCTTCAGTCGTTGGTTTGTAAGCACGAAACGTCTTGTTTAACGCTTTCTTTTTTGCCACAATGGAACTGATCGTGGACGGCAACTTTTCGTCCAATCTTAATGCCACTCTCGTATTTTTAAATGATTTCCTTCTTGAACTCGATCGTGTTTCTGCTTTTTCTTTGATGGGCTGCTGCATCTGGAATTCTTATTGGTCACATGATGAAGCTAAAAGAAGTCTATGCACGTCACATGAGCACGAAACCAGAGCCGTGAAGACGAATCCGGTGATATCAGAAGTCATCGAAAACAGGTTGGACTGTACCGCATTACGCTACATATTTAATAATCATACAACATGCAGTTCCTCAAAAGTCATGATACATTCACTCAAGTAGTTTTTTGTTTTTGAAGAAGATATAAAAATCGATTGTTTATTTTTGCAAGTCTGGGGTCGACATTTCTGGACAA
The DNA here is from genome assembly GCA_019802505.1 of Corydoras sp. C115. Classification (NCBI taxonomy): domain Eukaryota; kingdom Metazoa; phylum Chordata; class Actinopteri; order Siluriformes; family Callichthyidae; genus Corydoras; species Corydoras sp. C115. The sequence continues at coordinate 98,422 of JAFMOC010000328.1, read as the reverse complement.
CTCCATCGCAGTTCTACTGGAACCATTTTACGCCAATTTAATTTTTAGCATTACCTTCCCCACAGAATGTAGGCTTTGCATAAATACAAATTAAGTCATGTGACTCCACACCACTTTTTAAAACTGCACATGGACCCCTCAAACAGTCGGGGCACGAAAGAAATTATATAAAACTTCGTAAACCAACACTACAGTCAAATCCTGCTGCCACAGTTTGCTTGCAGTTGCTCTTCTTGCTCAAAGACGGCGCCAAAGCCCAGAGATCCCAACATTGAAAATAAACTCCGGCTTATTTTGTGTTTATTATGCAAATAACAGCCATTTAAAACATCGACATCAAAGCCTTCAAACAAAACTGGAATAAAGTGATTGAATAAGATAGAAAATCATAATCGGAAACGTTCCGAGTTAAAGCTTTCCGTCACAAAACAAAGTTAAAGGCACGGTCTCTTAAACAGTGTAGGAAAGTGCACAGGTGTCTCTCGGGGGTCCGTCAGCTTCACGCCATTATGAAGAGTCAACACCGGAGTCGTTTGATGATTTCACAGAATCAGTCCTTCATTCGAACAGAATCACAGCATCAGCATAGTGAGGGTTATAAGGCACGCTTTAATGTCCGAATGCTCCCGAAAGCAGGGTTCACAGCCTTTAACCCCTCAGACTTCAGTAAACAGGGGTGGACCACGGAGGACACGGCCTCAGAACCCTGACGCCAGGCCTGTGCTGAGTCGATACGGCCAACCGTGACACGGTCAACTCGACACAGGGGCTCAAGGTCAGAAGAAGAACCGTAATGAACTTCAGGAAGGGTTCAGACCCAAGTAAATTTCTTCACTTCCATGTTTCTTCTCATAAATGCCCATGGCTTCCAGCCCCACTTACCATGTAGATGGAGTTTGTAGTTCTAGAATTACATTCTGTAGTCCATCTGGTTCTCTACATACTCTGTTAGTCTCTGATAATCAGGACCATGGACAGAGCAGGTATTATATCCATCCACAAGGTGGCGCTGTAAGGTGGAGGTGTGTAACAGAGTATACAGTAAGTGGATACAGGGTTCTCTGATCCACTGGTACCAGCACCATCCCCTTCATCACCTCAGTATCCCAGTATGTAGAGAAACAGATGGACTACAATCTGTAATCATAAAACTACAAAGTCCATCTGTAAAGTGAGTGGAACTGATGGAGTGGGCAGTGAGTGTACAGGGGGTGACCCTAATAAAGTGGCCGGTGAATGATATGTAGACAATCACGTAGTTTAGAAGCTTTGGCTCACAACACAAATAAAAAGAAAATCAAGTCAAAGTGACTTCAATCCCGACGTGGTTGTTGGTACCAGGTGGGTTTTAACAGGAACATGAAAACACATGACAAGCAGAACTTCCCAACTTTCCAAGCAGAAGCCGCTTTGAGTAAAAAGGCCGAGCTGTTTGAAAGGCTACAGTAACGAATATCTCAGCAAGGCGGCCCAAAGCAAGTCCATCCACGAGGCTGATGGGCTACAGCAAAATGAAACTTGTGGAAACGGCGTTGTTACGATTGTTTCAATAGAAAGTGAAGAGCATTTTTTCTGACATTGACCTTGGCCAAGAGTGAACAGCAAGAACCTACAGACCCGCCACGGCGACAGCCGACTACGACGTCCCAAAACCAAACTGGGTGAAGGAGCTTAGAGGTTGGCAGGATTAACCAAAATGGAGCAGAATCCATGAGGAATGTGTCTGGCCGGGGTAGAACTTGGACCTTTGTGAGTTTCTGTAGACTCTGTAAGTGAACCTCACCGTTTCCACCTTTAAATGAAGGAAGTCCTGCTTCCCTTCCACGGGGTTGGTTGGCTAGACATAAACATTTGGTTCCTTCCAGGAACAGGACATTTGTGCAGGATGTGTGCGGGGGAAGAGTTCTTGTCGGCACATGGAGGGAGAACATACTAATCTTCTGAACATCGAAACCATACCAACACACCGGTAGCATTTTTGTCTTGGAGATCATCAGTGAAACAAGGTAAGACTTGTCGAAAAGAAGGTTGTGGTCTTAGAACCGTTCCATCAGCAACAAGTTTGAGAACCCTGCTGGTCTCTTGAGCAACGTTCTGGAACTCGAACCATCAGAAGTTTGGAATTGAGCGTATAATTTGATCATACGATATATGGACCGTTTGTGGAAGACGTTTTCTGGAATGAGGACCGTGGTTGTAAAAGAACTTGACTGGCCCCTTTTTGTTGGCCCACTTCAAAATCTTGGGGAATATTTTGTGGTGGTTCGGCGGAACGTGGTCAACAGGGCAACTTTAGGTAAGACACGTACAGAAGGGTTGGTTCAGGATTAGCGATGTACTCCAGGTTTTCTAGAGAATCTTCAGTTTAGGATCCATTCCTGGTTCTTCTTGTTGTACTTCCATCTCCCTGTGCTTGGGAAGGCCCAAACCAGGCTGTAGGAATCTTGATAGGAACCTTTTTGGGATTGTGCTGGATCAGATCCAGACTGTTCCAGGGTTTGATTGCAAAAGACTGACCTCTGAAGAAACAAGAAACCATTTGGTCTCAATACTCAACATTCCCCATTTCACCCGTTTGGGTCCACCGTTGACCACTGAATGAACCTCAGGCTCCTGGGGGACCAGTCTTCTCTCAGCTGCTGTTCTGCTGGACCATCAGCAGGCCTGCTCGTTGCTGGTACTGCTTGACCTTCGCCGATGCGATTTGCGAGCCGAGATCCACCGGTCGCTCCAGGAAGTTAACCAGCACTTGCTCAGTGAGGAGCGAGGCCAGAATTTGTTCAAAACATATTGTCCAGGAGGCCTCAGACTCAGAAATGCTGTCCGATCCGGCGGCCTCCTCGGTCGGCTTCGGCTCCAACGCCTTGTGTCTGGCCTCCCCGATTTGGAGGACCAGGCTGGTGACCAGGGCGATGGCCTGGAAGAGGTCACTCTCCCCAGGGTCACCATGAAACATGCAGCATAGGGTCTTGCAAAACTGAACAAATTCCCGCTGTGGAAGAAAAAGAGAGTTACGTAGGAAACAAGCAAAGATCTGCACAAGAACTTCAGACAATCGGTAAAACTTGGGGACACTTGGCAATAGAAGCGCCAAATTCAGAAGGCAGCCCCTTTAAAATGTATGAATTGTGGTCGGAACCTAAACCTAAAAGTGGTTTTTGGGACTACAAGGCACCATTGATCTAAACCAGCCTTGGCCACCAGGGGGCATCAGGAAATCACTTATGGTAAGACTTGTTTCCTTAGACAGTGGAAGACCGATGGCCTTCTTGGCAGGCTTTAGCTCTGACTCCTGATGCCTGGTCTCCTGATTTGAAGCCCCAGGCTGGAGACCAGGGCAACAGCCTGGAAAAGGTCTCATTGGGTTCTTGCAAAAAGGAGGCCATGACTTTCAGATCAGTAGCTTGGAAATTCAGAAGACTAGCGCTGGGAATGTCTCACAATGGAGTGAGCAGGGCCAAGATTGGGTCTTTGTACGGTACCCTGTCATCCGCTCCAAACTTGCTTGGTGCACAGACGTAAGGAACCAGGAGAGGAACCGCCCAGGGACATTAATATTTACGCCTGAACGAGTTTCTGAAGGGTTCTTTCAGGATGTGTGGAGCTTAACATCTCGAACATACCTGCTTCATATGGGGGAGGGGCTTGTCCTGGCCTTTCTCCTTTTCCCGGGCAAAGTCCTTCAACATCTGCTTAAGCTGCTCCTCGTAACTTTTCCTTTCTCCTGTAGAACAGATGGAACATTAAACCAGCACTCCGGTCACCTGTACCACGTTCTACGGGAAGTGGGAGCTTAATAGTTTAGGTACTTGACTTTTTTTTTAGACAGCTTGTCTTTGAGGGTCCCCTGGACGAGCACTACCCCCTATCCTTAAGTATCCTTATACTTAGGATTAAGATCGACACTTTATTAGCTACTCATTTATGATCTGCGTGACCTTATAGATGGACTTTGTAGTTCTTTGATTACAGAACGTAGTCCGTCTATTTCCCTTCATACCTTAGCCATATTCACGCCAACTGCAGAGGCGTAACTGTACTTTGCATTGGACCAAGCAACACGTCTTTCCCGTGACGTCACTACAATGCCTCACCCCGCCGTACCGTACTGGTTCAATCCCTCGATACACATCACACATTACTGTACAGACTAAACTACTAAAGAGTGAGGTAACAGCCTCATGCACACTGTCGGTACCATTGGGTAGGTTCACATAGAGGGGTCGGGTGGTGGACAGAACCGGGCTCTTCACCGGAGACGACTGGTCTTCATTTTCAACAAGCGCTGAGAAAACAAAGACGGGAAACGTTTAAGAGCCGCAATATTTTTAACAATTTAAAGACAAAACTATCGAACAGACAGAACAATAAAACCTCCGAGGAGTGGAACCCACCTGGTGGAATGTGAAGGCGATACAGCAGCCGGACCTTGTCGTTAAGCTCCCCGCTGTACAGAGTGTCTACACAGAGACAAAAACAACACCCCGTTTAAATGGAATGGAACGACCCGGGGACCCACTCCTGGTTCTGGAGATCTCACCGATCCACTGGGCGAAATGTCCGAAGGTGACGTGGTTCTGCCCGTCCTGGTCCAGCAGGTTGAAGGTTCTTTGGGCCAGCGTGTCCATGTGGGTTCCACACTGCCAGGGCATGAGCAGCTGGTACAGACTCTTAAACTGGGCCCGGTCCACTTGGTACTGGCTGGAGGCGGGCAAGCCCACGCCATCCCCCCAGTACAGAGTGATGAAGTGCTCCGTCTGCAGGACAAACCCATTCATACCTTTACTCACGCAAAACCCCGATCCACCACCAGAGGGAGTCGCTACTGCAGTCACAACACACCACTGATGACTGCAGGGACCGGCCCCCATAACCAGGCCTTTTGATCTATAGGAACCTTTTAATAGTTCTGAGAACTGTTGGAGGAAGTAGGCAATATTATGGGGGGTCCCAAAAGGGGTACTAATGGGGCACTTTCTTCCAGTTCGAGGAACTACAATTGTCCATAGTTCCAACAGTGGACACACCAACAAAAGGGTGCTTTCTCCTATGGTTCTAGGAACTGCAGCTGTTTCTAGTTCTAACAGGCCTAGTTCTAATAGGGAACTTTTCAACAGTTCTAGGAACTATTCTCTACAGTCATTTATTGAAAATACAAACCTTAAAAAGGTCGTAAAGGTCAGAGAGCTCGTCCTGAGAGAGAGACACGTCCGCCGAGACGAGACGAAGCTACGGGGGACACAACAAACATGAGCGAGCGATTTAAAAGAGTCGTTCACATTGTCTAGCGGCTGATTTGTTTCTCAAATGGACTAGCAAACGAGCAGGCTGGGGGCGGGCTTTAACTGGGACGCTACTCTGTCATTGGCTGAAGGAGAGACTTGTCTCTAGTGAATTTTAATTCGTTGAGTCATTTGCAAAATCAAACACTGATGCGTTTCCAAAATTCAGCTTTTTTTTGATCCACTGAGTCGTTTTGCTACAAACGATTCACTTTGTCTCTTACACCAGGCATTTTATTTTAAGAATCATTCGAATCATATGAGTTATTCAGTGAATCATTTGTTTACTGTGCCTGTCGTTCAAACCACAAATTATGAAATGAACCCTGTGGTCATCATTTGATTCAACAGATTATTAAATGATTCAGTTATCTGACTCATTAAGCCATCTTCATTGCTATCCAGATAATTGAATCCTGATTTGATTCAGTGACTCATATGATCACCAGGCTCCATTCTTTCTAAATGATTCAGTTTGGGTTTGAATCAGTGAGTTGTTTGAGACTGAGCCCTGATCATTTGTTGAGCCTCGCCCCTCCCCCCCCTCGCCCCGCCCCGCCCCACCAGCCTCACCGTGTTCTCCTTGGCCGTGTCCTCGTGGGACTGCAGAACCTGGATCCGGTGCCTGGACCTCATGGTCTCCAGCTGTTTCACCGTCAGGTCCCCGAATTTCTGCACACACGCACATCAGTCTGTAGCACCGCCACCCCCCCCCCCCACCCCCACACCGCGGCCGCAGGGTCATACCTCGTATGCATCAGCGATGAGGCTGCCGATGTGGGTGTGTCCCGCAGGCCCCGCCCCCCCGGCGCATGCACACGGCTCCCGGTCGTCTCGCACCTGCTCCAGGAAGCTGAAAAAAACCGAGACGTCCCTTTATGAGCGCGGTACGTAGAGAACGGGGGGGATGCGGCGCGGGGACGTCACGGCGGCTCACCCGGTCAGTGTCATCAGGGCCTGGCCGTCGTCGCTGCAGGCGCAGATCTCGTCCACGTTGGCGTCCAGGACGGCGAGGCCCAGCTGAAAGATGGTCTTGACGCCGTGGCAGAAGAAGCAGTCGAGGACGCGGAGGCCGCTTTGGAACGGCACGGCGCTGAGGAACAGCGCCAGGAACCAGGACAGCGACAGAGAGGACAGCGCCGAGACGTCTGGGACGCGCTCCGCCAGGTGGGGGAGCCGTTCACGGATCAGCTCCTCGAACACGGAGCGATCCACCTGGGCACCTGGGACAAATCACAAAGGTAGGGACACGCTCTAGTACACGGACCCGAAAGGTTCTAGCTGTGTGACATTGGAGATGGTCCCCCGTGGTGGTAAAGAACTGGGATGGGCTCCAGAACCCCGCGAGAGTTCTGAAAAGCATGGCCCACGATCCAGCCGTCACCTCTAGGGGGAGCTCCAGACCGTCTGAGGCTTAGATGTTATTGATCAGTTGGAAATTCTGCGAAATTTCTTAAACCTAGAGACATTATGACATCACAGATCTCCCCGTTATGACATCACAGATCTCCCCATTATGACATCATCACTCACCGATGACTCTGCGGTTGAAGTAATCGGGAAGCATCTTCTCACAAACGGCGACCAGCAGCCAGAAGGCTTCCTCCTCTTTGGTGTAAAGCAGCAACACCGAGGCCAGGATGTTCATCGACTACACACACACACACACACACACACACACACACACAAATGAGTCGACTCATCAGATTTGACTCCCTCTGTAGGTCACAATTTGAATCAGAAGTCTTTCTTGGTCACCATCTCCCCTGGATGTGGTAGTTTGGTATGTTCTTCTGTCCTGGTGGTGGTGTGGGGGGGGTGGGTACCTGGCAGTAGCCGATGCCTGGGTTGCGGAGGGCGTAGGCGTTCAGGACGCGGCGCAGCGCGGCGATGCCCAGCTCGCTCTGGAAGGCGGCGTGTTCGGGGAGCGAGCGCCGGAGGTCTCTCTCGATCTCATCGCTGGTCTGTTCGTTCAGACGCCGCTCCACAAGATCAGAGTAATAACCGGCTTCCAGACAAGAGAGCGCGTCTACAACACACACAACACAACAGACTCAGCACATTGATCACTCTATTGATTGATTGATTGGTTGGTTGCTGTATTGATTGGTTGGTTGGTGTATTGATTGGTTGGTTGATGTATTGGTTGGTTGGTTGGTGTATTGGTTGGTTGGTTGGTGTATTGGTTGGTGTATTGATTGGTTGGTGTATTGATTGGTTGGTTGATGTATTGATTGACTGGTTGGTTGGTTGATGTATTGGTTGGTTGGTGTATTGATTGATTGGTTGGTTGATGTATTGGTTGGTGTATTGATTGATTGGTTGGTTGATGTATTGGTTGGTTGGTGTATTGATTATTGGTTGGTTGATGTATTGGTTGGTGTATTGATTGATTGGTTGGTTGATGGTTGGTTGATGGTTGGTTGATGTATTGATTGATTGACTGGTTGGTTGGTTGATGTATTGGTTGGTTGGTTAGTTGATGTATTGGTTGGTTGGTTGGTGTATTGATTGATTGGTTGGTTGATGTATTGGTTGGTGTATTGATTGATTGGTTGGTGTATTGATTGGTTGGTTGATATATTGATTGGTTGGTTGATATATTGATTGGTTGGTGTATTGATTGATTGGTTGGTTGATGTATTGGTTGGTGTATTGATTGATTGGTTGGTGCATTGATTGGTTGGTTGATATATTGATTGGTTGGTTGATATATTGATTGGTTGGTTGGTGTATTGATTGATTTATTGATTAATTGCTTGGTTGATTATTCTCTCGTACCTGAGAAGCTGAGCCACATCTCTCCTCTTAAGGACTCTGGGATTCCTGCAGCGACCAGCTTTTGGATTTTCTCCGTACGAAACATGTGGACGCCTCGTCCGAATTCCTCAAAGTGCTCCTCCCACATCTGCACACACACACACACACACACACACACACCGAGTTCTCACGTATAGAACCGAACCACCTGCTGTCCACCTGCCGTTGCCGTCCCGTTTCCTCAGATACTCACGCGCCTGCGCTCGGGAGATTCTGATTGGCCGCTCTGGAAGGTGCTGATGAGCGCCTCCTCCAGGATGGCGGGGCGTGGCGTGTCGTCCGTGTCGTAGCAGAACGTGTAATAGGGTGCGGTGGAGATCTGCGGATGGGAGCGTTCTCCGTGTGAGTGCCCATGTTCGGCGGTAACACCGGGGGGCCGGGGGCGGGGTCTACCTGAGTTCTCCTGCGCTGGTGGTTCCAATGCAGCACGCGGAGGCGGGCGTTCAGGTTCTCCACCAGCTGGTCTCGCTGCGCCACGTCGATGAGCTGGAACGCCCGCTTGGAGCGCACGCTGATGATCACGGGGTTCGGCAGCGCGCTCGTCGTCTCGCACTTCTCCACCGACTGAACCTGAAACACCAGGCCCCGTTAGAACCTCCGCCCGCCCGTCCACCCGCCCGCCCGCCCGCCGTGACCTCACACGCCCCGACGCCGTACCTCTGAGAGCGGGATGAGGAGGCAGCACTGCGCCTCCTGCAGGCCGCTGAAGGACATGTAGTTCTCGGTGACGTACAGGGTCCCCGCCGTGTGACAGCGAGCGTGCGGCGTCCACACCGAGCAACGCATCACTTCCTGTAGCGTCTCAGAGCGCGGCAGGCCGAAGAGAGACAGCACGTACTGCCTCAGAGCCTGCTTCTCTAAAGCTCTACACACACACACACACACACACACACACACACACACACACAGAGATACACAGAGACAGACACACACACACACAGACACACACACAAATACACAGACATACACACACACACACACACAAGCAGAGACACACACAGAGACACACACAAATACACAGAGACACGCACACACAGAGACACACACACAGACACACACACACAGACACACACACACAGAGACACACACACACACACAGACGCATGCACAGAGACACACACACGCACGCACGCACGCACAGAGACACACAGAGACACACACACACACACACACACACACACACACACACACACAGACACACACACACACACACGAGACACACACACACACACACACACACACACACACACACACACACAGACACAGTCACACACACAGAGACACACACACACACAGGGTTCTATTTATTCTGCAGCGCGACTTTCTCTTCCTCTTGCTTTTAGAACTTCCTCTTCTCAAACAGGAAGTGAAGTCAGAAGCGGAGCGGTCACCGTTTGGTCACGCCGCTCTCGGGGTCGGGGGGGGCGGCGCCGCCGTCCAGCAGCCTGCGCAGCGTCATGTCCGCCAGCTGCGTCATGGCCGTCATGACCTCGTCCACGTTCAGGAACATGGAGAACTCGCGCTGCCTCTGCCGCGTCGTGATGCGCACCGCGTCGTTCACCAACCCGAAAGAGGCGCGCTCCACCCCCCTCACCTCCACCCACGGGATCAGCAGCTTCACTGAGGGGGGGGGGCAACACCACCACACACACACACCACATACACACCCCAATACCACCACATACACACACACATCACCACACACACACACACCAACATCACCACATACACACACACACCCCAATACCACCACATACACACACACATCACCACATACACACACACCAACATCACCACATACACACACACCCACAATACCACCACATACACACACATCACCACATACACACACATCAACAACAACACCACATACACACACATCACCACATACACACACATCACCACATACACACACACACACACCACACACACACACACACACACCATGACATCATTACTACACGCGCTCAAGCATGTGTGGGTGTGTTGTGTTTGTGTGTGTTGTGTGTGTGTGCATGTGTGGGTGTGTTGTGTTTGTGTGTGTTGTGTGTGTGTGCATATGTGTTGTGTACTGTATGTGTCTGGTGGTGTGTGTGTGTATGTATGTGTGTGTTGTGTGAGTGTGTGGTCGTGTGTTGGTGTGGGTGTGAGAACTGTATCTGTATTTGTGTGTGATGTGTGAGTGTGTGTGTGTGTGTGTGTGCACTGTATATGTATGTGTTGTGTGTGTGCTGTGTATGTGTGTATTTGTGTGTGTTTGGTGTGTGTGTGTGTGTGTGTATATGTGTATGTTGGTCTGTATATATGTGTTTGTGTATATGTGGCGGTGTGTGTGTGTGTGTGTGTGTTGGTGGTGTATGTTGGATGTTCATATGTGTTTGTGTCTGTGTGTGTTGGTATGTGGTGGTGATGTGTGTGTTTGTATATGTGTGTGTGTGTGTTGGTATGTGGTGGTGATGTGTGTGTTTGTGTGTGTGTGTGTGTTGGTATGTGGTGGTGATGTGTGTGTTTGTGTGTGTGTGTGTTGGTATGTGCTGGTGATGTGTGTGTTTGTGTGTGTGTGTGTTGGTATGTGGTGGTGATGTGTGTGTTTGTGTGTGTGTGTGTGTTGGTATGTGGTGGTGATGTGTGTGTTTGTATGTGTGTGTGTGTTGGTATGTGGTGGTGATGTGTGTGTTTGTATATGTGTGTGTGTGTGTTGGTATGTGGTGGTGATGTGTGTGTTTGTATATGTGTGTGTGTGTGTTGGTATGTGGTGGTGATGTGTGTGTGTGTGTGTTGGTATGTGGTGGTGATGTGTGTGTTTGTGTGTGTGTGTGTGTTGGTATGTGGTGGTGATGTGTGTGTTTGTGTATGTGTGTGTGTGTTGGTATGTGGTGGTGATGTGTGTGTGTGTGTGTGTGTGTGTGTGTGTGTGTGTGGAGGGGGCGGGGCAGCTCACCCTCTTTTCCGAGCAGAAAGGAGTAGAATGCGATGTGATTGGTGGACAGGTAGAGCCAGCCCTGCCGCGGGACCCGCCCCTTCCAGCAGCAGCAGGAGTAATGAGCCACCAGCTTCTCTTTGGGCGGCAGACTGAAGCGCTGCTCGAAGCGCACCATCGCCTCGCGGAAGCGCGTGGGGTCGTCCTCCACCGGCACGCGCCCCACCAGCACCTCCTCCGCGATCAGACCCTGAGACGTCCCCACAAACAAACAAACAGACGCGTTACGCTACGGTTCCTAAACCTCCATCCACATGCCCCCCCCCCCCCCCCCGGGCACCTTGACTTTGCCCTTGACGAAACTGGCGGCGTCCTGCTTGTTCTCGAAGACGGCCATGTACGGAAACAGGTTCTGCTCCAGCCACCTCCAGTGCGCCTGCACCTCCTCCGTCGTGGCTCCTGCACGGCGACATTACAGCACACGAGGGCGCCGTTAGCACGCGCCGCGGAACGCCGGCAGAACGCGGCACACCCGCACGGCCCGACGGACTCACCGCTCGCGATGACCCAGCTGACCTGGGAGCCCGGGACCTGTAGGAGAATCCGGTAGGGTGCGGCCCGCGCGGTGGAGTCCAGCACCGTGTCCAGCGCCCCCACCAGCATTCCTGTGGGAAACGTACAAGGGTTAACGTCGCGGGGGAGAACGTTCTGTTCCGTAAAACGGTCCTCTGCTTCGTTAATCAGGATGACGGTTAAACGGGTGAAGGAACCCCCTGATTGGACCCTGCATGTGAGGTCAGCCCTGCTGGGTTCTCATGAATGGAACCGCACAAGAATGGCTCCGTCCACCAGGGGGCGTAATGACATACACCATAATGACCCTGATCTTACAATAATGATAACATTGACCCTGTTGCTATGGTAACAACCCTGCCATTATAACACTGACCCTGTTGTTATGGTAAGGACCCTGTCGCTACGGTAACAACCCTGTCGCTACGGTAACGACCCTGTTTCTAGGGTACTAATCTTATTAATTTAGTTAATTCTTAATCACAGTAAAGACTTCATTAGCGTGTTAATATATTTTATTAGAACGTGGACAGGAGGGAGAGACATTCACTTTAGAGTAAGCTCAGAGGACGAGGTGAAGATGTGGGCGGAGTCGAGGGAGAACGGTGCGTTTGCCTCGCGGTTCTCGAGGTTTCTGATGTTTGACGTTTTCTCAAACCCAAAGGAAAGACGCTCTGTTTACTCTGTAGAGCCGTAACCATAGAAACGCCGAAGTCTAAATACAGCTGCGAGTTGTAAGGACGTTCCGATGGAGAACATGGAGGACGGCTGTGCTGTGGGAGGTGCTGGAATGTTATGAAGATGCTTCTGTTGAGTTGACTGAACGAACCTGAGCGGCTCAGCGAATGAGAGTCGGCCTCGGAGGTCACATGACCCCGAGGCTGAAGCGGAGTCTCGGCCGGCCGACGGCTTAAGCAAACACGGACGGCGAGGCGGCGCTGCGACAGGTGTGTGTTCAGCTGCCGCCGCCACGCCGACAGAAAGAGGAACAAACCGTTTCCCTGTTTACTCCGGTTCTCTCCTTCGTTACTCAAGTGAAGTCACATGATGCGGGTCGCTTCCTTCTGTGCTCAGGTCATGTGACCCAACCGCCACTCCACTTAGAGAAGCCCTGTGTGATCGGCCGGGGGGCGAGGAATCCGGGGATTCCCAGGAAAGCAAAGCAGGAACGCAGGAAACATGATCCCACCCCCAACACACACACACACACACACACACACACACACACACACACAAAGGTTTTCCACTGAACTCACACACTAACACACCTGCACCACCATGTCAGCATCACTGCAGTACTGAGCATCATCCACCACCCTAACGATACCCGCTCTGTCCATGGTCCTGATCACCGGAGAACATACCAAAGGGAACTAACAGAGAGGGAACAGATCAGCACTAAACCTGTTAGGCTGTTTTTTATAAACTGTGATGTGTAACATGGCCGCTAGAGGGCAGTGTTTGGTCGAGAAACCGGAAAGCTGTCAATCCAAAAAACGGACTAGATGATGTCGCGGAAGAGCAGATTATTGCCGATTTTGCTTTTAATAAATGAATTTTTGAATCAAAGCTTTCTTTTTATTATAGTGTGTTTGTAAGTGTTTTATTAAAGCAATAATACTCTCGAGTTTGTGTATTAATGTGAATAAATTACGGGGTGTAACTGTACTCCACTACACGTCGGGACTAATGACACCTCTTTATGGGTTTAATTCAGTATAAAGCCGCCCTCTCGTACCTCACAGCGTTATTAAACCAACAGTCGATCAGCAGGACGAGTGAAGTTATATTAAAGTTATATTAAAGTTATATTAAAGTTATATTAACTAAATAAACCAGCTGGTAAGACGTTCGGTTAGAATGTAATCTGCACTCAGAGGATCGAGACGGTGAGGTCTGTGTTTATTGTTCCTGTCCTTTAGGGGAAACTTTGGACGCATGACGAGGGACGTTCGGTTTAAGTCGAATGTTCGGGTCGTGTTCAGGTCTTCTGATCGTGTTCTGGTGCACTTCGGTTCGTGTTCTGTTCGGGTCTTTGGGTCGTGTTCGTGTTCTGTTCGGGTGCAGTTCGGTTCTTCGGGTCGCGTTCATGTTCTGTTCGGGTCGTGTTCGTGTTTTGTTCGGGTGCAGTTCGGGTCGTGTTCGTGTTCTGTTCGGGTCTTCGGGTCGTGTTCGTGTTCTGTTCGTGTTCTGTTCGGGTGCAGTTCGGGTCGTGTTCGTGTTCTGTTCGGGTCGTGTTCGTGTTCTGTTCGGGTCGTGTTAGGGTCTTCGGGTCGTGTTCGTGTTGAGCTCGTCCTCTGTTCGGTTCTGTTCGGGTGCAGTTCGGTTCAGGTTCGTGCGCTCGGGTGCAGTTCGGGTGCGGCCGAAAGTTCATTCGAGGTTCGGAGGGTTTGGTTCCCCCTGTGGGGGCGGGTGGAGGGTTTGGTTCCCCCTGTGGGGGGTGGAGGGTGGGGGTGTCACCGGCGGGGCAGACGGCGCGGTACCTGTGATCTTGCCGCCGGTGTCTCCGTGTCCTCTGCGGCGCTGCAGCAGGAAGAAGTCGGTGGATCTGTCCGTGATCCAGAGATTCAGCGCGGTCTTCAGAGAGACCTCAGCCGGATTGAGCCACATCTCTCCCCGGAGCAGCGCGCCTGAGTGCCGGAGCACCGCAGCTGCTGCTGCATCACCCGCTCTCACACACACTCTCTCTCTCACACACACACACTCTCTCACACACACACACTCTCACACACACACACACTCTCACACACACTCACACTCTCTCTCACACACACACACACAGCCCCCGGAAATCACGTCCCGCTCCGTCCGCGTCGCAGGAACGTTCCTGGAGCCGTGTATTCGGATGGACGGGGTGATGTGAACGCCTTTAATCCGGATCCTGCTCCATTAAACCCAGAGTCAATAGTTCCTACACGTCCCTGTCTGTGGACAAAACAACAACTACACTTCCCATGAGCACCCGCTGCTCTACGGAAGCCCATTTCTCCTTTTCTGGATGTCGCTTTCCGCAATAGGAAGATTAAATCTTCCTCTTGTATCGTCTTCAAAACGTTTTTAACGCCATCTGGTGGCCACGCGTTGCAGTGTCCGGGTTCGAATCCCGAGCTGGATTAAGTTTCCAACGCATATTCGAGAAGTTCAAGTAATTTATTTCTATAGCACTTTTTACAACAGTACATCGTCACAAAGCAGCTTTACAGAATGAAAAGCCTTTAAACCCCCAAAGAGCAAGCCGAAGCGACAGTGGCAAGAAAAAACTCCCTTTTATGTTGTTATTTAAGGAAGAAACCTTGTGAGGACCGAGACTCAGTGGGGGACTCAGTGTGTCTCTGTGATGGATTGGATTGGCGCCCTGTCCTGGGTGTATCTGCCAGGCACACAAATGTTCTCCTTTGGATCAGCATGGGGAACCTGTGTCTTTCTTTATATTATGTACTTGTTATGTTTATTGTGATAATATCGTCCTAAAACACGAACCAATCATTTCCCAATTGTATTAGTATTAATTGAGGGAGCGGTAGTTCAGTGGTCAGGGTGTTGGGTTATCAGTCTGAAGGTTAGGGGTTCAAATCCCAGCTCCACTGCAGTTACCAGTGTGGGTTCTTGAGCGAGACCCTTAACCCTCATTGCTCCAGGGGGCGCTGTGATGAACCCTGTGCTCACCTTGTAAGTCTCTTTGGATAAAAGCGTCCAATAAATGACCCAATGTATTATTTGTACATAAATTGTGTTAAAGTGATAAATTAATCATTTTAACATTATTTTAAACTATATGTGAGGGAGCAGGTTCTCCTCTCAGCACTAGGGATTCCCGGTTCGAATCCCCATCTGGGTGGAGTTTGCATGTTCTCCCCGTGTCTGCGTGGGTTTCCTCCGGGTTCTCCGGTTTGCTGCCACAGTCCAAAAACATGGATCAAGTCAATTGAGTTCTCCAAATTGCCCCATATAGAGTGTGTGTGAGTGAGTGTCCAGTGATGGATTGGCGCCCTGTCCTGGTGTATCTGCCCAGCGCCTGAAACGTTCTCCCCTGGATGGGCATGGGGAACCCCCCCGCGACCCTAATATATAGGATAAAGCAGAAGATAATGAATGGCTATGAAAATAGCGCCCCCTGGGGAACACTCATTGTATCGGGATCGCGGATGCGGTGACGTCATGCTGCGCCTGCGCCTCACCATGCCCTTACTTGTGTCCGTTGGCTTGTGATTGACGGCGCTGGCTGCCCTCAGCACGCGGCGGTCCTGTCTCCTTATATGGTCAGAACGGAGCGGCGTCTCGCGCCTCCGTTAACTCTGCGAACGCGTCGCGAGCTCGAACCGTCATTTAAACGCCACGCCGTGACGTCAGCGCCTTAAAACTTCGACTTTCGTTGTTTTTAAAAGCTGACATTAAAACCGGTTTCCGGTCGGACGGAATACAGTGACGCTCCTTCTGCCGTCGCTTCAGGAAGCCGCGCGCCCTCATCATGCAGGTCTGATCATTAAACACGTTCATTAAACTGATTAACTAATTAATTACACCGAATTATAAACGGGTGCTGTGCGTTTAATGTGGTTAGGTCACGTGGGTCGGTTTGTTCTGATTAACTTTGCTAAAAGCGACTTCATTGTGGCGTGTGGTAGCAACGCAACGGACTGCCGTACATGGCTCTAACAGTGTTCCGGATCCTGTCATTAGAAATGAATGTAAACCTCTTCGAGCCGTGTCACTGTACTCCGTACACAGCTCTCACGCTGTTATATCACGGTTTATTCAGGGAGTCGAATGGGGACCTGATTCATTTAGACTCAGAGTCACTGTATTGTTGACTCAGTGAATCAGTCAGTTAATTGAATATCGACTGTGAGCCGAGTGTTTAACCTGTACACAGGAGTCGGTGCATGACTCAGTGAGTCGGTTACATATTGTACTCTTGAGTTAATGAATGAAGTGGGCATTTGATTCGTGTGTCGGTTCCGTATTATACTCTTGGTTAATTAAAAAAAAAATAATGGAAGTTTGAATCGTGAGTCGGTTTCATATTGTACTCTGGGTTAATGAACGAATTGAATATTTGATTCGTGAATCGGTTCTGTATGGTACACAGTTATTTAATTCAATGAATCGTTCAGATGTTGTGACCTGTTTTTATTAATTAAGTTGGTATTTGATTCGGTGAATCGTTTGGATGCTGTGTTCTGGATTAATTAATGCAGTGGGCATTTGATTCAGTGAATCGTTTGGAGGTTGTTTTCTGGTTTTATTAATGAAGAGGGTATTTGATTCAGTGAATCTTTTGGATGTTTTATTAATGAAGTGGGTATTTGATTCAGTGAATCTTTTGGATGTTTTATTAATGAAGAGGGTATTTGATTCAATGAATCTTTTGGATGTTTTATTAATGAAGAGGGTATTTGATTCAGTGAATCTTTTGGATGTTTTATTAATGAAGAGGGTATTTGATTCAGTGAATCATTTGCATGTTGTGCACCGCAGGACCCCAACGCAGACACGGAGTGGAATGACATCCTCAGAAAGAAGGGCATCCTTCCTCCCAAAGAGCTCCCCCAAGAGGAGGAGGAGGAGGAGGCAGGGGGGCAGATGGGGCAGCAGTCCATCGGTGAGGTTCTTTACACCACTGAGCTGACAGTGTGACCTCAGAGTGGGTTGTAACACTGTGTGTGTGTGTAGTGAAGACCTATGAGAACATGACTCTGGAGGAGCTGGAGGAGAACGAGGACGAGTTCAGCGAGGACGACGAGGTCGCCATGGAGATGTACAGGTCAGGATTAGGCCCCGCCTCATGGTCCGTTGTGTTGTGTGTACATGTTGTGTACATTGTATGCATGTTGTGTTTACGTTGTGGTTACATTGTGATGGCTCGGTTCCGCAGACAGAAGCGTCTGGCGGAGTGGAAGGCCAAGCAGCTGAAGAACGTCTTCGGGGAGGTGAACGAGATTTCAGGACAGGATTACATTCAGGAGGTGAACAAGGCCGGAGACGGCATCTGGGTGGTGCTGCACCTCTACAAACAGGGGTGAGTCCGGACCCCCGAGACGGGGCGGCCCCACTGAGTCAGAGCCATTTACTGACTGATTCATTCACTGAGTCGTCTTAAATTGATGCTCTTGTTCATTGAGCCATGCATCGTGTTATTAATTCAATGAAGCCGTTCTGTGAGTCATATTAAGGATTTGTTTCTTGTGTTCAATGAGTTAGCAAGTGATTCAGTAATTAAGCACTCTTGTTAAGCGAGTCATTCGGTTCTTGCTGAATCATTTTTTTTTTTTGTTTTTGATTCAATGAGTTGCTTGGTCCTCTTGGTGAGTTGATTTGTATATAAGACTTATTAATTCATGGAGTCAGTGAATCATTTGGTTCATCAGCCTCTCATTTAGTTGATTCATTACATAAATTAATGAATCGGTTGAATCAGTTTAATTCGTGTATCATTTCGTTTCTATGATTCATCCCGTTTTTTTTTTTTGTTTTTTTTTCCCAGCATCCCCCTGTGTACGCTGATCAATCAGCACTTGTCTACACTGGCGCGGAAGTTTCCGGAAACCAAGTTCCTCAAGTCCATCTCCACCACCTGCATCGCCAACTACCCCGACCGAAACCTGCCCACCATCTTCGTCTACCACCAGGGGGAGATGAAGGCGCAGTTCATCGGACCGCTCGTCTTCGGCGGGATGAATCTCAAGTGCGACGGTATGAAACTTCGCCTCAAGTATTCGTAAACGTGGTTGAATTTTAACATTAAGGTGAACAGTATAACGTGACCGAAGCTGCGTTTTAAATCTCATACCTCACGCACAAGTTACCAAGTAGTGTCCGATAAATGGTTAATTATTTGCTTACACTCATGTCTCATGCAAGTAGCTATCACAAAGTAGCTGCTGATCGTTAACTTCACATAGCTAGTTGCAATTATTTACGTAAATGATAAAATGATGTTCTTCATTGAGTGCTTTTTTTTTTTTTTTTTGTATAACGTACACAGGACTGAATCTGTGCTCAAAATTTTTAAACTGGAACTTGCATTCTATAAAGCGAAATATTCTTAACTATTTACATAAATTAAATAATGGTAGTAGTTCAGAATTCCACTCTAATGTTTGTGGATGCCCCGCCCTTTTCTCTAGAGCTGGAGTGGCGTCTGTCTGAAGCCGGTGCCGTGAAGACCGATTTGGAGGAGAACCCACGAAAACAGATCCAGGATCAGCTCATCTCCTCCATCCGGTGCTCCACCACCAGCCGCCAGGACGGCGACGACTCCGACGACGACTAACTCGCTATGAGTTCAGACTTTTCCTTTTTTTATTCGTCACATTTCTGACGGCGGTAACCGAACCTCGGTTGCGATCGGGACCCGGTTTGATTTGGGTGACGGATCGATCGAGGGGGGGGGGGGGGGGGGGTCGCCCAAGAACTGAAACACAACCCACCAGCCGATTCTCACCAAGCGCTGCTGCTGTTCACAGAGTACACCACTAGAGGGCTGTACTGTTTCATTTCTTTACAGACAGCTTTGTTGAATACTAAACTCTGATTGGTCAGCTGTGGGCGATTTTTTTTTTTTTTTTTTTTTTTTTTTTTTTTTGAAGGACCAGTGTCATGGATACCATAATTCTGCCAAAGTAAATATGTATTAAAGTACGTGTTTTGTTGAATTATTAATAATATAATAAGACCCCACCCCCCAACGTAATACTCAATTATGAAACTTAAAGATGGTTCAAAACCAACTGGAGCATCACACAGTTTATTTACATGCTGTATGGAGGGTCAGTCGAGGGGACGTCATGGGTTCACCAAGCAGCCAATCAGAGGGCAGAGAAGGTCTGCTGAGAAAAAAAAACATAATGAGTGTATGTAATGCCAAATACACTTATCAAGAGGATTTATTGAGATCTAAGAATGAGGGGCGTCCCAAATCGCAAACCTAGTGCACTAGCTACCCCAAAGTGTCCAAAAAATCATACGTATAAAATGTTCGTAACTCATTTTTGTAGCTGAGATGAGAGCAGATTTTGACGGTATGATTATTGTCTGAGAAATAATTATGACTGTTTATTAAAAATTAATTAACAAAAAAATATGGTGGAAATCACACGAACAATGCACGCTTTCTATTTATTAATTAAATGTAAACATGAATATTTTTACTTATTAATTATTACGTTGTTTTTTTTTTCAGTAAAAAAATAATGTAAACAGGACGAGTGCACCGCAAGAAGAAACACTCGGTCTGAAGTTCCAGCTATCGGCATAAATACATCTTTATTTTAAGAATATCGTGACGATGTTGACGTGCTTTACACTTAATTATTTATAATGCTTTTAATTGTGATTAATCGATAAAACAATCGTCTCATCTATAGCTCAGCGTTCAGACGTTTTATAGTACAGCCTTCATCCCAATTTTAATAAATAAATGAAGTTTGTTGTAACCAACAGGTCAGTATTTAAGAAGAAAAAAAAAAAAAAAAAAAAAAAAAAAGAGCAAAGCTGTGGGGGGGGAGGGGTGCCAAAACTTTTGACCCCGCTAAACGTGACGTACCTCGAACGAATCTGTGCGTGCGACCACACGTGGTCTTCAGCTTCTCTAGGAGAAACAGGAAGTTACTCATACAGGATCAGACACATGACTTAATATGTGTTAGTTCATACATGTTAGGGGGTGGAGCTTATCCACACACACACACACACACACACACACACATCACTATAACCTCTCTATTTGGGACTATAAATTCAGCGTGGTGACTTAACTAAATAAAAAAAAAAAAAAAGGTTGTGGGTTTCCTCCGGGTTCGCCGGTTTCCTCCCACAGTCCGAAAACATGGGTTCAAGGTGAATTGGCCTGCTCTAAATTGATTGCCCCATATACTTTGTGAGTGAGTGTCTCCTCTTCTTTTTTTAAACGGTGCATCAGGTCTTACCGAGGACACCCTCTGCTTCTTCCTCCGCAGGGTGAATTTGGGTGAGAGGCGCATCAGCGGGTGAACAGAGTGAGACTGAAATCAGAACAAACGCAGATCAGAGAACAGTTCCACAGAACGTTAAGCTTCCAGAGTTCAACAGAACGTTAAGCTTCCAGAGTTCAACAGAACGTTAAGCTTCCAGAGTTCTGATTCTCACCTCCCTCGCCATCGAACCCACGGAGTTACGGGCCTTCGAATAGTGGAACAAAAACTGCACCAAAAAAACAAACAAACGGCAGGTTTAACACTCAGCATCCCGATTCCTGCCTTTATACTGAGCTTTGATCTTTAAATGGAACGTTACTGACCCTTTTAAAGACGTTCTGGATCTGTTCCTAAAACACAGGCGACAAATACACAGCCAGCGGTCAGGTTCTATACGCTTTATATAATTACACAATTAACTAATTAAGAAGAGGTTTGCTTTTTAGCAGAAGATTTACAATGTTGAGCTCTTTAAAAAAAAAGGGGGGGGGAAACAATGTTGGGTTTTTTTTTAAAAAAGGGGAAAAATGTTGGGCTCTTCTTTTAAACAAGGGGGGCCCGACATTGGGCTCTTCTTTTACAAATGGGTCACGATGTTGGGCTTTTATTAAAAAAAGGGGGGGGCAACGTTGGGCTCTTCTATTAAAAAAGGGTAAAACGTTGGCCCTTTGCTCCAGCTCTGTAACGTAAACTTGTTTTATTGCGTGTCCGGTCTGATTTCCGTCCCTTATTGATCTCTTGACATGTAGATTATATTGTTTTAATAATTCAGCTGTATGAGATTACAGATTATTGCTGCACCTTTCGATGTTAAACACGTTGTTATTGATTCTGCGTGATTCATTCCTTCCACACGAGGGCGGTTTATTACAAACACACATTAAGTGTCTAATAAACTGCTGACTCAGAGATGATCCGTAAGGTTCGGACCCGGAGTCGGTTTTTGTACCTGGTGCTGGTCTCGCCATAAGAGGCCACACAGCAACCGCTCCACGCCTGACCCCTACAGGTGAAAACCAAACATTACAGTCATGGTATTTAAAGTCTGAGAGGCTCACAGCGCGGCTTTGCAATCAATGACATCATTCATTCATTCATTATCTTCTGCTTCATCCTCTATTAGGGTCGCGGGGGGGGGGGGTTCCCCATGTCCATCCAGAGGAGAACGTTTCGGGCGCTGGGCAGATAAACCCAGGACAGGGCGCCAATCCATCGCTGGACACTCACTCACTC
Organism: Corydoras sp. C115; assembly: GCA_019802505.1. Classification (NCBI taxonomy): domain Eukaryota; kingdom Metazoa; phylum Chordata; class Actinopteri; order Siluriformes; family Callichthyidae; genus Corydoras; species Corydoras sp. C115. The sequence continues at coordinate 76,640 of JAFMOC010000328.1, read as the reverse complement.
ACTCATTCAAACACACTCTATATGGGGCAATTTGGAGAATTCAATTGACTTGATCCATGTTTTTGGACTGTGGGAGGAAACCGGAGAACCCGGAGAAAACCCACACAGACACAGGGAGAACATGGAAACTCCACCCAGATCCGGGAATCCCTAGTGCTGAGAGGAGAACATGCTAACCACTAAGCCACCGTGCCGCCTAAATGACATCAACACATTTATATTTACAGCACGGTGGTGTAGTGTTTAGCATGTTCTCCTCTCAGCGCTGGCTATCCAGGTTCGATTCTCGATCTGGGTGGAGTTTGCATGTTCTCCATCCCGTGTCCGCATCGGTTTTCAGATCGAGATTCGAACCTAGATCCCCTGCGCTAAGAGGAGAACATGCAAACCATGACGTCACCGTGCCGCCCCCAAAATAAAATATTTACACAACACATTAAAACATTAAATTTATTTAACATTCAAAAATTATTCAAACAGAAACAAGTTAGAATGCCGGGGGGGGGGCGGGTCAACCGCCGGGAAAAGTAGACTAGAAAAGAAATAAACTCTCCAAAGTAATAAACAATTACAAACATTTCAGTATAAACCTGAATCCGATTAATTAAAAAAGACAAATTAATAAATCATTATTTTGTTAAAATTGGAAATGAATGATTTAATCCATTAAACAGCAAAAAAAAAAACATTTAAATAAATGTAATACTATTATTTTAATATAATTAAAAATTAAATATAACACTCACTGTAGGTAAATTAAATAAAAATTAAATATTTAATTAACATTTAGTTTAAACATAAGGCTGAGGGTTTTTTAATTAACTAAAACAGAGTTATTAGGAAAAATATATATATATCGATTATGTTTATTAAATAATTCTGAAAGTATCAGGTAAATTTACTGGCTAATTAATAATAATGATGCGCCCCGATAAATGTTTATAAATCAATTTCTGTTCATTTTAAATCTATAATTAGATATAAATTAATTAGTAGTAATATTAATGAATGGCGCGCTCACCTGTGTGTATTCCGGATCCTGTGCGCAGTCTGTGACGGGATAACTTTCTAACAACACACACACACACACACACACACACACACACACACACACACACACACGCCGGCGACATCAAAGCGATTAGCGGACGTCGTTTGTAATTAGTTAATGAAGCGCGGATGACTCACCGGCTCGTGCCGGGCGCGCGCACAGGGCGCTGAGGATCAAACAGACCGCGCAGAGGTCGCTCGCGCGCATGTCCGCTGGTGGGGCGCGTGCCGTCCGCGCGCGTGCAGCAGCAAATGCGCGGGAAAAAAAGTGGCGGCCGCTTTATATACACACCTGAGCGCGTGGGGGGGGGGGGTCATCAAAGACAAAGATCCAAAGGGTTACATACAGACCATAATAATCAACAGCACGAGCGCCACGCGTCGGGTTCAGTGCGAGCTTTAAAACATTTAAACCTTTAATCTTCAGTTTCAACTTTAAAACTTCATCCTGATGAGGCGCTGGGGCCTATCCCTGCACTTATTTCAAACATTCAGACAAGGCGGCCAGCCAATCACGAGGGTTTAAAAAAAAAAAAAACCTTAATACTAATAATTAAGTCGAGAGCATTAATGAGAGCTCTGACGTCACACCTGCCAATTTACTAACATCTGACGTCACAAGCTCAAGGTTCAAATTATGTTGTGTGTAAAACGTTATGAAAACGTCACGCCATCGCTTTTTAAAGTTTGAAATGTTTTATGTAGGGCAGCACGTTCTCCTCTCAGAGCTGAACCTCCAGGTCCGAATCCCGATCTGGGTGGAGTTTGCATGTTCTCCCCGTGTCCTTGTGGGTTTCTTCCGGGTTCTCCAGTTTCTCCCTTACACTCTTTGGTACTTTGGTACCAGGTTGGATGTCCACATATTTCTGATGGTCCCCGGTTCTGCGCGTCATGCCGTTTGTTTATCTTGTTCCGAGGACCCCCCCCCCCCCCCCCCCCCCCCCCCCCGCTCGGACAGGCAAGCCGCACCAATTGCAGGAAGTGAGGTGGACTATAAATAAAGGAGTGGGGCGGCATTATGGAACCAATTTAAGAACTAAAATGGCTCCATTAGGAGGAAGCAGTGAGGACGGCGTGATTGAGCTCCCGTATGTCTCAGATTAATATTCTTGCCGCCTTTGATTCCTTTATTATTTGTAGTTAGTGTAATTTGGGGCCGTGGCGCAGACCGAAATGTGGCGGTAATCATTCGAACAGGAACCTTTGCGGGTGGATTATCAGGGGCGATGGAGCAAACAAGTTCCCACAATGTTCCTCTGGAGTTCAGAGTGTTATTTATAAAATCCTAGGGGTAATTATCAGGAGGAGGTCTGTCAGCGCACACGTAGCTCCTGGGATCTCTGGGACTGAGGACAGCGACGTGGAAACTTCAATCCATCCATCCGTCCATTATCTCCCGCTTTATCCTCTATTAGGGTCGCGGTGGGGTTCCCCATGCCCATCCAGGGGAGAACTTTTTGGGCGCTGGGCAGATACACCCAGGACAGGACGCCAATCTATCACTGAACACACACTCACTCACACAGACGCACTCTATATGGGGCAATTTGGAGAATTCAATTCACCTTGATCCATGTTTTTGGACTGTGGGAGGAAATCGGAGAACCCGGAGGAAACCCACAAGAACATGGGGAGAACATGCAAACTCCACCCAGATGGGGATTCGAACCGGGAATCCCTAGTGGTGAGAGGAGAACATGCCAAACCACTAAGCCACCGTGCCGACCTCTCATTAGTATGTGTTTCTGTAAATTTACTATACAATTGTATTGTTATTATTCCATCCATCCATTATCTCCCGCTTTATCCTCTATTAGGGTCACGGGTGGGGGGGGGGGGTTCCCCATGCCCATCCAGGGGAGAATGTCTCGGACGCTGGGCAGATACACCCAGGACAGGACGCTAGTCTATCGCTGGACACACACTCACTCACACAGACACACTCTATATGGGGCAATTTGGAAAACTCAGTTGACTTGATCCATGTTTTTGGACTGTGGGAGGAAACCGGAGAACCCGGAGGAAACCCACGCAGACACGGGGAGGACATGCAAACTCCACCCAGATGGGGATTCGAACTGGGAGAACATGCTAAACCACTAAGCCACCGTGCCGCCCTTGTGGGGAAACTTATGAACTCTCAATCTACGGAGACGAAATAGAGAACGTGTGATTTTTTTTCACAGTACGGATTCTAGATCTAGATCCAGAGTGAGGCGCTTGAAGCCATGTCTCGACCCCCCTGTCGGAACCTTTACGACCTCGTGTGTGACGGCGTCCTGAGCGCCGACGGACGGTTCGATGTTTTAACCGGAACGTCCCGGTTTACGGCTCCGCCACATCAGAGTTTACCGCCGCCGTTACCGTCCGCGTGCAGACGCTCTTCAAAAACAATTAGTTTAAAGCGCGTCCAGGGGCCGATGTGTCTGAAGAGACATGGCTTTATTGGCATGAATTGGGAAGCCGATGTGGTATCGACGTGGTCTCGCCGCCCTCGTAACCGAAGCCGGCAGATTGGCCCCTTCCTCCCTGGGCTGCAGTCTGTTTCGGGGGGGCTGCCGGATTTACAAGGCTAATAACGCCGCCGCCGATCGTAAGCGGGTTACGAACACGGACGCCAGCCGCGGTGGAGGACATTCATCCAGCAATGCGGCCACATCGGTTCCCGTACGCTGCTGACGCTCCATTAACATCTGAAAACCATCACGCTGTCCGGCTGCCTGAAAATAAAATCACAAATAATGTTTGGAATCTTTGTTTATTAAGAGGGAGGAATGAAGCACGAACCATATCGATTCTGAATCATCTGCATCTTCATGCATTTTCATCAATCTGTCTGGGTTTCATCTGGAATAAGTTCTCTTAATCTTAGCAAGTCATTGGCTGTGGGGGTGGTGGTGCGGGTGGGGGTGGTGGTGGTCAGGGTGGAGGTGGTGGTCAGGGTGGAGGTGGTGGTCAGGGTGGGGGTGGTGGTGCAGGTGGTGGGGTGGGGGTGAGGGTGGAGGTGGTGGTGCGGGTGGGGGTGGAGGTGGTGGTGAGGGCTGAGGTGGTGGTGAGGGTGGAGGTGGGGATGTAGGTGGGCACACCATGCCATTCATTTCCCAGAATGCATCAGAATGACATGTTGAACTGAACCAATTGCTGTTCCAAGGAGACCATGTGATTAGTTCCTCATCATCTCCACTGACATACAGATGGACTTCATGGTTCTACAGTTCTTCTAAATTTTTTCCTAGTTCCAAGTTCCACCCCTAGTTGCTCCTCTAAAAGAGTGCCCCGTGCAGGAAGTGTCACTTCACTAGAAGTCTAGGTAACGAGGATGGGAAGCGGTGAGCACGTATGTAACGTCCAGGACCTGTGGCGGTCCCTCACGACTAACAGTGACCCATACGGCCACCGGGGATCGTGGAGGTCCCAAAGTGAGGTCGGCCAATGGGATACAAGAAGACAATAAGGCAAAAAGCCGGAACACCAAGTGCACTGAGCGCTAGAACTTTGAAAATCCAATCGCCATCAAGGTGCGCACCACTGGACGCCAAAAAAACGTCAAGAAAACACAAAAAAGATGCCAAAGAAGACAAAAAATAACGCCAAAAAAATGTTACAATCTATGGTGGGTCTCAAAGACAGGTCTAACCAAAAGAGGGAATGGCGTGTTGTGGTTACGTGTCCACATATTTTTGGCTATACATATGACTGGGACGACCCCAGTGTTCTGACTCACACTCGGTAAAGTCGTAGAGGCTCCGAATCGAGGTCCCCTGAGGGTCCTGGAGACGGTCGCCGGGCCCGGGGGCGTTTGCGGCCGTTAGCAGGAGTCCTGATACTCACCGAGCTGCGTGTTTTTGAGGGTGAAGACTTTAGCTTCGCTGATTATCATCGAATCCATTAACGAGTGCGAGAAAGCAGAACGACTGCCCGATGAGACACCGCTATAAAACTTGACGACCGGGACTTTTATTGTCGGCGCAGTGAGGGGGGGGGGGGGGGGGGCACAGAGCCGCCTGTGCTTGCACAGATCAGGGGCGCTTTGGCCTGGCGTCTGGCGTTACCCTCGCGGTACGGCCCTCCACCAGGTTGTAGTGCGGCGCAGGAGGCAGCAGAACGGTTCCAGGAGCCCCTCTGGTTTCTGGGAAACCCGGCAGCGTCTGCGAGGGTAATTAGCAGCAGATGGCGAGTGTCGATCTGGGGGGGGGGGGGGGTCGGCGGCGGTGCCGGCAGCTGATGATTGTGACAGAGATTGGAGTCAGAGGGGGGCGGACGGCTCACTCTGTCCCGGTGGTGGGGCTGCGGATGGAGGTTATGATGTCATCACAAGGTCGCACATGTCATCGGGATCGATATTCGCTGAGGTGTGTGACATCGGGCGCCAATTCCCAGAATGCTTTGGGTGGAGACGGTGTGTGTGGGAATCTTTCAGACATTTGTGAGGTCATCATATGGGAAGGAGATTGGGGCTCGGTGGGAACATACCAAACTCACCCAAACAGGTCTTCCAACCAGGTCTGCAACACAAAATGGTCCTTCCCCAAACTGTTGTCGGTGATTTTCTAAACCTGTGACGTTGAGACTGAATGCAACATCGGTGTCCCAATTCTTTTGTCTGTGAGTGGATCAGCGCTCACCCTACACTCTGTTACACACCTTTACCTTACTGCGCCACCTTGTGGTTGTAGAACCCATCAGCGATCACATGACAGGATGAGGGTGGAGGGACACAGTAGAACACACACCACCACCGTGTCAGAGTCACCGCAGTGTTAATTACAATCCATCACGTGATTATTTTTTGTGGTGAAAAGTACTTTGTATAATGTATTTGTTTTATTAGTATATTTTATTTGATGGAAAGCGTCTTTGAGGTCCGAAAAAAACGCTATATAATTAAAATATGTTATTATCATTATTATCAAGTATAATAACACCTAAATATAAATACATTATGCAAAGAAATCCTAACGGCAGGAAATGCGACTCGTTTTGTTTTTAAACATTTATCCCGATTTAATACAGCTTTATATATCATGTTGGGGCGGCACGGTGGCTCAGTGGTTTGGCACGTTCTCCTCTCAGCGCTAGGGATTCCCGGTTCGAATCCCCATCTGGGTGGAGTTTCCATGTTCTCCCCGTGTCCGCGTGGGTTTCCTCCGAGTTCTCCGGTTTCCTCCCACAGTCCAAAAAACATGGATCATGTCAGTTGAATTCTCAAAATTGCCCCATATAGAGTGTGTATGTATGAGTGAGTGTGTGTCCAGCGATGGATTGGCGTCCTGTCCTGGGTGTATCTGCCCAGCGCCCGAGACGTTCTCCCCTGGATGGGCATGGGGAACCCCACCGCGACCCTAATAGAAGATAAAGCGGGAGATAATGAATGAATATCATGTTGGAACACTTAATCTGAATGTTTTTTTCACCTAAACGCGTTTTTCGGCTGATTTTTATTCATCGAACTACAACACCCAGCAGCCACCTGCCTGCACTCTCACCCGAATCTGCAGAAATCCCGCCTCCTTTGGTAGTTCTTCTCATTCTCGAGAACTGATTGGATATCTTCTTGCGCCGGCACTGTCGGATAGCCAATCGTAACGCGACACGTCATACGTCTCGGAATACAGGTGGGAGGCGAAGGCAGTGGGGCTCGTTAGCGGCGGTCGGTTCGAAATGAGCAGCGACGTTTCAGGAGACGAGTTCGAACAGAAAGTGGAGTTTTTAAAAAAGAAGTATTTAAAGAGGCGAGATAAGGTAATTAAACTGCCTCATAACCTTCAACTTACTTATTAAATGCCGTTAACTAAGGGTTTCGTTTGAAGGTTAGCGAAACAAGCGTCATTTCCGGTCTAATTAAGTTAATCAAGTCTGTTTTTAATTAATTTGGACATTTGCGTTCTGTTTTTCATGCAGTCCCATACATTTGTTGTGTTGTTAGATATTGTTCCCTCATTAGGGCGCGGTGGTAGTGAGCAGCGTGTGGTTTGGGATTGCACCGCGTTGTCCGGTAACCATGGTAACCCTGAGGTTAAAGACGAGGCTGATCGGTTCACTTTAAACGTTTCTAATGTCACATTAATGTGTGTTTCAGCTTCCTGCAGCTTCACCGACCTCAAAACACGAGGCAAAGCGATGGAGTAAGCTTTAAAAGATCACTTTGAATATTTTGGAGTTTCCCTCGGTAGGGACACTAGATTAACCCTTTAACGTCCTGCTCCAGCGTTTGGATGAGGTGTGGTTTTTAAAAACTGGGGGGTCTATTAAAAAAAAACACCAATTGTTTTTATTAATGCCCCAAACATATAAAAAAAAAGAAATAAAAATTTTTTCCTTTGCTTTTTTTCTTGGTGAGGACATTAAAGGGTTAAGTGCTCTAGGCCTGAAGCCAGCTCATCCGATCTGGAGCCACTAAAGATTTTGACTTGTACAATAATGGAACAGCCATCGGTGGGTTGTTGTGTTCCGCAGGTTCTGTTGCCACGGTTACCGACGTGGAGGAGGTGGTGCCGCCCCGCGGGCGTGTTGGGGTGAGGAGGCGCGGCAGGGCACCGGGGGCCCGCCGAGATGTCGTCCCGAGCCCTCCTGTGAGGTAGAAGGTTCCCCGGGCTGTGCTGAAGAACATAAGGGTTCTAAACCTGGAGTTTATGAGTTCTGTTTACGTTTGGCACCAGGGACGAGGATGAGGATGAGGATGAGGATGGTGTTACGGGAAGTGATGAAGAACTCTGTGACGTGCTGTGTACAGAGACGGGTCAGAATCGGAACCCCCTCCTGTGTTTGGTGGTTTATTGTTTTAATTGTAACCCGTTCTCTCGTTTGGCCCGTGTGCAGACGTAACCCTCCCCTCGGCTCTGGTGTTTGGCTCCGCCTCATTCGGGACGGAACCGGTCGGGTTCTGTAGGGGAGAGCGAGTGAGGGGGCGAGTGAGCAGCCCAACATGTGTGGAGGAGCTTTACGAGGAGATGCTCCAAATTTACCAGAAACTGCAGGTCAGTGATTAATAATTCATTATGGTACGAGGGGGCGGGGCTTAAATCTGAATAAATCCAATGAGGAGGTGTTATTAATCGTGATGTGTAATGCAGTACAGCCCCGCCTCTTTACATGATTTATTCACAATAATACACAACCTCGAGAGTCTGATTGCTTTAATAAAACACTTACAAATAAAGAACAAGCTCTATAATATAATCATATTATTATAATAATATTATAATCGTATTATAATAATAATACAAACAAGCTTTGATTCAGAAATGCCTTTATTAAAAATTAAATGGTTAATAATCTGGTCCAGGTTTTGAAAGTGAACGCTGATCACTGAGTAACCGGATTCTGCTTTCTGTATAAATCAAATCACTGCCCTCTAGTGGCCAAATTACAAAAGACGGTTTATAAACAGTGTAATTTATTTAATTAATTTATATTAATTTATATTAATCTTGGCGGCACGGTGGCTTAGTGGTTAGCACGTTCGCCTCTCAGCGCTAGGGATTCCCGGTTCGAATCCCCATCTGGGTGGAGTTTCCATGTTCTCCCCGTGTCCGCGTGGGTTTCCTCCGGGTTCTCCGGTTTCCTCCCACAGTCCAAAAACATGGATCAAGTTAATTGAGTTCTCTAAATTGCCCCATATAGAGTGTGTTTGAGTGTGTGAGTGTGTACCCAGCGATGGATTGGCGCCCTGTCCTGGGTCTATCTGCCCAGCGCCCGAGACGTTCTCCCCTGGATGGACATGGGGAACCCCACCGCAACCCTAATAGAGGATAAAGCGGGAGATAATGAATGAATGAATAAATTAATCTGTATTTTATGATGATACCATTGTGAAGCTCAGTGGGTGGGGGGTATTGTTAATGATGTCACGGCTGGACAAACATCTCAGCCAATCAGATTTAAGGAGCGGCGCTTTGTGAGGGTGTGACCGCGTTCAGGCGGGCTCTATGACCCCGGTCCCTTGCGCAGGTTCGAGGGGCGGTTGTGGCTGAGCAGGATGGAGCGCTGAAGCGGAGGGAGGCGGCGGTGCTGAGGCGCGAGCGCAGACTGAGCGCCATGGGGCGGGACGTCCAGCGAATCAGAGACCTGCAGCAGGTAGCGCTCAGAAGCACACCTCTATGACATCACAAATCCACCCGGCATTCCAGAATAAAGGTCTGACCGTCTCCACCTCCAAGCACCACCAGCAGGAGGCGGAGCGTCTGAGGGCGGAGCTCCAGGAGAAGATCAAAGAGAACAGGAGGATGAGGGCAAATTTCCACTCCATGAAGGAAGTGAACGACTCCCTGCGCAAACGGGTGCGACGCCACGCCTCTTATTATGGGATGTTCGGGACATCGGTCGGTTCTCATGTGGTTCTGCTCTTTCCAGCTGGACGACGCCGATGAACAGAACCTCCGGCTGCAGAACCAGGCGCAGACGCTTCGGGCTCGACTCGAGAACCTGCAGGTAGGACCAGCCTTCGCTTCACCGGCTGTGTCCCAAATCACCACCTAGTACACTCAGGTAGACCCCACCTAGTACACTAGTACCAGAACTGTGAGCATTGTTATAAGCCCTGGTACTAGAACTACAAACTCGAACTAGTACAGGGGCACGGCTGGTATGCCAACAGGAACCTTTGGACAGTACTGGATGCAATGGTACTATAATAAAGAACATTGATAAATATAGTACTAGAATTGGTGGTAGAACTAGAAACTTTCATTTTGGAACTAGAACTAGAAACGTTGGTTCTATCCCTGTACACCCAATTAGACCCCACCTAGTACAATAGTACCAGAACTATGAGCAATGATTTTAAGCCCTGGTACTAGAACTACACCCACAACCTTGAACTAGTACAGAGGCACGGCTGGTATGCCAACAGGAACCTTGGGAATCTGTACTGGATGCAATGGTACTATAATAAAGAACATTGATAAATATAGTACTAGAATTGGTGGTAGAACTAAAAACTTTCGTTTTGGAACTAGAACTAGAAACGTTGGTTCTATCCCTGTACACTCAATTAGACCCCACCTAGTACAATAGTACCAGAACTATGAGCAATGATTTTAAGCCCTGGTACTAGAACTATAACCTCGAACTAGTACAGAGGCATGGCTGGTATGCCAACAGGAACCTTGGGAATCTGTACTGGATACAATGGTACTATAATAAAGAACATTGATAAACATATTGTTCTAGAATTGGTGGTAGAACTAGAAACTTTCGCTTCAGAACTGCACGTTTTGGAACTAGAGCTAGAAACGTTGGTTCTATCCCTGCAAATCCTGGTACTTAAACCAGAAATATGAAAAGCTTTGTGCTGAAACTGTAGGTTAGTACCAGAACTAGTAATAAACATTGGTACTAGAACTTAAAACTTTAGAAGCAGAATGAGGACTATTGGTTCTAACCTACAAATCTCGGTACTAGAAGCGAGAAAATGAGTTCCAAAACTGGAACCATTATAAACATTGGTACTAAAAAAAGAGCTTTGGTACTGGAACTAGAACTAAGCAAAAACTGTAGTGAACAAATCAAATCTCTGTACTGAAACCGAAAAGGTTAGTACCTGAACTTCGGTACTAGAATTTGAAGAATTGGTCTGGAACTCTACCTTTCGCTCACGTGGTGATGTTGGTACTGGAACTAGGAACTTTATTTAAGCAATTGGCACCATTAAAACCAAAAGGTTCCGGTACTTTGTTAAAGTCGTGCGTTTTTGCGATTTTTCAGAGAAAACACGAAACGTGCGGCAGGCACAGAGCACGGGAACATCCCGCCCCCAAGTCACATGACCACAAACCCTCCAATCGGGACAAAGCTCCGCCTTCTGTTCAGCTAAAGGTAATCCAGAAACTGATTTATTCTAAAGAGCATCAGCACTGCAGCCTGGAACCATATCGGTTCCATTAGAGAGGTTCAGGAACTGTCGGCTTTGGTTCAGGAACTAATAGTCATGATATGAGAACTGTACATTTTGGTAAAATAACCTAACGTATTGGTGCCTAAGCTGCTTTCTTTGGTTCAGGAACTATAGGATTTTAAACAAGATCTATATGCGTTAGTTCAGGAACTGGTACAGGAACTTTTAAAAGTTTTAAGTTATATGTCTGTAAATAAACTTTGTTTTGTTTCATTAGCTTTTTGCTCAGGAACTGTACACTTTGGTACAAGAACTAATATCCTTAATACGGGAACTGTTTGGTAAACTATTCTGATGGGTTGGTTCAGGAACTGTAGATTTTAAAATCAGAACTACTAGCCTTGATATGAGAACTGTTAAGTTTTAGTATCCTGATATATTGGTGCCATAGTTTTTTGCTTTGGTTCAGGAACTATGCTTTATTATAGAGGAACTGTAAGCTGTGGTAGACTGGTAGAGGAACTGTTATAGTTCCTTTACAGGTTCTATGAGAATTGGTTGAGGAACTGTAGGCCTCGGTACTAAAACTACATGCTTTGGTTGAAGAACTATAAGTTCTGTTGTCAGAACTATAATCTAGGGTACCGGACCTGGACCGTCTGTGCAGTGGTGACTGGTGGATGAGATGAATTGGAACTCCGTTGTTGTATGTGTTTGAATTAGAGCTCTTGCAGCAGCGCCACTCTGAAGCTCCTGGTGTCTCTGATGGACTGGATCACCTGTGGTCCACCGCTCCCTCTCCAGAACCCCAGCACAGAGATCGGGTCGGAACCACGCCCCTCCCTGCCGCAGCGCTGTGCTAAGGTCAGTGTCCAAGAACCACAGAAGAACTACATAGTTCCTGTTCCACATGCAGTGGAAAACTTCCATACTGGAACTCAAAGTATAGTGGAACTAAAAGCAACCTGATGTTTAGTTCTGGAACTTACCGGGTACTGGTGCAGGCAGCCCTGGTTCCACGATCTGGACTTTGGTACTGGAACTAAACATTTTAATATCAAAACTACACGCTTTGGTTCTGGAACCTTCAGAGTTAGCACTGGTACCGTCATCATTGGTACCAAATTCATTGGTGCATTTTAATTTTGGTACCAAAAGTTTGGTTCTGGAGCTTATAGTGACAGTTCTTTGAACCTTTAGCTTTGGTTTTTAAATTTGAAACTTTGGTACCGGAACTAAATGTTCTGGTAAAGGAATTAAAAGTTTAGGTAGCCAAATTTTTAAGCTTTGGTTCTGGAACCTACAGAGTCAGCAGTGGTACTGTTAGCTTTGGTACCAAAATCTAAAACATTAAGACTGAATATTTTGATATTGGAACTAAAAGCTCAGGAACTAAAACCTTACAACTTTGGTTCTGGAACAGAGTTAGTACTTTTATTTTGGGTTCTGAAATTTGAAACTTCCGTACTGGGACCGAACATTTGGGTATTTGGGCTGAAAGATACCAAAACTTTGGTTCTGGAACTTATAGCCTCAGCACTGGAACCTCTGACTTTGGTTCTAAGATTTGGTACTTTGGTACCAGAACTAAATATTTTAATATGGGATCTTTGGTACTAAAACAGAACACTTTAATAGTGGAACTAAAAGCTTAGGTACCAAAACCTTAAAAACTTTGGTTCTGGAACATAGTCGGCGCTGGAACCTTTAGTTTTGGTTCGGAAATTTGGAACTTTTTGTTCAGGAACTTTAACATTTCAATATCAGAACTAAATGCTTAGGAACTTAAACCTTAAGATTTGTTAGTGGAACCTTCGGGTTTAGTTCTGGTTCTCGGTGTAATTGATATGTACCGCCCCTCTTTAGGGTCCTGTTGTAGCCCAGATGCCACAAGGTGCTTTGTTTTGGTTCAGGTTCTCCCTCTGTTGGTGGAGCAGCTGCAGCAGGAGGAGGTTCCTCTCCAGCTCCCGTTGCTGAGGTTCATCTGCTGCTCCCTCGGGCCCCTGGAGTCCAGTTCCGAGGTACCGCGTCCCCTGCGTGTTAAGCGAACGGGGACCTGCACTTCCACTTTTCCACCAGTGGGGTCGCCACCTGTTTGACCTCTTCTCTGGTTGTTTTGTTCTAGCACCTCCCGCTGACCTCCACTCTGAGGAGATTAGGGGAAGAAGTCAGGAGGGGGCCCCTCCTCGGGGGCCCCTGCCTCCACAGCCGCGTCCTGTCCTCGCTGCTCGTCCTGCGGACCCTGAGCCAAGGTTCGACTGCACCACACCACGCATCCACACTGTGGGGGTTTGGGGGAGGCCCCCTTCCTGTTGTAGTGAACTTAGGGGACATAAACAGTATCCCGGCTGGGAGTTTTGTATGTTCTCACAGTGCATGTGTCGCTGTGCTTCTCCGGAATTCAAATAATAATAATATTATCATAATAAAGGCGTGTCTGATGATGTCATCGAAGCATGAGGTTCCTCTGGGTATAGTCTGAGAGGTGCATTGCTGACCTCTGTCCGGCAGAGGGCGCTGTTGCAGTTTTTTTTGTTTGTTTTGTACCTGCATGCACTCTAACCCAAAACCTCTCTTTATGGTCTCTGGGAGGTCCGGTTCCGGGTCGCTGGCACACGCCGTTCAGCACAAATATCTGTAGCCACGCCCCCCACCCCCCACACACATGTTCCCGGCCACTTTATTAGAGACTCACTAAATAAATAGAAGTTTTACAATTATAGACCTCCTAATGATCTCCTGCACCGCCGTTTGGGTGGTGGATGACTTTTGGCGTCAGGTTGACCCTGACGTGGTGGTGAGGTCTTCCCCAAAGTGCCCTCATGCATTCAGGGGACATGGTGAGCCTCTTTTCGGACGGCGTCCTCATACTTTTACCTTCTAACAGGTTTGTTTTCGTCCCACAGCGGACATCTTGGCTCAGGCCCTGAACGGCTTACACGACGCGGTGGAGGACGATGAAGGCCGCGCCCTCTTCCTCCACTACAGAGCCCCGGATGTGGTGGTCTCGGTTCTGAGGGCGGGATGTCCGGGTCTGCTGGCTCCGTCTTTGGACGTCTTGCTGCGCATGAGCGCCGAGTCACGTAAGTTTTCCGTCGCTGTGGCTTTATAGACGTAACGTACGAGCTGCGACTTCCCGTCCGCGGTGCCAGATCCGTCTCCTGTTCCAGTTTATTTATTTATTTAGATATTTTTTTACCATAGTACATCATATCAAAGTTCTAAACACCCCAAAGAGGGTGTGTAGAATGGGCTGGGTGGGCGGGGCTTTAACTCCACCTAAATCCTCGTACCTTTTGGAGGTGAAAAGACGCGATGAAAAAGAAATTCTTTAAGACAATTAAACTGAAAACAGATTTGAGAAACGAAATGTGTTAAAATTAGAGACGTTTTTTTTGAGATTGTTCTGTTCGGTAACTGTCGCTGTAGTGCTGAGGCTGTGTTATGAATGATGATGATGATGATGATGATGAGACCTCGAAGAAAAACGGCTAACAAAAACAATTAAAGAAAATGAAGTTCGTTAAATGAAGTCGTAGACGGAGTTTGATTTTTAACGCGGTGCAGCGACTCGGTCTGTGGTGAACGCGGTAACGAGCGTCTTCAGTGTTTACCTCCCGGTCGTAACGGCGGGTTCCGGAGCCGGACCCTGACGGCGTGGGGTTGGCGGGTCTGGGTTGGACCCGTCAGCGCTCGGGCCTGAGGTCCTGCGTCTGAAGCGCTAATCCGCCACGCTGCCGTTCCTGTAACCTCAAACACATGGCGCAGAAGCGTTCCCCTCAGAGCAGCTCTCCACAGCTGGAACAAGGTTCTGGACAGAAGACGAAAACATCTCGTCAAACTTCGGGGTTCCAGTGCACATGTGGAAGACGTTTGGATCTTCGGTGAGAGGCACCACGGCCGGGTCTGTGGCTCATCAGGAACGTCTGACCCGCAAAGATCTAAAGTCAGGAACCGAGCAGCAGGGTCAACCGGGCCTTCAGAACCCAGGGTCTCGCGTTCTTCCAAAACTGGACCACTGGTCCTGCAAACTAACGACGTTCCAGGAAAAAGCATTCAGGGTCTTGCCACCAAGAATTTGGGCCACCATTGGATTCTTCAATGGGCGACCCTGGACCCGTCCGTCTCCGTACCCTGAGGGCGTCTCCTGGACAGGTAGTTTGAGAACCTGACGTCAGACGCAGTGCTGCTGGCTCCCCCTGTGGAGGTGCGAGTGCGGTGCGTGTAATGGATGGCAGATGGTTCTCAGTGGAAGACCGTTAACACCTCCGTCCACCGACTGCGCTCCACCACGCCAACCACCACGCCGACCCTAGCGCCTCTGAAGCACCAATAAAAACGTTCGGCCCAGGAGTCACAAAAAAACGCAGGAGGGTTCTGCTGTGCTCCGTTACGGCGAGTTTCCTGCTCCGGGACGCCTGGCTGAACCCGTCAGCTCATTAACAGCTCGTAAAGGTGGAGGCGCGGGGCCCGGGGGACGAGGGGCCCAGCACTAAAGAGTCAAGGGAACTAAACCTCAGTCTGACCCCTCAGCAAGAGTCCCTAACGACAAGGGCTCAATGAGGCCCCTTACCACAAACCCCTAACCTCAGTCCCCTAAACCCTAACCACAAACCCCCCTAACCTCAGTCCCCTAAACCCTAACCACAAACCCCTAACCTCAGTCCCCTAAACCCTAACCTCAGTCCCCTAAACCCTAACCTCAAACCCCTAACCTCAGTCCCCTAAACCCTAACCTCCAGCCCCTAACCTCAGTCTCCTAAACCCTTACCACAAACCCCCCTAACCTCAGTCCCCTAAACCCTAACCTCAAACCCCTAACCTCAGTCCCCTAAACCCTAACCACAAACCCCTAACCTCAGTCCCCTAAACCCTAACCTCAAACCCCTAACCTCAGTCCCCTAAACCCTAACCACAAACCTCTAACCTCAGTCCCCTAAACCCTAACCTCAAACCCCTAACCTCAGTCCCCTAAACCCTAACCACAACCCTCCAGCCCCTAACCTCAGTCCCTTAAACCCTTACCACAAACCCCCCTAACCTCAGTCCCCTAAACCCTAACCACAAACCCCTAACCTCAGTCCCCTAAACCCTAACCTCAGTCCCCTAAACCCTAACCACAAACCCCCCTAACCTCAGTCCCCTAAACCCTCACCACAAACCCCTAATCTCTAACCGTAGTCCCCTAAACCCTAACCTCAGTGTCCTAACACACAAACCCCTAATCTCAGTCCCCTAAACCCTAACCACAAACCTCCCTAATCTCAGTCCCCTAAACCCTAACCACAAACCCCCCTAACCTCAGTCTCCTAAACCCTCACCACAAACCCCTAATCTCTAACCTCAGTCCCCTAAACCCTAACCTCAGTCCCCTAAACCCTAACCACAAACCCCCCTAACCTCAGTCTCCTAAACCCTCACCACAAACCCCTAATCTCTAACCTCAGTCCCCTAAACCCTAACCTCAGTCCCCTAAACCCTAACCACAAACCCCCCTAACCTCAGTCCCCTAAACCCTCACCACAAACCCCTAATCTCTAACCGTAGTCCCCTAAACCCTAACCTCAGTGTCCTAACACACAAACCCCTAACCTCAGTCCCCTAAACCCTAACCACAAACCTCCCTAACCTCAGTCCCCTAAACCACAAACCCCCCTAATCTCAGTCCCCTAAACCCTAACCACAAACTCATAAACCCTAACTGCAGGCCCCTAACCTCAGTCCTCTAGCCCCTAACCGGTGTCCCCTAACCACTAACCCTCATCATCATCAGTAATCGCTGGCGGTCCTGAACCTGATGCCCGTCCTCAGAATGTCAGTAACTTCGTCTCCCGCTGCACGGCGGCCCCGCTGGGCGAGGTTGCCCCTCACCCCCGACCTCACGGCGCGGTCTGGTTGTCAGCGTTTTAACGAGGGCGGCTGTTTCCTCTCCGTGACACCGAGCGCTCGTTTACGGGCTGTTCCTGACTGTCGGGGGGGCAATTAGCGGGGTGTCCCAAAGCGCCGAGGTCGCAGAGTGAGGCGAGTTCACACCTGCAGGTCACGGGGCCTCCTGAGAACCTCACTAATGCCCTCCACATGTCTGAGAGAAGGAGTGCGAGGGTCAGAGCCCGACGTTCCAGATGAGGGTCCCCCCGAAACGAGGAGAACCAACAGATGCTTCAGGTCCTGAGAACTCCCCGCCGTGATGGATCTGATGGAGGTCTGATGTGGTGAGATAAAAGAGACACCCCCCCCCCCCACACATCTCACCAAGAGCAAAGGTTCTCCGACTGCCATTAACGCCGAACAGACGACGGACACGGAGAAGAAAAGCTCTCGCTGCAGATAGACACCACATCCCCCCCCATGTACCGCCCCGGTCGCTCGAGAACGTTCTGCATGGAACAAGTCATTACTACAAAGGACGACAGCGAGACGGAACGAAAACGAGACAAAAAAAGAACGTAGAGAAGAGAAAAAAAAGTGAAAGATCTGAGAGACGAAATGAAACGACTAAAAGAAACTAAAGCTAACAATTTTTTATTTATTTATTTTTTTAAAAACAACACCTGTATTTTCTTTACCTTATAGAGACAAAATGTTTGATGAGACAAACTTAATGATGAATAAAAACTCAAGAAAGGCCAAAGAAATACCGTTCCTCAGATAAAAGAAATGTTAAAATATAAAGGAGACAAAATTACACGACAAACAAACAAAAAAACCTAACAAAAAATCTCATTTAGAAAATCAAGCGGTAGCTGCGTGTTTCGTTACCCAACAATCAGCAAGTTTAGAAAGAACAAATGAAGGTTCGAGAGACGAAACTGAAACACAAACTTCTGTATGTTGTTCCCTCAAACGAGAAAAACACACGAAAAATCGTTAAAGAGGAAAAAAAAACTGAGATGTGAATACACGTAGGTTTAAAAGAGACGAAATCCAGCCTGGTCATGTGACCTGAGGTTGTGTCCTGATGCAGGTCACCTCCCCGCCTTCCTGGAGGACTGCAGCACCGAGCGCTTCTTCCGCTGCGCCGCCGCTCTTCTGCGGAACCCCCGTCTGGATCCGTCCATCAGCGAGAAACTCAGCGTTCTCCTGCAGAAGCTCTCCACCATCAGGTTCCTCCACCACACTGACGATTCATACGAATCATATACACTGTAACCAGTGAATCAGTTCAAATGACTCACCTCTGTACAGTTATATACACTGTAATGAGTGAATCAGTTCAGATGACTCACCTCTGTACAGTTATATACACTGTAATGAGTGAATCAGTTCAAATGACTCACCTCTGTACAGTTATATACACTGTAATGAGTGAATCAGTTCAAATGACTCACCTCTGTACAGTTATATACACTGTAATGAGTGAATCAGTTCAAATGACTCACTAAATTACACAGAGTGTGAATCTGTTTAAGTGACACACTGAATCAGACACATAGAGTCGGTTTAAATGGCCCACTGAATCAGGTACTGAGAGAGTCGGTTTAAATGACCCACTGAATCAGACACTGAGAGAGTTGGTTTAAGTGACCCACTGAATCAGACATTGAGAGAGTCGATTTAAATGACTCACTGAACCAGACACTGAGTGAATTGGATTAAATGACACATTGAATTAGACACTTATAGAGTGAATCTGTTTAAATGACTCACTGAATCAGACACTGAGTGAGTGCATCTGTTTAAATGACTCATTAAACCAGATGCTGAGTGAATGTTTAAATGACTGTCTGAATCAGACTCTTGGATAGTGAATCTGTTTAAATGACTCTCTGAATCAGACTCTTGGAGAGTGACTCTGTTAGAGTGACTCTGTGAGGGAGTGAATCGTTTTGAGCGACTCACTGAATCAGACCCCATGCTCCTCAGGGGGACCCGGCGCCTGTTTGAATCGTCCTCGCTCCACCTCCTGCTGCAGCAGATGCACCGTCAGGCCGACCCCGCCCGACCCTTCCTCAACGTCAACGTCAGCTCCGCCCTCCTGAACCTCGGCCTCGCCCCGGCCTGCCCCGCCCCCCCCCGCCCTGAAGCCCTTTGTTTTAATGATTCTAATTAAAGGTGACGCTGATTGATTACGGGTTTGTTGTTCTGTTCTAATTGGAGGTTCTGCAGTCGGGGGTGCAGTGTGTGGTTTAGAACACCAGGAGAACATCACCTGTCTGAATGCACCTGATCACCCGATGAATCGTGACTAAATGACTCCCTGATTCAAACTCCTCTATAAAAGGGTACTGACTCCTGTTTATGTCCAAATGACTCACTGATTCGATTCGCAGAGGAGTTCTGTAATGATTGACAGGTAAGCTCCACCCACTGGACAGGAAGTTTAATGAACAGAAATAAATCAGCAAACCGAGACTCTGAGCTCCAAAACACACATTCATCATAACAGTGTGTGTGTGTGTGTGTGTGTGTGTGTGTGTGTGTGTGTGTTTCTAAATCAGCACACTGTCAAGATTCAGCTCTGAAAACACGTTAATTATAACTGTGTGAGCATGTGAGTGTGTGTGTGAGCATGTGAGTGTGTGTGTGAGCATGTGAGTGTGTGTGTGTGTGTGTGTGTGTGTGTGTGTTGGGTTTATGTCAGATTGTTTATGTAATATAAAAAAAAAAATAACTAAATGATTCAGTGATTCCTGTTGAACTAAATGACTCGCAGATCTGACTCCTGACTCAGTGAATCTATAGAATTTGAAGCCTGCTTCTGACGGATCGACTCGGTGATGTGAGCAGGGAGTCTACTGTAAATGACTCTGAATCGGATGGCAACCGGAGGACAGGCGCGTGCGTTGTGATGGAGGGACTGGGACGAGTCGATTCATGCCGAGCGTGCCTATCCCGTCCCCTCAGGATGTGGGCGCCGTTCCACAGACACGAGTGAAGAGTTCAGATGAAGCTCCTAAACAGAGCTGAACCCGAGTTCAAACCCACAGAGACGCAGCTGCAAAAGTATGTGGACAGACACCGATCAAATGTAGAGCAGCGTTTGAATCAGTGAATCATTTAGCTGATTCTTTTTTGTTCAGTGAACAGTTGAATGATGTTGAAATTATAAGTGCACACAAACAAACGGACAGCTCATAAATCTGTTGTGTGTGTGTGTGTGTGTGTGTGTGTGTGTGTGTGTGTGTGTGTGTGTGCTTTTTATTTATGAGCCGTCAGGTTTGTTTGTAGTCGGTGTTTAATGTGTTTAATGTAACTTGATAATACCGACATCATTCTACAAACACCGAGCTGCCGAACCTCGGCACCTTCTCCACCTCGACCTCCACATCTGGACAGAATCAGAGTTCTAATGACTGAAAACGTTCTCATACAGAACCATGTTGGAACGACACACTGATCCAAGAACTGACTCATTAAACTGCAGAAGAGTAAACAAACGACTCACTGAACACCAGAGAAGTGACTGAATCAATCAACGATTCATACACTGACCGAATATGCCTCAACTGATTCACTGAATCAATGAATCAAACAATGATTAATGAGTGAAAGAGAAATGATGATTCACTTATTTGACAATGACCTAATGATGGAAAAGGGAGCAAACGATTCACTGATTCAGACACATAATGACCAAATGATTCACCAATTCAAACTTTGACTTACTCAATAACGAAAACTTTAGTTAAATAATTCACTGATGTAATGATGAATGAGAATTACTCAAATGATTCACTGATTCAAATACCAACTTGGTGAATGAAGAGTATTCAGATGATTCACATGAGTCAATTGTTTTTTCTCAACATTGTGAATGAACGAAATTATTTACTGATTCAAATACTGATGGATGACAAATGAATCACTGATTTTGTAAGTGAACCCGAATAAGGGCTAAATGAGTTAATG
Organism: Corydoras sp. C115; assembly: GCA_019802505.1. Taxonomy (NCBI): domain Eukaryota; kingdom Metazoa; phylum Chordata; class Actinopteri; order Siluriformes; family Callichthyidae; genus Corydoras; species Corydoras sp. C115. The sequence goes on along the minus strand of JAFMOC010000328.1, from coordinate 55,906 downwards.
ATTCATGGATGATGATTCACACTCAGATTCGCATTGACTAAGTAAGAAAGGATTCATTCATTTATTGATTGACTTAAAAAACTAAAGATAAACGATTCACTGATTCATTTATTGAGTTCCTAAGTGAAGTATAAATGAGCATATGATTCACTGATTCATTTATTAAGTCACTAAATGTAGTGTAACTGAGCATATGATTCATCGATTCATTTATGGACTCTCTAATTGAAAGATAAACGAGAAAGTCCTCCATCGTCTTTCCCCAGTCAGCATTCCGATTCATCCCTACCATGTTGTGCAGGTCAGTGGAGGTGAGTCATGCGTGATGAAGGCCAGAGGGTGGAGCTGGTATATGATTGGTTTATTGATTACGATGCGGCGTCTGTACAGTAATAAGTTATATATACACTGATCTTTGGGTCCGTTATCACAAGGTTCCTGGTGGAACCGTCCTGCGTCCTGTACGGACGGATGCCGACCAGATGTCCGCGCCTCACCCCGGCTCTGTGAGAAACTCGGTTCTGAAAAATGTTCCTCCCATGTCTCCAGAGCCTTGGGATGAGGTGTGTGTGTGTGTGTGTGTGTGTGTGGGGGGGGGGGGTTCGTTTAATTAAAGTCTGTTCCTCTGCGACGGTTCTCATTTCCGTCCGCCGGCCCGGAGGCCTTTGGTTTGTAACGAGGTGCTGGAAATCACAGGCACTTCACACCGAGGGTCGTAAACCCGCTCGTTACAGCCGCCCTCGGATGGCGCCCCCCCAGCAGCCCCAGCCCCCCCCCCCCCCCCCCCCCCCCCCCCCCCCCCCCCCCCCCCCCCCCCCCCCCCCCCCACCCCCCCCCCCCCCCCCCCCCCCCCCCCCCCCCCCCCCCCCCCCCCCCCCCCCCCCCCCCCCCCCCCCCCCCCCCCCCCCCCCCCCCCCCCCCCCCCCCCCCCCCCCCCCCCCCCCACCCCCCCCCCCCCCCCCCCCCCCCCCCCCCCCCCCCCCCCCCCCCCCCCCCCCCCCCCCCCCCGGACTCTTATTTTATAAAAAATACACGGACACCAACATCTGACGATTCGGTTGCGTTCCAAATCACATTCTAGAATGTAGCTAATTAGGCGTGTAGACGACGTTCCAAACTTCAGAGAGCACGTCTGTCTCAAGAATGCAAACCGAAACGAAAACGTTGGGAACATTATTTACGTAAATGATTTGCGAAAAGAACATAAAGTTAGAACTCGGAACATAAAAACATTAACGGACCCAGGGATTGCTACTGTTTGTCCTGTTTCCATCCACCAATCATCTTCAGGGTCGCGGGGGGGGGGGGGGGGGCAGATGCACCCATGACAGGGGGCAATCTATCGCTGGACACACACTCACTCACAGAATTCAATTCACCTTGATCCATGTTTTTGGACTGTGGGAGGAAACCCACACGGACACGGGGAGAACATGCAAACTCCACCCAGAGCAGAACATGCTAAACCACTAAGCCACCATGCCGCCCCTTTTTCCTGTTTGTTGCTCAAATGAGTTAATTATACGTTTTACGCTTATTTTCCATCTGCTGGTCAGACTTTGCGTTGGACGGTAGCTAAAAAAAGAATTGTAGCGATAACAAATAAACCGATTCACGTTTAACGATAAATAAAACGAAAAAACCACCAAAGCCGTTCGGCACGCGGCGTGTTCGTTATCGACAAGGCTTCACGGAATGAATTAGCTAAATGTATATCGTAACAATATCGGGAAGCAGAACGTTGACAGAACGTTCTCACGCGCGGTCCTCACAGTGCAACTTTGGAAGTTTCAGCGTCACATTTAATTCTCGTTGCGAAAGTGAAACACCAGGTGGGGGCGCTGTGGTGTGTGGCTGGAGAGGAAATTGCACTTTGGTTATATGGAGTACTGAGGTATCAGCCAGAAGGGGGCGCTGCAGTTTGTAAACTGGGGAGCACGCCGGTATGACGCGCCTGATGGTCCCTTCACACGCTGGCACAGCGCGAAGACACAATCAGCTGTTGTCCAGAGGGGGGCGCCGCTCCCAGGATGTCGAAGCACAGGGCCTCCACCACGTCCAGCCTCTCGATCTGGACGAGGCGTGCCAGCAGGTCGGGGATGCTGTAGCCGGCGGTGCTGACCGGTCGAACAGCTGCATGCCGTCGGTCATGCCTCCGATCTCGTCCCGCTTCAGCCCGAAGCTCTCGGCCAGGTGGCGCCACGTCCGGACCAAGGCCTTCTCCGCGCTGTAGGTGGCGCTCAGCATGCGGCTGGTCCGCTCCAGACAGTCGAAGGGCAACTCCACGGGGCTCTGACCTGCCGACCAGAGAACGACGTTCTCGTTTAATTATTAAATTACGCTTTGAAATGAACTCCGCAGCCACTTCACCCTTGTTACCCCCCCCCCCCCGCCCCGCCCCGCGGGAAGTGCCCCGCTCGGCTCGCTGAACCTTAATGTGTTTAGAAGGTGAGATGCGTGACAGATGTTCTGCGACCCGGCTCTGCATCTGCAGCGGCTTCCAAACAAACCGCACGTTTATTACAGACATGCGAACAGCACCGAGTCCCTGAGCTTTATGAGGTGGGCGGGGTTTCTGGAGAAAGGCGGGGTTTCAGGCGGAGGGCGGGGTTTCTGGAGTGATGGATCTCCTCGAAGCCCATGAGGGTTCTCAGATTGGTTCTTCAATGCAATGCCTCAAAGATCCTGAAGAACCCCACCGACCCCGGCTCTGAACCCGGCTCCACCCACGTCCTGCTGACGGCTCGTTCTAATCTGAAGAGAACCTGAAGCGGACGGGTTCTAGAACGTTGGACGGGTTGTAGAACATCGTGATTAAGCTCTCACCCTCAGCAGCACTGCAGGCTTTACTGTACAGGTCCAGAATCTTCCTCCTCCGACTGTGAAGCTGACGAGACAGAACACAGAACACTGAGCAACACTGTGTGTGTGTGTGTGTGTGTTTGGGTGTCTGTGTTTGGGGGTGTGTGTGTGTTTGGGTGTGTGTCTGTGTGTTTGGGGTTGTCTGTGTTTGGGTGTGTGTCTGTGTGTGTTTGGGTGTGTGTCTGTGTGTGTTTGGGTGTGTCTGTGTGTGTGTGTGTGTGTGTGTTTGGGTGTGTGTCTGTGTGTGTGTGTGTCTGTGTGTTTGGGTGTGTGTGTGTGTTTGTATGTCTGTGTGTGTGTGTCTGTGTGTTTGGGTGTGTGTCTGTGTTTGTATGTCTGTGTGTGTGTTTGGGTGTGTGTCTGTGTTTGTATGTCTGTGTGTGTGTGTCTGTGTGTTTGGGTGTGTGTCTGTGTTTGTATGTCTGTGTGTTTGGTGTGTTTGGGTGTGTGGCTGTGTTTGTATGTCTGTGTGTTTGGGTGTGTGTCTGTGTTTGTATGTCTGTGTGTGTGTGTCTGTGTGTTTGGGTGTGTGTCTGTGTTTGTATGTCTGTGTGTGTGTGTCTGTGTGTTTGGGTGTGTGTCTGTGTTTGTATGTCTGTGTGTGTGTGTTTGGGTGTGTGTCTGTGTTTGTATGTCTGTGTGTGTGTGTCTGTGTGTTTGGGTGTGTGTCTGTGTTTGTGTGTCTGTGTGTGTGTGTTTGGGGGTGTCTGTGTTTGTGTGTGTCTGTGTTTGTTTGTTTGTTTGTTTGTTTGTTTGTGTGTGTTTGTGTGTTTGTGTTGTGTTTGTGTTGTGTGTGTGTGTGTGTGTGTGTGTGTGTGTGTCTGTGTTTGAGTCTCTGTGTATGCGTGTCTGTGTTTGTGTGTTTGTCTCTGTCTGTGTTTGTGTATGTGTGTATGTTTGTTTGTTTGTGTGTGTGTGTGTGTGTGTGTCTGTGTTTGTGTGTTTGTCTCTGTCTGTGTTTGTGTATGTGTCTGTCTCTGTCTGTGTTTGTGTATGTGTCTGTGTATGTTTGTGTGTCTGTGTATGTTTGTGTGTCTGTGTGTGTTTGTGTGTCTGTCTGTGTATGTTTGTGTGTCTGTCTGTGTATGTGTTTGTGTGTCTGTCTGTGAATGTGTGTGTGTGTGTGTGTGTTGTGTTTCTTTTACGTACATGTTGATATATATGTAGGTTTGCACCCAAGTAGCTGCACGTGGGTGAATAAATAAATTTACGGTTAAACATCTACACAAGGTCGTTATGTAAGCAGGTAGATCAATGTGTATTTAGATAATTAGGGTTAAATTATTAAATCAATAATAACCTTTTAAATTTGCAGAAGGTGTTAAATTGGTCATTACATTTGATCAGCTGCTGAAATTCTGATCTAGAACTTTATATTTGTGTGTTTGGACTCACAGCTATGGTTCTGTTGTTGTTGTTGCTGCTGGAGCAGGTTCGGTCTCGGCTCAGGTTTACCAGAGACAGAAGGCAGAGGTCTGTCGTCTCCTGTTTGTCTTGCGTTGCCTCTTCGTCGCTGTCGATGCTGCGACTCAGCAGCTGTTCGTTCTCCGACGACGCATCGTTCTCACTACGGTTTAAAAAAGAACGCAGAGTCATTACAGGGTTCACTTTTTAAAGTTTAAACAGTGACCCTTTTATATTAAATCAGCATTAAATATTATAATCAAAACATTCACGTTAACAGGTTAAAAAACATCATTTACCCTAAACTGTCTTGAGGAATTAGTTTATATAAATCAAAGTAATAATAAAATTAAAAAAAAAAACTTAGAAGAAATCTATTTCACTACCTTTTAAAATTATCTTAAATATAAATAACTTTTTTTTAACGCCAATTAACACAAAAAGTACAGAAAAAGTACATTTTATTAAAATAATACTTTAAAAAGCTGATTTAACTGAATATAAACTTAAAAATATCACTTTAAAAAAAAATCCTCTAAAGATATTTATTTATAAAACATTTCACTCCAAATGTTAATTAAATTTTTTTATTAGATTTCACTATTTGTTTGGTAATTGTTACTAAAATTACCTCAGAAATTTGACTTCTTTATTTAAAAATTAAACTTGCATGTTAATTTCACAGATTAATATCAGTACTAATTAAAAAAAAAAAAAAAAATGTGAACCTCTGAAACTGTAGTTTTAACAACACCAATTAAATAAAATGTCTAAAGTTTAATTAAAAAAAAAAACATTACTTTTTTAATTCACAACTCAACATTAATTAAAAATTCTCAAGAATTAATATGGTCACCTCGAACCCAATAAACTGTAGGTTTGAACGACCGGTACGTTTGCATATGCTGTTCGCATCGTGTCGTAAGTGAAAATTTCCAGATAAACAACTAAATTTACTACAGTAAACAATTACAGTCTGTTTTCAATAAAACATAAACATAATTAACATAAATAATATATTGCGTGGAGGTGCTACGTACTCGTTTATTTAAAACCAGGTTTTAAAAAATATGAGTTCAAAACTAGTACGTAGTGTTTATTACGTCATTTCAGACAAAACGAAGGTCATCAGAAATGTTTAACCTAAAAATCTAAAAACAAAAAATTACCTCAATAAAAAAATTACCTCAGAAAAGAACTAATGAGACGATTTTCTATTAAATTTTACTGTAAAAATGAAATAAATCCTTTAACTTTACATCACATCAGAATATTATAACCATAAAACGAACTGTTCCAGTATAAATACTTGATTATTTTATAGATAATTTTTATATATTATTTTATTGACATTTTAAGCGCTAAATTCACCGTTTAGATCAGTTTTCCACTTCGCGACCTTATTTTAAAACGACGAACAATAAAAGGTTGAATTAACGACAGGCCTGAGATTTGATGAAATCGTTAAGAGTTTAAAAGCTCGTTAATGAAACGCGCCCGCCCTCGGAGTTAGCACGTTCTTTAACTCGCTCCGTTCTCTCGTGTTCTGTTTCCTGTTACAGGGTTCCAGAGCTTTAGTTCGGTGACTAGCCTCCTGTTTAGCACGCCGCTCGGCTAACCGTAAACAGCGCCTGGAACAGAACGTCATTGTTCCGCAGAAACACGATAGCTTGGCAGCGGTTAGCATTAGCGCAGGGGGTTGGCGTGTTCTGCTGAACCACAACACACGTCTGGGGTGAGGGTGAGGGTGAGGGTGGGGGTGAGGGTGAGGGTGAGGGTGGGGGTGAGGGTGAGGGTGGGGGTGAGGGTGAGGGTGGGGGTTTGTTTACGTCGCGTAGTTTTTAACTTCAGACTTTAGAACCCGCTCGTTCACTCGGCTGTGAGCGGCTACCACGCTAATAAACGCACAGCCAATGACTCGGCGTTTCTGTAACGGTTCTCTAATGTTCTCCTACCTGTCCACCAGGTGTTCATTAAACCTGGAACTAGAACTTAATGTTCTGGTAAGTTTAATAATGACAAAAAGCTCTAACGTTCTTGTCTAAACGTCCCCTCACTGTTCTCATGCTATTTCCTTTGGATCTTCAAGAAATGTTTAAATAAAAAAGCCACTGCTGGAACCTTTAAAAATTGCTGGCCATAGTTCTAAGAACCTGAACTTGAGATGGATACTTGCTCTGGAGTACCAAAGTTAGTACGTAGTACCTCAGATCTATTAATAAACCCAAATGTCCCTGGAACGTTCCCTCTACGTTTTCCTCGACGCCCGCTTAAGACAAACCAGCTGATCACTGACTTAATGTTTCCCTAATGTTCTCCTAATGTTAGGAATACTTTGGTTCTAATGTTCCGTTACTGTTCGTTCCATTCCTGAGAAAACGTTCTCAGTTCTAATTCAGATAATAGTTCCTGTTCTCCAAAGAACTGTTCTGGGGTCTAATGTTAAGTCTAGTTTTTAGTTTCCGGTCTGATGATTGGTTCATGTTGAAAGTGGGTGGAGCTAAACATCTAGACCACAACACAGTGGACTCGGTAAGACGTACCTCTTTACGGTTTTCGGAGGCGGAACCTTGAACTCGTCCTTCTCTGTAAAGATCACAACGTTTTCTGTAAAACAAACAAAAAACGAGACGTTCAGTTTAATTAAGACGGAACGTCAATGTTAATTAACGTCAAGGTTACGACAAAATTAAACGATGAAAACGGTTACTACGCCGACTCGATCCGGGTTAAACAGCAGAACTCTAGATTAAAGGGTTCCACGATCTTTTACCGTGGGTACGTCGGCTAAACTTCAAGAAACGTTCTACATGTCAACGTTGTTTGACGTCTTAATGAAAGTTGTATTTAAGGTTTACTGACTGTTCCTTGGATGGTGGCTTAGTGGTTTGGCATGTTCTCCTCTCAGCGCTGGGGATTCCCGGTTCGAATCCCAATCTGGGTGGAATTTCCATGTTTTCCCTGTGTCCGCGTGGGTGTCCTCCGGGTTCTCCGGTTTCCTCCCACAGTCCAAAAACAGGGATCAAGGTCAATTGAGTTCTCCAAATTGCCCCATATAGAGTGTCTGTGAGTGAGTGTGTGTCCAGTGATAGATTGGCGTCCTGTTCTGGGTGTATCTGCCCAGCGCCCGAGACGTTCTCCCCTGGATGGGCATGGGGAACCCCCCCGCAACCTTAGTAGAGGGTATAGTGGACTGTTCCTTGGTTCTCTTATGTTGTTCTATTTGGGTTCTGGGAACTCTCGTTAATGCACTACTATTCTTCTGGGAAACTTTTCAAGGCTTTACTCCCATCAATGCTGATTTTCGGTTCTAGAAACTGTTCTTCAAATCCATTTTCAGGTTCTTGGAACTTTCTTGTGAACAATGTTTCATTCCATCAGATGAGGCTCTATGAAGGTTCCGTTCTCTCTCCGAATGCCGGAGGTCGTGCACCTCCGCGGAACCCCTCGTGACCCGCAGCTCTGATGTGTCAGCTTCAGTCTTTAATCAGACGGAGAACTGAAGCTGGAGAACGGAGCGTTACTCAGAGAATTTATAGCCTGAAGTAAAGAACCGGCGCCAAACATTCCAGAGAACCGCGCTGTTCATCAGAGAGCTGAGAACCCTCTCCAGGAGTGGAACCGAGAACTACACTCCAGACTCCGGATCCGTAACACGGCTCAGGTAGAGAACCAAGAACTAAACTCCCGATCAGATCCGAAAACACTCCCCAGGGACAAAAGCAAGAACTACGTTCCGCATTAGAACACTCTTCAACAGAATGAACCAAAAACTCTTTAGGATTCTTCATCCATCCATTATCTCCTGCTTTATCCTCTATTAGGGTTGCGGGGGGGTTCCCCATGCCCCCCCCATGCCCCCATGCCCATCCAGGGGAGAACGTTTCGGGCGCTGGGCAGATAGACCCAGGACAGGGCGCCAATCCATCGCTGGGCACACACTCACTCACTCACACACACACTCTATATGGGGCAATTTGGAGAACTCAATTGACTTGATCCATGTTTTTGGACTGTGGGAGGAAACCGGAGAACCCGGAGGATACCCAACTGGACACGGGAGAACATGGAAACTCCACCCAGATGGGGATTCGAACCGGGAATCCCTAGCACCGAGATGAGAACATGCTAAACCACTAAACCACTGTGCTGCCTCTTTAGGATTAAGGAACCTTATAATTATACACACGAAGAACTATATCAGACATGGGTTCCTACAGTTAGAACTGGGATAGAACAAAAACTCTCCCCTGTATCAAGTCTGAGAACATTGATTAAGAACCCTCATCAGGAGTGGAGATGTTACTTTAGAGAACCCTCCTGAGAAGAAGAGTAAAAAAAACCTTCTGAAAACAACCTTAGAGTTCCACTGAGGATAAGATCGAGGAACCATCCTCAAAGGTGGAACCGTGAAAACCCAATGTCCCAATGTGGTACCACTTTCAAAAACAACCTACTGATCATACGATCTTAGAACCCTCCTTAGTGGTACAGTATTTCTAAAAGTAACCTGAACTTTCTCTAAAAATAAGATTGAAGAACCCTTGGAACCAAGAAGACCCTCTCGGTGTTAAAATGAAGAACCCTCCCTAGGTGTAGAACCAAGAACCCTTCATGGGACTACTTTGAAAACAATCTAAACATTCTCCTGAAGATCTACAAAACGTTCTAAAAGGTAGAACCAAGGATTCGCCCTCAGACTTAAATAAACAAGTCCTTCCCAGGAGTAGAACCAAGAACCCTCTGAGAACTGTTTAGGTACCGATCCAAAGGAGATGTTCAATTTAATTAAGACACAACGTCAATGTTAATTAACGTCAACGTTACGACAAAATTAAACGATGAAAACGATGAAATGCCGACTCGGTCCGGGTTAAACAGCGGAACTCTAGACTAAAGCGTTCCGCGATCTTTTACCGTGGGTTCATCGGCTAAACTTTACGTTCTACGCCTCAACGTTGTTTGACGTCTTAATAAAAGTTGGATTTAGGTTTTACGACTGCTCCTTAGTGTTTGGCATGTTCTCCTCTCAGCACTATGGATTCCTGGTTTGAATCCCCATCTGGGTGGAGTTTGCATGTTCTCCCCGTGTCCGCGTGGGTTTCCTCCGTGTTCTCTGGTTTCCTCCCACAGTCCAAAAACATGGATCAAGGTCAATTGAATTCTCCAAATTGCCCCATATAGAGTGTGTCTGTGTGTGTATCCAGTGATAGATTGCCCCCCTGTCCTGGGTGTATCTGCCCAGCACCCGAAAGGTTCTCCCCTGGATGGGCATGGGGAACCCCCCCCCCCCCTAATAGAGGATAAAGCTGAAGATAATGGATGGATGTGAACCGTTTAGGTTCCGATGGTGTCCGAGTCCAACGACTGTAATCCAAGTGGAATGTTGTTGGTGATTAGTTCACCACCTGGAACCATCCAGCATCTGGAGAACGTGCCTCAACTTAAGAACCGAGGGTTCCAGATGAAACGAGTTCTCAGGACTAGTGCACTGACCTTGGACCTCCTTCTTCTCCTCCTGCTTGCTCACCGGTGCCTCTATGGTCTTGACCATCTGCCCCGAACAGCATGCTGGGAACAAAGAGAACCTCCTCACAATCAGTTTAGTTCAAAACCAAAAGTACGCGGACACCCCGAGTTCTGAGTTACTGACGTTCTCGTGGGTAACTCCCTCCCATGGTGGTTGGCAGCCATGCGCCCGTTGATTGACAGGTGAAAGCAGAGCCCCCGCACTTTTGCCCATTTTGCCGGGGCAGGATTCCCATCCCGGGTACTGCCCCCTGACTTTGGGACGAATTGGAATGCCGATTGCGCGGCAGGACTCCTCATCAGCACCAGGCTGGAGGCTCGGGGCGAGGTGGATAAGTCCTGCGTGTTCTTTTCTGGGAGCCGGCTGGTTCTGTTTAATTGCGGCTGTCCTCGGGGGGAACGTTGGACGGGGTCTCGGTATGTGCGCCTGTTCTCGGGTCTGTGGAACCGCGAGACCACCGGCCGGCGCTCATCTGCTCTCACTTACGCTTTATTATTCCCACTTCACCAAACCAAAAGAACCCGAACCCGGGGCCGCATTACATCCCATAATGACACCGCGTTCACCACACGTACGCAGAACCGCGGGGTTCTTACGGACATCCAATAATGTTCCAAAGTGCTTTAACCTCAGACTGCAGTTTGTTATGAAGAGTTCTCCAAGAATCACACCGTTACCCAACTGTACCATGATTCATTTCAGTGAGTCGATTCCTTTAAACAACTCAGTCAGCAGTGAGCCAGATGTTTGAATATTGATTCAGTTCTAAGTGTCTTAGAGAACCTTTACTTATGGTTCTAAGTGTCTTAGAGAACCTTTACTTATGGTTCTAAGTGTCTCAGAGAACCTTTACTTTTGGTTCTAAGTGTCTTAGAGAACCAGTACTTTTGGTTTTAAGTGTCTCAGAGAACCTTTACTTTTGGTTCTAAGTGTCTTAGAGAACCTTTACCTATGGTTCTAAGTGACTTATGGAGAACCAGTACTTATGGTTCTAAGTGTCTCAGAGAACTGGTACTTATGGTTTTAAGTGTCTTAGAGAACCTTTACTTATGGTTCTAAGTGTCTTAGAGAACCTTTACTTATGGTTCTAAGTGTCTTAGAGAACCTTTA
>JAFMOC010000328.1:0-40000 GCA_019802505.1 Corydoras sp. C115 | reverse complement strand
CGACAGTCGGACTTTTCCTGAATCGCTTCTCTAACGATCAGCGTTCTCCGCTGCGTTCCTCGCGCGGTTCTCACCGGCGGTTCTGAATCACATGGCTGGAGGCGAGGTTTAGTGGAGCAGTGAGGAGGTGACAGTAATTGTTGGATAATAAGCAGGATTAGAACCCAGTTTCTTAATCGCACCACCGCTCGGAGTGCGGGGTTTAAAAGCATGTTATTATGCCGCTACTGCGGAGTGAGAACCAAACGCTCAGAACCCTGAGGAGGAAACGCTTACCAATAAGAATGAGAGAAAGCAGGACCCCGCTGTTTGTCTTAATGGGACCATTTTGTCCTTCAAAACCCGGAAAGACCTGCAGGGAACATCAAAGAACCAGAACTCAGCATAGAGAACCTCAGGCAACTCACATTTAAATCACAGCACAGGGTTTAGTACAGAACCATCATCGTGACGCAGGGTTTAGTACAGAACTGTCACCGTGATGCGGGGTTTAGTACAGAACCATCACCGTAACGCAGGGTTTAGTACAGAACCGTCACCGTAACGCGGGGTTTAGTACAGAACCGTCACCGTAACGCAGGGTTTAGTACAGAACCATCACCGTAACGCGGGGTTTAGTACAGAACCGTCACCGTAACGCGGGGTTTAGTACAGAACCGTCACCGTAACGCGGGGTTTAGTACAGAACCGTCACCGTAACGCAGGGTTTAGTACAGAACCGTCACCGTAACACGGGGTTTAGTACAGAACCATCACCGTAATGAGGGGTTTAGTACAGAACCGTCACCGTAACGATGGGTTTAGTACAGAACCGTCACCGTGATGCGGGGTTTAGTACAGAACCATCACCGTAACGCAAGGTTTAGTACAGAACCGTCACCGTAACGAGGGGTTTAGTACAGAACCGTCACCGTAACGCGGGGTTTAGTACAGAACCGTCACCGTAACGCGGGGTTTAGTACAGAATCATCACCGTAACGCAGGGTTTAGTACAGAACCGTCACCGTAACGCAGGGTTTAGTACAGAACCGTCACCGTAACACGGGGTTTAGTACAGAACCGTCACCGTAACGATGGGTTTAGTACAGAACTGTCAACGTAACGCGGGGTTTAGTACAGAACCGTCACCGTGATGCGGGGTTTAGTACAGAACCATCACCGTAACGCAAGGTTTAGTACAGAACCGTCACCGTAACGAGGGGTTTAGTACAGAACCGTCACCGTAACACGGGGTTTATTACAGAACCGTCACCGTAACGCAAGGTTTAGTACAGAACCGTCACCGTAACGAGGGGTTTAGTACAGAACCGTTACTGTAACGCAAGGTTTAGTACAGAACGGTCACCGTAACGAGGGGTTTAGTACAGAACCGTTACTGTAACGCAAGGTTTAGTACAGAACCGTCACCGTAACGAGGGGTTTAGTACAGAACCGTTACTGTAACGCAAGGTTTAGTACAGAACCGTCACCGTAACGCAAGGTTTAGTACAGAACGGTCACCGTAACGTGGGGTTTAGTACAGAACCGTCACCGTAACGAGGGGTTTAGTACAGAACCGTCACCGTAACGAGGGGTTTAGTACAGAACCGTCACGGTAATGCGGGGTTTAGTACAGAACCATCACCGTAACGCGGGGTTTAATACAGAACCGTCACCGGAACGAGGGGTTTAGTACAGAACCGTCACCGTAACGAGGGGTTTAGTACAGAACGGTCACTGTAACGAGGGGTTTAGTACAGAACCGTCACCGTAACGCGGGGTTTAGTACAGAACCGTCACCGTAACGAGGGGTTTAGTACAGAACATTAGAACCGTGCTCCGGTGCTGAGCTGAATGTTGGGGTGGATCTGGAGTGAAGGTGGATGTAGGAAACACATGCTGCTTCTGCTTCTGATCATAATTCTGGAGGTTTGCCTTTGGCTCTGTGTGTGTGTGTGTGTGTGTGTGAGTGTGTGTGTGTGTGTGTGTGTGTGTGTGTGTGTGTGTGTGTGTGTGTGTGTGTGTGTGGTCCATCTGCATCAGTTTTATACACTGACATAAACCGCGAGACGCTGCAGCGCGTGTGCAGCTAAATCAAAAACAGATAACAGCCGCACCTTCGCCAACGACTACGGTGTGTGTGTGTGTGTGTGTGTGTGTGTGTGTGTGTGTGTGTGTGTTGTGCTCATACACACACACACACACTGCGACTCTCTTTTATCAGTCATGTTTGCAGAGCCATTATTCATGGCTTATAACACAACCAATACACAGCTAATGGAACAACAGAACCCTAATAAAGTGAAAGGGCTGTGTGGAGTGTGGAGAACATACCAAAATGCACTGAATGTTTGAGTAATGAGGGATGTTTAATACTCAGTAAAGAGGTGCTCACAGGTTGGGGATGCCCCCATTTGTTAGATCCTAAACTCTGAGGGAACAGGTGGAGATTGGGGCAAACCCTCCCTCCTGCAGGGGTGGACATTAGGACCGCTAGAGTTTCTCTTAAACAGCATGTCAGTGGTTCAGCTATGTGAACGAGCCCAACTCGAACTCTTCGCAACTCTGTCCCTGTTATTGCAGCCGGTGCTGTGGGGTCCCACAAGGGTGGATTATAGGACTTATTTGATCTTATAAGTTGTTATTATTTGTCTGAGCCATTTCGCTTAAACCAGTGATTTGACTGCAGAGGAGCATGTTTTAAATAATGAGGGTGCAGGTTGTTATAAACAGAGGTGCCAAAATGTTGGGATCACAGATAGGGGGCGCTGTATGTATTGTCTTGATGTATTTTTTTTTCTTTCTGCCAATCTAGTTTTTTGGCTGTTGCTTTTGACTTTAAAGAGTTATTGTAAATGAGGCTGTGGGGTGCCACAAGGATGGCATGTCGGACCTTTTTGTTTTTATAAAAGTTGTTGATTTTTATAATTTGTCCAAAGCCGTTTATTTTAACCCAGCCGTGTGACTGCAGAGGAGCGTCTGCTTTACTAATCGAGTGGGTTCCGTTGTAGGTGTTGGTTCCGTGCGGTACGTTTAGTTTTATTTGAAGGTGACGCTCGACTGCGTCCTAACGCGCACTCTATCGCCCAAATCCCCGTCTGTCGAAGTTCCCCGGGCCGGTATGCTTCACCGCTGGCGCGCTGCACAACGTTCTAAAGAAGAAAAAAAAACACTTTTCTTTTCTTTTCAGGAAACCAAAGCCCAGTCAGGATGCCTTTTTTTTCGCCCCCGAGCTGCCGACGCCGCCGCCGCTCATTTATCAGCCTAAACGAGCGCACTCACAAGACGCCTTTCATCGCGCTCAGGGACTCTGCCGGGACACGCCGGCGCACTGAAAGGCTTTCAAACAGGCGAGTAATCTAAGATAAATACACTGAAGTATCATTATCCTTATCATTAACGAGCCTGAGATCTCTGCTCCCGGGGGGGAGGATTAACACGGGGCTGCCCGCGGGGGGGGCTAATGGGTGGAGGTATGATTACATTCTGTCCGACCAAATTGGGCAAGATGGATATTGGGCTGTGGGGAGCTGATGCATTCGTGGAACTGCAGGCTGCTGGGTAACTGCTGGTGCTGCACAACCCCCTAAAGCACAGGGGGCGCTGTGGCAATGCTCAGGTGTACTACGAGTATACACGGATACATAATGGTTCCTTGGCTGCATTTTTACCACTTGTGGTGTCCCACACGGGTGGACTTTGGGACCTGTTTTGTTGTGAAGAATGGCCTTTTGTATCGCGTGTTGGCGTTCTGCGGGACGACGCTGTTTAAATTGTGAGTTCATTCTATTAACACCAGGGTGGGTGCTAGGCCCGTTTGAATTCTCTACGGTTCTGTCTTTGTGGTTTACCTTTTCCCTCGTCTCGTGTCAGCTTCTTTATGACGACGACTGAATCATAGAGCAGGAACCGGAAGCGAGCGTCCTACAAGGTAAAGAACCACAGCATTCTTTAGTTTAACAGCTTCATCTTTAACATGTTCCAATGTTATTTAAACGTTATCACGCCGTTTGTTATTGTCGTAACCGTAAAAAAAGTGTTCCATTAGTATCGATAACATCGCACATTAGGAACATTCTATTACTGAAGGTAAGAAATCTAAAACATCTCGCCAGACGCCAGTCCTGTCGGCAGCACAGCTGAAAAAAATCCATCCCATAATCCTGCAGTTTAAAAAAACCAACACAGAAAATACTGAGGAAAACTGTAAAGGCACCCTACAGATACCACAATGGGAACCTTCTAAATACCATGGGTGCCGCAATGGGAACCTTCTAAATACCATGGGTGCCGCAATGGGAACCTTCTAAATACCATGGGTGCCCCAATGGGAATCTTCTAAATACCATGGGTGCCCCAATGGGAACCTTCTAAATATAATTGGTGCTCCAACAGGAACGATCTGAATACCATGGGTGCCCCAATGGGAACGTTCTAAATACAAAGGGTGTCCGAACGGGTACGATCTAAATACTAAGGGTGCCCCCAATGGGAACATTTTAAATATTACGGTTCTCCCAATGGGGACATTCGAAATTTTATGGGTGTCCCAATGAGAACGTTCTGAACACGATGGTTAACTTTTGTGTAAAGGTTCTGATGAGATCACCAAGGTTCCCATGACTACAGGACATGGTTCTAACTGAGGCTCTATTAACGAGATTAATTGAAGATCTATAAGATTCTTAGAAACTTTGTTCCATTTACGTAAGTTTCCAGAACCCTAATAAACGTTATTTAAAGGTTCTCTGAGCATAAATGTCCAAAACGCCGAGAAGTTCTACAGATATTGGACGGACTCTACACCGGGGGCCACGAGCGCTTTTAGGAACCGAACCGAGGGAGATGAATAAACCCGAAATCTCTTTTATCAAATGTTCCCGCGAGGCTTTTATAGGTTCTCAAAACCTTTCAGAACGTTTCAGGAATGTTTATTACACACAGGTTTGGCGCGAGAATCTGCTGGAATCTGCTCCGATGTTCGAGGTGAGAGTGGAACGTCTGCAGAACCTTAGCCCCGCTGTGCCTGATCCACTGGGACCAGAACCTCACCCACACACCTGCACCACCACCAGGTCAGCGTCACTGTGGTTCTGAGAACCATCCACCACCCTAATGACACCTGCTCTGTCCATGGTCCTGATCATCAGAGAAGCAGAGGTTCTACAGAATGGAACTGTGGAACCACAGACCCAATCTGTATGGAGCTGAGGTCCACCATTGGTTCTGGTTCCTTCTGGTTCTGGGTTCCTTATGAAGCAGCCGGTTATATAAACCTTCATGGAACCCTTTCCTCCCTCTGATGAAATGTTCCTGGAACGTTCTATCACCTCGGCATTCCGCAGGCTCCGTCGTAATCGCTGCTTCATCCTGTTATTAGAGAAACGACTCCGAGGCCGTCTGCACATTCGGCGACATTAATCCAGGTTCTCAGAATGTCTCCCTGAGAACAAACAAACCGCCCACACGTTCTGCTCTTCTGCGCTTAATAACCCCCCCACCCCCCGCCGCCGCCGCCGATTCACCGCAAGAGGCTTTTACGACGCCCAAACCGCGGCTAATGAACCGCTGGATGGGTTCCGTCATCGGCCGGATCGATCGGCGGCGTTCTGTGGGCGCGCTGTGACGGAACGTTGGCGTTGCGTGGGTTCGGTGGAGAAACCAAAACAAACCGGCTCGTAAAGGCGTCCGCCGGGCGGCGGCCCTGATTTACGGAGGTTCCGTCAAGACGGCACGCTGCGGCGGCACCTGGCCTGTTCTCCATCTGCACTCATCATCCCGCTGACCCCGGACCCCTGAAGATGCTCTTTGAAGTTCCCGGGGTGGAACCGGCGGCTGATGTTCCAGATCAAAGCTGGAACGGAACTCGGGCGCTGAATTACAGCCTTAACGTCGCCATGGAGATGCCTCCCGACGGTGTACTGACTGAGGACTTGGTGGTTGCTCGGCAACAGAGTTGTCATGTTAAAGGTTTGCTGCGAGGCGCCGGTGCGGCCATGAGGACCTCCACCTACGGAACCTAACGCCTATCCTGTCTATCCAAACATTATTTTGGGAACGTTCTAAATACCATGGGAGCTTCAATCGGAACAATCTATATATTTTGGGGGCCCCAATTGGAACGTTCCAAATACAGCCAGTTTGTCTTGGCCAGAGAACCCGGAGGAAACCCACACAGACATGTGGAGAACATTAAAACTCCACCCAGAACGGGATTTGAAGCTGGATGCTCAGCTCTGATTGGTGGTGTGTGATATGAAGGCGGGTGGGGCGGGCCATCCTGCTAAGGTTGTGCGCTGGTGAATCGCAGCCGATGATGATGTCACAGCGCTGTGGCCAATCACAGCCGTGATGTTGTTCGAGCGTTCTGCTCGGTTCCAGACCTGCGGGTTCCGTCTGTTCTCCGGTCTGTGGCCCGGTCGGTTCGCCGGTCGTTTCGCCGGTCGGTTCTCCGGTCGGTTCTCTGGTCTGTGGCCCGGTCGGTTCTCCGGTCGGTTCTCCGGCCTGTGGCCGGGTCGTGGCAGCATCATCACGGCGCCGAGCTTTCGGTCAAAAGCCTACGGTTCCGCTCGTTATTCTCCTTTAATCGTCATGAGATTTTAATTACAGCCCTGACGACTTTATCATCAAATACAAACAAACACCAAGATGAGGGGGGGGGGGGGGGGGGCATGTCTTTCATCAGTGTGTTTAAGCTAGGCCCCAACCACACACACACACACTCACACACACACACACACACACACACACACACACACTCACACACACTCACACACACACACACACACACACACACACTCACACACACTCACACACACTCTCACACACACACACACACACTCTCTCTCTCTCTCTCAGGCAGACTGTTGATTTAGAGATTCTCTCTCTCTCTGTCTCTCTCTCTCTCTCTCGCCCCGGCGTCTCTCTCTCCCCCCCTCTCTCTCTCTCTCTCGCCCCGGCGTCTCTCTCTCTCTCCCCCCCCCTCTCTCTCTCTCTCTCTCTCTCGCCCCGGCGTCTCTCTCTCTCTCCCCCCCCCTCTCTCGCCCCGGCGTCTCTCTCTCTCTCTCTCTCTCCTCTCTCTCTCTCTCTCTCCCCCCCCTCTCTCTCTATCTCTCTCTCCCTCCTCGTCCCTCTCTCTCTCTCCTCTTCTCTCTCTCTCTCCCCCCCCGGTCTCTCTCTCTCTCTCTCTCGCCCCGGCGTCTCTCTCTCTCTCTCTCTCTCGCCCCCGGCGTCTCTCTCTCTCTCTCCACCGGCGTCTCTCTCTCTCTCTCTCTCTCTCTCTCTCCTCTCCCCCCGGCGTCTCTCTCTCTCTCTCTCTCGGCTCTCTCTCTCTCTCTCTCTCTCTCTCCTCTCCCGCCCCCGGCGTCTCTCTCTCTCTCTCCCCTCTCCTCTCTCGCCCCGGCGTCTCTCTCTCTCTCTCTCTCTCTCTCTCTCGCCCCGGCGTCTCTCTCTCTCTCTCTCTCTCTCTCTCTCTCTCTCGCCCCGGCGTCTCTCCCCCCCCCCCCCCCTCTCTCGCCCCGGCGTCAGAGAGACGGAGACGTTAATCGTTTAATGCTTCGTTTTTTTTGCGGTTTACAATTTCACATCTAAAGCCTGAAAAGTGGGCGGGGCTTCAGATCGCCAAGACCGTGGTTCACGCCCCGAAAGGTAACGGTACGACCTACCAACACTACAACGTAGAACATCAGACCGACAGGGAGAACATACCAACCTCACACAGTCCTCTCCACAGTGTCACCCCCATCAGTCAAACACAAAGAACGCATCAGAACGTTCTGAAGGCGAGCGGAAAGGGGCGGAGCCGGATACAGTGCACCTGAGGGCGCGTCACTAATCAGACTAATTAACTTAGACGACTAATACAGCATGTCATATTGTTCATTATGCAAATTAAGAGGTCATTCATATTAACTCAACTAATTATGAGTAATTAACAACATTGGTTCAGGGGGGGTTCCCCATCCAGGGGAGAACGTTTTGGGCGCTGTGCAGATACAACAGAGAGGAACCCTATGGACCTGGATATGGAGAACAGGCAGATCTAAGAGTGACTCTATGGACCCGCAGACGGAGAACCAACGGATCAGAGAGGAACCCGATGGACCTGGAGACGGAGAACCGGTGGATCTAAGAGCAACTCTATGGACCTAGAGACTGAGAAACAACGGATCAGAGAAGAACCCTATGGACCCGGAGATGGAGAACCGGCAGATCTAAGAGCGACTCTATGGACCTGGAGATGGAGAACCAATGGATCACAGAGGAACCCTATGGACCTGGAGATGGAGAACCAATGGATCAGAGAGGAACCCGATGGACCTGGAGACGGAGAACCAATGGATCAGAGAGGAACTCTATGGACCTGGAGATGGAGAACCAACGGATCAGAGAGGAACCCTATGGACCTGGAGACGGAGAACCAACAGATCAGAGAGGAACCCTATGGACCTGGAGATGGAGAACCAACTGATCACCGATGGACCTGGAGACGGAGAACCAACGGATCAGAGAGGAACCCTATGGACCTGGAGATGGAGAACCGGCAGATCTGAGAGCGACTCTATGGACCCGGAGATGGAGAACCAATGGATCACAGAGGAACCCTATGGACCCGGAGACGGAGAACCGGCGGATCAGAGAGGAACTCTGGTGGTGAGTGCAGGGTCTGCAGCTGTTCTGAACCCGCGGGTGGACGTGCAGGACCGACCGTGGAGGATCCACTGGCTTTCTGACACCTCGGGTTCTGGAGAGCACGGCAGCTCTGAGGGATTTACGGTTCCCTTTGAGCCGCCGTCGTCTGAAGATCAGAGCGCGATGGAGAGATCAGAGGGTGGAGACAGGCAGGCGCACGTCTGCGGAACAGGACTTTCCCTGCAGCGTCCTCAACCTCAGCGCAGAACGACCAAAACAATCCTCACCGTCTGATCTACAGAGTTACACAAGAGGACGGTGGAACCACGTCCAGGAACCAACGAGACGGATGATCCCGCCATGACGACTCAACCCCCACCACCTCTTATCTCCAACCCAGAGACCTGCACCCGACTCTGACTCCGCCTCTAAAGCTGCTGTCTACATGTCACCAGTAGAGGTCACTCTTGCAGTGACGGAGAACAAATCCTCACCCAGGCCTGACCCCATCCTGCAGCAGGGACTGTAGCTCCGCCTCTCGAGCGAGCACGGCTCCGCCCATCCACAAGGAATGGTCAGAATGTCACGTTCTCCGACGGTTCCCAACGGCGCGGCGGCCGACGCGATCCAAACGGCCACCGAGGGACGCGCTACGATAAGAACATCCCAACGACCTGCTGAGTCCAACAAACTACCCACAACCCCCCATTTCTCGGGGGGCGCTGTTCCATGGTTGTTCCCTGGGTTCTAACACTCAGACCATCGCTGTGGATCAGAACAACCTCCTGTAACGACCTCGTTAGCGTCTCTCCTAAGTTACACTCCTCCACCTCACAGCGCCACCGTGTGGATGGAGAATCAGAGACAGCAGGTCATCCTGCTGCACGGTGTGTGTTCTCCATCCTCATCAGTGATGGTACCACCACCACCACCACCACCACGTCAGAGAATCATCCACCACCCTAATGATACCCGCTCTGTGGGGGTCCTGATCATCAGAGAACATACCAAAGGGAACTAAAGGACTACAGAACGGAACTGTGGAACTACAATATCCATCTGTAGGGTGGACGTGGTGCTGAAACAGGAGAACAGAGCGCTGAAAGACGTGGAACCCAAAGACGTGGAACCCAAAGGCGTGGAACCCAATGGTGTGGTACCTAAAGGCGTAGAACGTAAAGATGTAGAACCCAAAGATGTAGAACCCAAAGGCATAGAACCCAAAGACGTAGAACCCAAAGGCATAGAACCTAAAGATGTAGAACCCAAAGGAGTAGAACCCAAAGACGTAGAACCTAAAGATTTCTGAGCTGAAGTTTAAAGATTAAACACCAAAAGAAATAAAGAGTGGAAATAAAAGTGGAAACAAAGAAGAACATACTAAAGTTCCGTTCCTGCGTTCTGTTCTCTCTTCCAATTTAATTTCATTTGTTTTATTGGCATTAAATTTACAAATCCATACTGAGAGAAGATTATATATAAATAAAATGACAAGCAATAAACATTATTCACTAAATATAATAATAACAAATAATTAGAATATATATGAATATATGATGGGGCTAAAAATAGTAATAAATAGAAAATTAAATCTAATTAAAGAAATTACATCTTAAAAAAGGTTATACATGTGTGTTTGTATGTGTATATGATGTGTGTGTGTGTGTGTGTGTGTGTGTGTGTGTGTGTGTGTGTATAATAACATATGTAAACACTTTGATGTTTATATTCTCGCGTCATGTGTATTTTTAATGTCTGTTGTTTTTCAAAAATAATTGATGAAAGTTTAATGAGATCAAAGAAACGATAAAGAACAGAGTCAAGAAAACTGATTCCATTGATTATGGTGGGGGGTGTACACACACACACACACACACACACACACACACATACTCACAGAGACAGTCACACACACACAAACACATACACACTCACAGACACACACACACACACACACATACACACTCACAGACAGACACACACACACACACACATACTCACAGAGACAGTCACACACACACACACACACATACACACTCACAGACAGTCTCACACACACACATACACACTCACAGACAGTCTCACACACATACACACTCACAGACAGTCTCACACACACACATACACACTCACAGACAGTCTCACACACACACACAGTATGTTGGAGACACAAAAGTTTTAAGTGAAAATGTCAGTCATTAAAAGTTTTTTAGCTCTGAATTTAAAATCTGCAGCACAAAGCAACATAAAATAATTTACAATTACACACACACACTCACACACACACACACACACTCAGGCACACTCACACTCACACACACACTCACACACACACTCACACACACATCTGAAGGCATAAGGACGCTCTTTGAAGAGGAATTTCCCTGTGGTATGGAGTCAGTATCTCGCCCCCCCCTCCCCCCTGCATTCCTCAGGAGAACCTCACCTGCAGATGGAGGTTCTGGGTTCTGGAGGCGCAGCAGCCGCTGTGGATCCTCTTCCTCGTCTTCCTCCTCCTCGTCTTCCTCCTCCTCGTCTTCCTCCTCCTCGTCTTCGTCCTGAATGAGTTCAGACTTCTGCAGAAACTCAGCGGAGTGAACAGAGTGAGGAAGACGAGCTCCTCCTCACTGAGCGAGAGAGAGAGAGAGAGAGAGAGAGAGAGAGAGAGGTGGACAGGACCGGCTCCACCCACCACCTTCAGCAACCTGAACCAGGTGGGAGCCGGCCGCAGCAGCGCGCCACCTGCTGGCGCACATGTGGATCAGCACCGTCAGTCCAGATGTTCAGATGTTTCTGACCGCAGCTCCATAATACAGAGTTCATTACCTCTCTGAACCGGGGGGGGTTTACCCAAACATCCACCCTGCACTGAAAAGATACCCCCCAAAAGATACCCACAAACCACCCTGCACTAAAAAGATACCCCCAGACAAACACCCTGCACTGAGAAGATACCCCCAAACTACCCTGCACTGAGAAGATACCCCCAAACAACCACCCTGCACTAAAAAGATACCCCCAGACAACCACCCTGCACTGAGAAGATACCCC
This sequence comes from Corydoras sp. C115, assembly GCA_019802505.1. Classification (NCBI taxonomy): domain Eukaryota; kingdom Metazoa; phylum Chordata; class Actinopteri; order Siluriformes; family Callichthyidae; genus Corydoras; species Corydoras sp. C115. The sequence continues at coordinate 28,339 of JAFMOC010000328.1, read as the reverse complement.
CAAACTACCCTGCAAAGAAAAGATACAAAAGATACCCCCAAAACTACCCTGCACTGAGAAGATACCCCCAAACTACCCTGCAAAGAAAAGATACAAAAGATACCCCCAAACTACCCTGCAAAGAAAAGATACCCCCAAACTACCCTGCACTGAGAAGATACCCCCACTCTGCACTGAAAAGATACCCCCAAACAACCACCCTGCACTGAGCAGATACCCCTAAATCGGGGCAAATCTACGCGCTGCGCTGGATGCTGTGGATTGAAGCAGCGCAGGTGATGCGCAGGTCTGTCGCCCTCTGGTGGCCGGCTGCAGAGGCAGCTGTTTTATTTGGAACCGTACAGATGTTCAGGTGCTAACGGGGCAGAACGAAACTTAATGTAAGTTTTAGGTTCTGCTCATTAACAGACCGCCCGCCCCAATCTCACCTCATTAATGACGTAACTGCGCCACCTGCTGTTCAGCCGGCTGTACTGCTGCAGCTGGACAGAAATGAAGAACGTTTTGGGGAAAAGTTTGGGGAACAAAGCACGATCTTTAAAAACACAGGTATAGAAGATACCCCCCACCCCCCCCACCCCCCCAAAAAAAAAAATTGTAAAATGAAATTCACAAGAACAGAAGATCTTCTGCTTGTGTCGGGGGGGGGGGGGGTTCTCCATGGTTGTAGGAACGTTGTCACAGATTGAGAACCGGAGTAAAAGAAATGATTAGAATTTACTTAATTAATTTAATTGCTGGATTCAGAGCGCTACGGGAACCCTCTGTGACCATGGCGACCATCGACCAATCCGGTGGCGGCGAGTTGGACAGGGGGCGTGGCTAGAGTCCGATAAGCGCTGGGAGAAAAAAAAACATTTAAAAACACACAGCGACTGAGGACCAGCTGAGAGAGAGAGAGAGAGAGAGAGAGAGAGAGAGAATATATATATATATAGAGAGAGAGAGAGAGAGACAGAGAATATATAAACAAAGATACAGAGAGGAAATATATACATATATATGAGAGAGAGAGAAAGATACAGTGAAAAAATACAGATAAAGAGAGATACAGAAAGTATATATATATATATAGGGAGAGAGAGAGATTATATTATGTACATTTTTGTAATTGTATCCTGGTTTTTATTTTTGTTTTTGTTTTGTACTCCGGCTTTGGACATCACAAATGTAACGTTTGTCATTCATACAGAGGATATATATATATATATATATATATATGAGAGAGAGAGAGAGGTGGTTTGGAAATGATTTTGTAGATTTTTTTTGTAGTTTTATTTTTGTTTTCGTTTTGTACTCAAATTCAAATTGATATATAGAAAATATAAAGAGAGAGACACAAACAGAGAAAAACATTTATATAGAAAATTATATAGAAAATATATGTATAGAAAAATAGAGAATGAGAGAGAGGGGCGAAGAGAGAGACTCACACGGACGAGAGAGAGAGAGAGAGAGAGACAGAGAGAGAGAGAGAGAGAGAGATACAGACAGAGAGAGAGAGAGAGACAGAGAGAGAGAGAGACAGAGAGAGAGAGAGAGAGAGAGAGAGAGAGACAGACAGAGAGAGAGAGAGAGAGAGAGACAGAGAGAGAGAGACAGAGACAGAGAGAGAGAGAGAGAGACAGAGAGAGAGACAGAGAGACAGAGAGAGAGAGAGAGAGAGAGAGAGAGAGAGAGAGAGGGAGGATGAGCGCTCGCGCCGCACTCTCCGCGCCGCGTCATTGTCTCGCGGATGCTGCTCGGCGGATGTAAACAATGGACGCGGCGTCTCTGCTGGACCTGCTGGAGTGCTCGGTGTGTCTGGAGCGGCTGGACTCCAGCGCCAAGGTCCTGCCGTGTCAGCACACCTTCTGCCGCCGCTGCCTGCAGAGCATCGTCTGCTCCCGCCGCGAGCTGCGCTGCCCGGAGTGCCGCGTGCTGGTGGACTGCGGCGTGGACGAGCTGCCCGCCAACATCCTGCTCGTGCGCCTGCTGGACGGCCTGAAGCACCGCGCGCCCCTGCGGCCGTCCGCCGCGGGTCCGGCTCCGGGTCCGGGCTCGGGTCCGGGCTCGGGTTCGGGTTCGGGTTCGGGCTCGGGTTCGGGTTCGGGCTCCAGCCCCGGCCCCGGCACCGGCCCCGCGTCCCCGCCCCCCGCCGCGCGGGACTCACCCAGCGCCACGCGCAGCTCGCCCGTCAAGGTAAGCGCGCGCCTGACGTGCGACGGGGACCGAGACGCGCGCGCGCGCGCTGGAATGCGGGGTTGCGATGTAACCATGGCGACCGAACGCCGCCGGTCGTCCGTCCTCACGTTACCGTACCGGGGTTGTGCGCGAGGTTGCCATGGTGACCGATTGAATTCGCCGCCGGTGCGCGAGGGCACGAGTCGTAACCATGGTGAGCACGCGCCGCCGTCTGACGGGCCGTATGCAGATGAGGCTGTAACCATGGCGACCAGCAGGTTCCACACCGTCCTGCCGAACCGTTTAGAACACAAGCGCATACATACCCGGGTCAGGTGATGACCAGGGGTAACTATGGTGACAGACTACCACGTGGTATGGTTAAGTAAGACCATCAATTAATAACCATGGTGACCAGCAATACACTAGTCAGGTAACCACGTGACCAGTTTATTAAGGAATTGAATGAAATGTAAGTCATTACCATGGCAACCAGGAGAACAGGTGTACAGGATTGAGGTTGTCACCATGGCAACCATGCATCATACTAAACTCTATCCAGTTCAGTGGAACACTTCTGGTACGTCACCATGGCGACCACATGGTGCTGATGTATTATTCAGGGTGTCCCGTGGACCGCGGGTCGCTGCTGATTCCACATGCTGATGATCGCTCAAACCAAAGCCTGTAGAACGTTGGTGATGTAACCATGGCAACCGAGTCGGGTTGTGACCCCCGGTCTGCTCTCAGTCTGTGGTTCAGTAGACAGGTCCATTCTGTGTTCTCCTGATGTTTGTATTCCATAAACATCCACCCGGGTCGGGGTCTCCACCTTGTTTCCACTGTCTGTAGAACCAGTTCCACTTCCATAAAGATAGACGTTTTAGTTCCAGGTACAGACCGTAGTCCGTCTGTCAGTCCCCTAATAATCAGAACCGTCCAGGTACCGGTGCAGAACGCTGGTTCTCAGTGTGATTTCCAGCGGATCAATCCAGGGCTCAGTGGACGGTTCCTATAGAACTATAGAACCAGTGTGCGGGGGGTTCCGCAGGAACGTGGTGCAGTGGTCTAGGGCTCTACAACGGTGACTTGAAGAGGTTTGGAGGACGGCCCGGCGGGCGTTCTGTGCCTGGGTGGCGTGTTTTGGATGGTGACTTGCCCCGACTCGCCTGTTAAACACCCCCTCATTACCGACGGCGAGAACCTTCAGACGCCTCCAGGCTCGCAGAGAACAAAGTTTCAGGAGGTTCCCAGGAGAAGACGTGACGAACCCGCAGCGGCGGCAGAGTGAACCTGAGCCTCCGTGAGCTCCTCGTGGACTCAACGTCTCCACCGGAGTCCCAATTCAAAAAAAGTTCAAACGCCGACTTCAGCAGATGATTAAAGATCAAAGGGATGATGAAACCGAACTGTAAACAGGAAGTTACCAAAGTTACCTCTGATGACCCTGAAGCAACTTCAAATACCTTTACAGATTAAACACTGATACAGATCAAATACTGATACAAATCAAACACTGATACAAATCAAACACTGATACAGATCAAATACTGATACAGATCAAATACTGATACAAATCAAACACTGATACAGATCAAATACTGATACAGATCAAACACTGATACAGATCAAATACTGATACAAATCAAACACCTGTTCAGATCAAATACTGATACAGATCAAACACCTGTTCAGATCAAACACCTGTTCAGATCAAACACTGATACAGATCAAACACCTGTTCAGATCAAACACTGATACAGATCTGATACAAATCACAGTTCATCAAATACTGATACAGATCAAACACCTGTTCAGATTAAACACTGATACAAATCAAACACTGATACAGATCAAATACTGATACAAATCAAACACTGATACAGATCAAATACTGATACAAATCAAACACTGATACAAATCAAACACTGATACAGATCAAATACTGATACAGATCAAATACTGATACAAATCAAACACCTGTTCAGATCAAACACTGATACAGATCAAACACCTGTTCAGATCAAACACCTGTTCAGATCAAACACTGATACAGATCAAATACTGATACAAATCAAACACCTGTTCAGATCAAACACCTGTTCAGATCAAACACTGATACAGATCAAACACTGATACAGATCAAATACTGATACAAATCAAACACCTGTTCAGATCAAATACTGATACAGATCAAACACCTGTTCAGATCAAACACTGATACAGATCAAATACTGATACAGATCAAACACCTGTTCAGATCAAACACTGATACAGATCAAACACTGATACAGATCAAATACTGATACAGATCAAACACCTGTTCAGATCAAACACCTGTTCAGATCAAACACTGATACAGATCGAACACTGATACAGATCAAACACCTGATTAAACACAGATACCGATTAAACAGCTTTACAGATTAAACACTGATACAGAACAAACACCTGTTCAGATCAAACACTGATACAGATCAAACATTTTTACAGATCAAACACTTGTTCAGATCCAACACCTTTACAGATTAAACACTGATACAGATCAAACATGATGCAGATCAAACACCTTTACAAATTAAACACTGATACAGATCAAACACCTGTTCAGATCAAACACCTTTACAGATCAAACACCAATACAGATCAAAGACCAGTTCAGATCACTACATCAGCAGCAACTTCAAAGGCAGATCAGAGTTTTAATGTATGCGAGTCAGTGGTTCTGATTCGTTTGATTCTGATTCGTTTGATTCTGATTGGTTGGTTGGTTGGTTGGTTGGTTTGTTGGATTTTCTTTATAGAATGAAGATCAGAGGGAGAACCAACGCAGCTGTATGTTGAAATCTAATGATGCTGCTCTCATCCAGCGTCTGCGATGCAGTTCCTCTGCTGTCTGCCTCGCAGGCATTTACAGTTCAAACAAATCTGCTGCCTTTAATTACCCACTCACTGCTAACGAGTGCAGAAACCCGAGCCACGTCGTGTGTCTGTGTGTGTGCGTGTGTTTGTGTTTGTGTTTGTGTGTGTGTGTGTGTATGTGTGTGTCTGTGTCTGTGTCTGTGTGTGTGTGTGTGTGTGTGTGTGTGTGTGTGTGTGTGGAGGCATTCAGATAACACTTTCAGCTGTAAATCGAATGTAAAGGGAAAACAGAGAAGTGAACTAAAAATCAAGTGCACTTCATGGTTTTAAGCTCAGAAACGAGGGCAGAGAGAGAGAGACATGTGCGACCACTGGAGAGAGAGAGAGAGAGAGCACTGAGACAGCTGTACAGAACACGGAACACGGAACACGGATCAGATGCATCATTATGTGCAACGCACGTGTTTTTGGAGAAAGTTGTAGGAACTACAAAAAAGGTTCCAGCGCCTCCTGATTCCCCGAGGTCCAAGCGATGTGGAAGTTTGTTGGCGTGGAGGTCGAGAGGTGAACCCCTTCTCATGCTTCCTCTATGGTTTCTATGGAAACTCGGGTCAGGAGGCACCGACCCCGCCGCGACCCGGGTTCTGTTCTCGCCATGGAGACGGCCGCGGATCGTCCAGTCCGCTTCGGAGCCGTGGGCACCTCTCGCTGTAACTTCCTGTCAGTCTCCTGGGTGCTAAGGACCCAGTTCCATTAGAACTTAAACAAGGTTCTCACTTTTGAGCCGGTACTAGTTCCAGGTAGAACACGGGAACCGGTATAGCGAAGCTATTTGTTCTATCTGAGGCATGTTAGAACCAGGTTCTGTAGTTCAGGCTGATGCAGCCGGCTGTGTTCCAATCCCACTGCTGTGTTTCTTACATGGGGTTCCTTATATGGCATTAGGTTCCTGACATTGGGTTCCTGACATTGGGTTCCTTACATTAGGTTTCTGACATGAGGTTCCTTATATGGGGTTCCTGACATTGGATTCCTGACAATAGGTTCCTGACATTGGGTTCCTGACAATAGGTTCCTGACATTGGGTTCCTGACAATCGGTTCCTTAAACTCACTCTGTCATCATGGATCGGTTCCCCACTTTGTTGATTCTGGAATTTCACTGACTCACTGACTGGTTGACTCACTGAATCATAGTTTGTCTAATTGATTCATTGACTGATTCACTTTCTTTGAAGTCAGTCTGATTCAGTGAGATCAAAGTTGGAATTAAAGGAGACGGAACGTTGAGTCCCAGCGGTTCTCACACCTGTACGTTTGGGGGGGGGGGGTTACGTAATCAGGACTGACGTACTGAAGGTGAAATATTCAGCAGCAGAGAACGTCTGGAACACTTCACACCCCTCACCGAGTGGCACGGCGCTAATTAAACACCGCCTTATTTAGTTTGTGAGAACCAAGAACCGAGAACCGAGAACAGGAACAGGAAGGAACCTAAAGGTTCATCTGCAATACAGCTTCAGTCTTCTTTACTGTCAATTTTGAACCCTTTTAAGTTCTTAAAGAAAAAATGACTTTTGATGAACATTAGGAACCTTTTAAGTGCTTTTGAGGAACCATAGGAACATTTTAAGTGATTTTAAGGAACCTTAGAAACCTTGTTAGCACTTTTAAGGACCCTAAGGTACCTTATGAGGAAGACCAGAGACCTTAAGCACAGGACCTTAACAAAAAGACCTGAAGACCAGGCCCTCAAGGGTCCTAAAGTTTGGGATCTAAAGACCAGGACATAAAGACCAGGACCTTAACATGAAGACCTGGAGATCAGTACCTAAATACTAGGACCTAAAGAACAGGACCTGAAGACCAGTACCTCAGGATGAAGACCTGGAGATCAGGGTTGAGTTCTGTATAAGTGTTTGGACTGAGTATTAATTTTTGGAGAACTTGTTTTTAGGTCTTTGGGTTCATTATGGTTTAACGTTTGTAACACTGGTTTTAAATAGTTTCCTGGATTTGGGTGTGGTCTTTGGGGGCGTGGTCTTTGGGGGCGTGGTTTTAGGAGGTGTGGTCTTTGGGGGCATGGTCTGAGGGCCTGGTGTTTAATTATTACTGTAACAGCTGCCGTTGTTTCGGGATCGATGAGAAGAAGCTGAACCTCATGAATAAATCACAGAATCAATACTGCAGATCAATGCACCACCAACACGAGGATCAGAAACAGCCGGGAATTATGGGTAATCACAGCTACAGACTAGAGTCAATGATTACCGTGTGTCATCATCATCATCATCATCATCATCATCATCATCATCATCACACCTGCTGATCCATCATCACCATCATCATCACCATCATCATCACCATCATCATCATCATCATCATCATCATCATCATCATCATCATCATCATCATCATCATCATCATCATCATCATCATCATCATCACCATCATCATCACCATCATCATCATCACCATCATCATCATCATCACCATCATCATCACCATCATCATCATCACCATCATCATCACCATCATCATCATCACATCATCATCATCATCACCATCATCACCATCATCATCATCATCATCATCATCATCATCATCATCATCATCATCATCATCATCACCATCATCATCACCATCATCATCACCATCATCATCACCATCATCATCATCATCATCATCATCATCATCATCATCATCATCATCATCACACATCCATCATCACCATCATCATCATCACCATCATCACCATCATCATCATCATCCTCATCATCACCATCATCATCACCATCATCACCATCATCATCATCATCACCATCATCATCATCATCATCATCACCATCATCATCACCATCATCATCACCATCATCATCACCATCATCATCACCATCATCATCATCATCACCATCATCATCATCACCATCATCACCATCATCATCATCATCATCATCACCATCATCACCATCATCATCATCATCATCACCATCATCATCATCATCATCACACCTGCTGATCCATCATCATCATCACCATCATAATCATCATCTCTCTCTCTCTCTCTCTCTCTCTCTCTCTCTCTCTCTCTGTCTCTCTCTCTCTCTCTCTCAAGGGAAACGCAGGCGATTTGTTGCTCATTAAAAATGAAATGATGCCTTTTGGCCGAGAGGCAAAGTGACTCAGTAATCTCTTATTTACAGTGAGCGAGCGAGCGAGCGTGCGAGAGAGAGAGAGACAGAGACAGAGAGAGAGAGAGACAGAGAGAGAGACAGAGAGAGAGAGAGAGAGAGAGAGAGAGAGACAGAGACAGAGAGAGAGAGACAGAGAGAGACAGAGACAGAGAGAGAGAGAGAGAGAGAGAGAGAGAGAGAGAGAGAGAGAGAGAGAGAGAGAGAGAGAGGGGGGGGGGGGGTTGAATTTGCACTTAAACCGATGGAGAGAATGCAGAAGTCAGAACTCGGAGGTTAAAGCCTCAGCTGAGGTTTAAAAAGAGACGAAATGTCGGATGAGGAGTTCTGAGAGAACGAGGAACGCTCGGCAGCGAGTGGACGGGGTTAAATAACGGAACCAGCGACGGGTGACCAAGAGAACACCGCAAATGAGCGAGAGGCACGAGAGCGTGAGCGGAGGTTCTCTGAGAAGGTGGTGGAGATGAAGGGACGAGGACGAGGTGGAGAACCTCATGCCTCATTACTCCACCGTGATGGTCCTGTAATGGCATCACCTTCCTCAGAGAAAATGATGATGTCATGAGAATGGCTCCGGAGAACGTTCTCCATCAGGTTTAATCACATTTCACCTTCATCCACCCCCCCCCCCCCCACCTCCTAATACAGATGAACCGCCTGAACCGTCTCCTCGGAGACGCAGACACCAGAATCTGACCCTCTCAGGCTGTGAGTGGGTGGCAGGGCGCAGATGGGCGGGGCTAAGCGAGGCTGCCGACCACATCAAACATTCAAAGGGAGCCATTTGTAGGTTCTCCACCACCGAAATTACACCTGCTCCAAAGGTCCAAAGTGTGTCTCGACTAACGTAGACATAAGAACTTGGAATAAAAGTGGTCCTAGAGTAGATCCTTGTGGGATCCCTAGTGTATTTTTCAGGAATTCTAAGGGACACTTATTTCGTCCGACTGAGGTCATGTCCTCCATCCATCCATCATCTTCCACTTTATCCTCTATTAGGGTCGTGGGGGGGTTCCCCATGTCCATCCAGGGGAGAACGTTTCAGGCGCTGGGCAGATACACCCAGCACAGGGGGGCAATCTATCACTGGGCACACACTCACTCACACACACACTCTATATGGGGCAATTTAGAGAATTCAATTGACCTTGATCCATGTTTTGGACTGTGGGAGGAAACCGGAAAACCCGGAGGAAACCCGGGTCATGTCCTGTCCGAAGGTTCCTCTGACTCGTCTCTCTCTTTGTCCCCTCAGAACGTCCCGCAGCTGCCGTGCGGGAAGGCGCTCTACAGCTACGAGGGCAAAGAGCCCGGCGACCTGAAGTTCAACAAGGGGGACATCATCATCCTGCGCCGCAAAGTGGACGAGAACTGGTACCACGGGGAGCTGAACGGCAGCCATGGCTTCCTGCCCGTCAGCTACGTCCAGTGCATCCGCCCGCTGTCGCAGACGCCGCCGCAGGGCAAGGCCCTGTACGACTTCGAGATCAAGGACAAGGATCAGGACAAGGACTGCCTCACCTTCTCAAAGGTACCACCTACAGGACGCCGGCGTGAACTGCGCCTAACCCACCGTCACTGTCCCCAGAACCCCGTTTATACCGAGAACGGGATCCTGCGTTGTCATGGCAACCGATATTTAAACGAGGTGTAGACAGAGACGCTGATGGGGTTGAATTGGTATGTATTAGATGGGGGGAGGGGCATTGGACTGGGGGGGGGGGCAGGTGTTCTGTGGTCTGAATGTCCATGTGGTTCTGGGACAGATGAACCCTTGTTGGTGTTTTGGTTTGGAGTGGAATCAAAGCCCACTTCCTGCCACCTGCTTGGCCCCCACACAGTGGCCCCCGCTGTAGCAATGCACACTGGGTCTTTATTTCAGCTCCGCCCAATCAGATTCATCGGAACATGGAGCGCGTTCAGGTGGCGGAACTCTAGTGGGGCTGGTTTTTAAAGCGTTATTATGAAACGCTGATGGAGGTGGAGGTGGAGCTGGAGGAGGTTCTGGATTGGTGGCTGGTCCTCAGCGCAGATGCTGGTGGATGTGGGACAGGGGACAGGTGGAGGGTTCCGGGGGGGACATGGTGTGATGATAGAACCTTACTGTAGAACGTACGTGCTTCTTCCTGTAGGACGACATCCTGACGGTGATCCGGCGGGTGGATGAGAACTGGGCGGAGGGCATGCTGGGAGACAAAATAGGCATCTTTCCGATCCTGTACGTGGAGGTGAGTGATCACTACGTTCTAAAGCCTCACATCCGCCCTCAGAACCATCAGCGTCTCCACAGCTCTCAGATCAGTCTGTATTCATCACCATTTAAACCAGCATGGTTCTACAGCCGGCCCAGATCAGACGGCGCTAATCCGGTAATCTCAGATTAAATTCATTCCAGATCATATATAATAATAATCCACAAATTGGTCAGGATGGATCTGCTGTTATTGCGTTTTATTTTCATTTAAATTATGTATAATCCTGCAAGTGTCCTGGATTACCTCAGATTAAAACCATCAACGCAATCGGGATGATTATACCATTTTTCAGAATTAAATTTAAAGTTTAAAAATAATTCTGTTTCAGTTCAGGATTAAACCAGGATTATGTTAGTTGTGATAATCCAGATTTACTGCGAAAAAAAAGGATAATTCTCTTCACTTCAGTCGTATAATCTCTACAGATTATCCTAAATTAATCATAAATACAAACATATTTGAACAGATTACACCAGGATGATAATATTTTGCTGTTAATCCGGAATAATCCAGGCTAATTCTGATTCTAATCAGATTAAATAAGAAATAAGAAATAACCAGCAGCTAATTCAGATCATCCCAGCTAATCCAGATTAAACAAGGACGACCCTGCAGTTAATCCAGGTTAATCCGGGATAATCCCGAGTTATTTGAGTGAAAGCAGGCTGACTTCCCGGTCGTGTCTCCGTCAGTTAAACGAAGCGGCGAAGCAGCTGATGGAGATGGACAAACCGAGCGCCGTCCCCGGTCCCAGCGCAGACCCCGACCCCCCGCCACCCTCCCACGGCGACGCCCACAGTGATGCCCACGCAGAAGCTCCACGACAACGGGCGGAGGGGAAGAAGAACGCCAAGAAGCGACACTCGTTCACGGCGCTGAGCGTCACTCAGCGCACGGCGCTCGCCAACAACAACCGCCATTCGATGGAAATCAACGCATCGGATCCCAGAGCGAGGGTCGGCGGGGAATACGCTCAGCTCAGCTCCAGCGCCCCCACCTCGCAGGTGAGTGAGTGTAATAACCACAACCTGTTACACTGTTTATAAACTGTGTTCTGTAATTCGGTCACTAGATGTCAGTATTTGATCATTAGAGAAACCTGAATCCTGTTACTCAGCGATCAGCGTTCATTGTAAAAAAAGTGTTTTATTAAAGCAATAAAGATTCAAGAAGACTTTATTGTCATGTACGTAACATGTGGTCCATGAAATGTAAACAAAAATCAGTTTCACGGACCCAGTTTTTACCCCAAGTGGTAGAATTAAAAAATGAATTAAAAAAATTATTTAAATATCACGTTATTTAAAAAAATATATAATAAAATTAAATTAAAAATTAAATAAGTCACTCTATGTGTATTTATTGTGAATAAGTCACGTAAAGAGGTAGAACTGTACTCCACTACACGTAGGGATGAGACGATTAATCGTTTTTGCAATTAATCGCAATTAAAAATATTACAAATAATTACTAGTAAGAGCGCCTTCACATCGTCATGACAACATTCGTAAGAAAAAAATTAAACTTTAGACCCAGTGGTGCAACTCGCACAGAACCACAAGATATGATTTCGTGTTTACATTAAAGTTTATTGTTGTATAATAATCGTATAATCGTGATAATTTTTTTAGACAATCATCGTAACGTACACAGTCTTCGGGCCTAACGCATTTTGCTTTTAGTTCATGAATGTTCATATTATTATAACATATTAATAAGTTTTTTACTTGTAGTCACATGACCTGACATCGCAGTTTCATAACAAATCAGTGAGCGTCATTTAAAAACAATAAATAAAACAAATAAAACAAATAAAAAAACATCGGACTTTGTTGAATTTGTTGTTGTTTTGCAATTTTCTGCTTAATCATTTTAAAAAGTTCGGGTTCGCAGGAGTCCTCGTACAACGCCGGCGTTGCCGTTCAGCCGCGGGTCACGCCCACCTCCAGTGAGCTTCTTGCCGCCGCGAAAGTCCAGCTTCCCTTAAACATGTAAGTATTTCAACAAAGTCACGACATTCAGATGTCTTTATTATGAGTATTTAATTAAAACGCGATCGTCATTAACGACGTTCCTTTCCAGCTACTTAGCGCTGTACGCGTACAAACCGCAGAAAGTGGACGAGCTGGAGCTTCGGAAAGGAGAAATGTACCGCGTGATGGAGAAGTGTCAGGACGGATGGTTTAAAGGAACCTCGCTGCGCAGCGGCGCCTCCGGTGTTTTCCCCGGGAATTACGTGACCCCGGTCTCCAGGTGAGTGACTCAGGAGGCCTTTATTTCATTACGGGTTCTCTACAGACAAACCCAAATTTAGGGAAAGTTCTGAAGTTGTGCCTAATATTGTGGCCGGTGTGCACTGTGTGACTTCAGAGCTCCGTTTGCACTCGGCCAATCACGTGCCTGCATTGCCGGATCGGCCATAAAGGCGGTTCCCGGTTCTCCTGGATCTCCCCGGCCCTCCAGCCCCATCCTGATCGGCCCCACCCCGCGGGTGGGCCTCCACATCGCCGCCAATCCTGCACCACCTTTGGGAACAAGCCCCGCCTCCTCACTGGTTACAAGCCCCGCCTCGTCTCTGGCCTCAAGCCCCGCCTCCTCTCCTCACCTGAAGAACTGCCTGCGCATGTGCAGCCAGACGCAGCTGGGTAAAAAAACTATTTAATTTGATTGTTTTGATTTAACGACATAATGATTATTATGTAATAATTATTCGAGGGATTCTAATTAGGGGGCAGTCCTCATTCCTCCCCGACCCGCACCTCCACGCCCCTGTGTGCCCGTCCCGTGCTGATGTCATCACCTCAGGCTCACGCAGTTACCTCACTCAGCCCGGTCTCCGCCCTCCTGAACGGCTGCGACGCTTCTGAATGTCAACTGTCCAAGATGGAGGAGAAGAAGGGGGAGAAGGTGAGTGGGCGTGGCATTCATAACGCGGTGGGCGGGGCTTCGTGGTGCGGTGTGTGTGACCTGTTTCCTCAACCTCGACAGAAAGAAAAGAAAAGCGGCGTCCTGCTGAAGCTACTGAAGAAGAAGTCGCGCTCTCCCCCGTCGTCGTCTCCGACCCATGACCCCGCCTCCTCCTCCTCTTCCTCCTCCTCTTCGTCGGCAGTGGCCCATGGCGCGGTCGCCGTGGATTTCCAGTCGTTCAGTCGCGCCGGCTCATGTCCCATCGAGAGCGACATGCAGGGCGCCGCCGGGATAGAACCGCTGAACAGGAAGTGCGGCTCGCTGGACCTGGAGTTGGCACCACGCCAGCCCTTCTTCCCTTCCTCCCCCTCTTCCTCTTCCTCCACGCCCTGCGCCTCCATGATGGCCATCCGACCCGAGCCCAAGCCCTTATCACGAGAGAGGTGGGTTTGGCATCAGGCGCTAGGTTAACAATCGTGTTCCTTGTTCTATCTTCATTGTCTGGGTTCTTCGTCGTTGTTCCCGCAGATACCGGGTGGTGGTGCCGTACCCTCCCCAGAGCGAGGCAGAGATCGAGCTGAAGCAGGGCGACATCGTGTACGTTCACAAGAAGCGTGACGACGGCTGGTACAAAGGAACCCTGCAGCGCACCGGGCGCACCGGCCTCTTCCCCGGCAGCTTCGTCGAGAGCTTCTGAGAACGTTCTCCATTCGATTCGTCCCCAAGAGCTTCGGCCGACCATCCTGAGCCATCGATTCATATTCGGCCAAGAGCTCATCATGACCCGGGACCTCGTGCCGCCGTCGTGAACACCCTGTCCAGAGCGGGGGACCTCACTTCTTGGTTTTGTCTTTGTTTTTCGCTCTGGCAGCTTTCACCAAGTTGCTGCCAAAAAAAAAAACATGAACGTGAAGTCGGAACTGCTCGAGGAATGTCCGTGTCAAAAGGTTTACAGGATCTCGCCACTTCGTCTGGAATCTCCATGGAGCCTGAGTGGGGGGGGTGTTTGGGCATGTCAGCTCTTACCTCAAAGTAATGGCACAATTTCTCGTGGAGCACACATCTCTGTTAGTACGTCAACAAATGTTATTGCAGAACGTGTTCGCTTAGTTCCAGCACAACACCGCAAAGTCCCTCTAAGCTAGGTTACAAAAGCCCAAGGTGCGCCGAAAGGAACAACCCCTACCAAGTAAGTTCAATAATTTAATTCATAGAGTGCTTTTTACAATCGTACGTCGTCACAAAGCAGCTTTACAGAGTTATAAAACTTTAAACCCCCAAAGAGCAAGACCTAGAGACAGCGGCAAGACAAAACTCCCCGTTGTGTTGATATTTAAAGGAAGAAACCTTGGGAGGACCGAGGCTCAGTGGGGGACTCATCCTCATTGAGCGGCCGGGCAGCATCTCTACCCTTTAGAGATCATCGATTCCCATGATTCTTCATTGCTGTAGTTGTCAAAACTCAGTCAGGCCTGAAACTTTGGATTGTATCCTTAGAAACTTTGCCCCCTCCCCCTCAAGAGTCCTAGGAATAGAAAGGTCTAACGTCAACACTTTTTATTGCTTGTCCCTTGACTTCCCTCCCTGGGGTAAAAATATACCGTATGGACAAAAGCATTTGGACACCAACAGGATCTTTAACGGACGTTCCATTTTTAATTTGGTCTCCCTTTTTGGGGGAACTTTCTACAAGGTTTGTTTTGGTGGAGTTCCAACACTGATGTTGGTTGGTGGTAGTTGGTAGTGGTTTGGGTAGAACATTGCTCTGAAGTGTGGCCCAGTCGTGCCCAAGAGGCGTGTCCCAATACTTTTGTCCATATAGTGTATAAGATAGTTGGGTGAGGATTGTCAGGTTGATTTAACGGCCCTCATCCCCAACGTTAAGTATGGTGGAGGGTCAAGTTGCGTTTCCCTCCTGAGACTCCCTAAGCCCTGATGGTCCACATCATGGACTTCAGTACCCAAGGACCCTCAGTCGCTCTGACTACCTCAGCTAAAAGCAGTCATCTGGATGGTAGTTGGTTGGACCGGCGCTATGTTCCAACCCACATGGTTCTACAAGCACAAGCTTCTGACACAACTATCCTCTGCTGAAGGTCGAGTCCAAAAAGAGAGGACCAGAAGAGGTTCAGGACCGATGGGCCCGGTATGTTTAGCTTTCTTCTAAATTTCGCTTGTAAGGCTGATTTACCTCTTTTGGTCGCACGTTACCCCTGAGAGCATTGCTTACAATTCCAAACCCCTTTTTGTTTGAGGTTGCATCGTTCTGGAGTTGACGTTCCCCCCAAAAAAATAATCAGTTAAGGAGTTTCTGTTTCCTAATTTGAACTTGTACCCCAGAGTTGGGGTACCACAGTCAGGCTGAAACCCGTTCACGCTCTCAAAGCACATCGAGAACCTTCACCAGCATTCTGGATCAGCGGTCCAAGTGACCTTTAGCTCCAAAGGGGTTCAGGGCAATGAGCGGAACAGGGTTGAGGCTGATGGAGGTCTGAACGTGGGAGATGTTTGATCCACAGCACAGGCTAAAATGCCAAGTTAATCCCAAAAAGGCGATCCTGATGACACGGAGGCCAATCAAAAACCAGAGATGGTTCCTCCGGCCTCCATCGCAGGACCTTTTCTGAGGAGGATTACGATGGGAAAAGTCCGGCCCCGTTTTCTGCAAAGTCGGAGCCATTTCCTTTATCACAAGCACAAGTGTTATGAGGCTCACGCCCGGTCTGAAGCAACTCTGAATGAATTTATCGAGATGAATTTAAATATGAGAGATCTATAGTCAGGAGATATTTATGGGTTAATGGTGCTACACGTGACGTTTGAGGAAAAACTGCCTGCTGACTTTTCTTTCCCCGAGGTCTCTTCATTCACACATCGTCTCGTTCTGACTGACTACGTGTGATTTTGTTACCGTCGTTTCATTTTTCTCATGTATTAAAAGTGCATTTGGCAATAAATGCGTCTCTTTTCAAACCGACCCCCCTGTCCTGTCTTCACTTCCGACGCCGGCGTTTACTCACAGCCTTCGACTCTGTCATAAAATACTCCATCTCTTATCTTCTGTTTAATTCTGTCGTACGGTAGCGGGGGTGGACGTGTTGGGGGAGGGGGATCCCCATGCCCATCCAGGGGAGAGTTTTGGGCGCTGGGTAGACACACCCAGGACAGGATGCCAATCTATCACTGGGCACACACTCACTCACATAGACCATTTAGAGCAGGGGTGGTACGGTGGCTTGGTGGTAGGCATGTTCTCCCCTCAGTGCTGGAGATCCAGGTTCGAATCCCAATCTGGGTGGAGTTTCCATGTCTTCCCCGTGTCCACATGGGTTTCTTCTGGGTTCTCCGGTTTCCTCCCACAGTCCAAAAACATGGATCAAGTCTACTGAGTTCTCCAAATTGCCCCATATAGAGTGTGTGTGTGTGTGTGAGTGAGTATATGCCCAGTAATAGATTGCCCCCCTGTCCTGGGTGTATCTGCCCAGCGCCCGAAACGTTCTCCCCTGGATGGGCATGGGGAACCCCCCACCCCCACCCCGCGACCCTAATAGAGGATAAAGCGGAAGATAATTGATGGATGGATATGAATTCAGAGCACTTTAATAATGTCAGAATCATTATGAGGCTGAATTTGAATTTTCTTTCTCTTCATCTTTGTGACATTATTTATTTTTATTTTCTAAAAGTGACTCAAACCTTTAATTATATATCATTTTTAATATGAACACGCTAGCGCAGTTGTGGTGGTGTCATTCCGGTCCCGGCCTGCGGCGGCGCTGCGCATCCTGTGAGCGCCGGTGTTCAGTAAATGAAGAAGAGCTCGGTGCGGACGCGTTTGTGTTGATTAAAGATTTTAAAATGTAAATCGGTTCGTTTGTGATCACGTGACTTCAGAAGGTGAGTTTAAACTCCGTTAATCAGCGGCGGCTCGACGAGTCGGTTCCTTTTTTAAAAAAGACTTTAAACGGAGTCGATTCAGAGGAGACATGCTAACTGATGTAGCATTAGCTTTGCATTCTTTATAACCAAGTGATTCATCAAAAAATAAACAAATATATAATTAAATGAGTAATTAACAGGTTTCACTTTAATTTACATAAATAATTAGATCTTCTTTAGATGTTCATCACGAGGTGGAGTTTATTCGGTTCATTAGAACGAAATAAAGATTTTGCACCACCATCTCCATCTGCATCCTCGACCTCCATCTGCACCCCCCCCCCCCCATCTCCATCTGCACCCCGAACTCCATCTGCACCCGAACCTCCATCTGCACCCCCCCACCTCCATCTGCACCCCCCCCCACCTCCATCTGCACCCCCACCTCCATCTGCACCCCCCCCACCTCCATCTGCACCCCCATCTCCATCTGCACGCCCATCTCCATCTGCATCCCCGACCTCCATCTGCACCCGAACCTCCATCTGCACCCCCACCTCCATCTCCATCTGCACCCCCACCTCCATCGCACCCCCCCCCTCCATCTGCACCCCCCCCCACCTTCATCTGCACCCCCGACCTCCATCTGCACCCCCGACCTCCATCTGCACCCCCGACCTCCATCTGCACCCCCGACCTCCATCTGCACCCGCACCTCCATCTGCACCCGCACCTCCATCTGCACCTGCACCTCCATCTGCACCACCCCCTCCATCTGCACCACCCCCTCCATCTGCACCTCCACCTCCATCTACACCCGTCACCTCCATCTGCACCCGTCACCTCCATCTGCACCACCACCTCCGCTGATCATACAGATGTGTTTTGTAGTTCTACAGTTCCATTCTGTAGTCCATCTGTTTTCTGTATACTCTGTTAGTTCCCTTTAGTATGTTCTCTGATGACCCCAGTATCCCACAGAGCAGGTGTAATTATGGTGGTGGATGATTCTCGGGGGTGCAGGTGCGGTGGTGCGACCCGCCGTCGTCCAGTATGCGGCACACTGAGGTGTCTCTAATAAAGTGGCCGCTGGGTGTAGGTTGAATATTTAAATGGGTTCCGTCTCAGGTCGCCATGACGACGATCGTCCACGACGCCTCGGAGGCGCTCCCGCTGTGCCGCGAGTACAACCTGTACCTGAAGCCCATCTCCAGGATGACGGTCAGCGTGGCGCTCCCTCAGCTGAAGCTGCCCGGGAAGTCCATCTCCAACTGGGAGGTGATGGAGCGCCTGAAGGGCATGGTGCAGCCGGAACAGTTCTCCTCGCTCCGCATCTCCAAGAGCACCATGGACTACATCCGCTTCGAGGGTGAGGCGGAGAACCGGAGCGCCGTCAAGCGCTTCCTGGCCAGCCTGGACGGGAAGAGCATCAAGCTGAGCGGCTTCACCGACGTCCTGAAGGTGCGCGCCAGCGAGACCAAGGTGGACTTCCCCACGCGCCACGACTGGGACTCGTTCTTCCGCGACGCCGAGGACATGAACGAGACCGTCCCCGGCGAGAGGCCCGACACGGTGCACCTGGAGGGGCTGCCCTGCAAGTGGTTCGCCTCCAAGGACGGCGTCTCGGACCGGCCCTCGGAGGACGTCCTGAGGAGCGTCTTCAGCACGTTCGGGGCCATACGCAACGTGGACATTCCCATGCTGGACCCGTACAGGGAGGAGATGACGGGGAAGAACTTCAACACCTTCACCTTCGGCGGACACCTGAACTTCGAGGGCTTCGTCCAGTACGAGGATCACACCGGCTTCGTGAAGGCCATGGGGTCCTTAAGAGGCATGAAGCTGCTGTACAAAGGAGACGACGGAAAGGCCATGGCCTGCGCCCTCAAGGTACCTCACCTCGCCACGTCCTCCTGATCCCTCACGACATCCCTCATGAGGACATGCCGGTCCACTGGTCCAGGTTTAGAACCTCATCAGGCAGAACCTGCTGTTTAAACTCATCAACTCAAAAACCTTAGTCTACATAGTGAACTATCTAGGTAACGAGTGTCCATCGGTTCCTTCTCCATTACGACGAGTACCTCCTCCATTAGGACACGCCCCCTAATCATTAATTTTTTTTGTATTTTTTTATTTATGTCCATGATATTATTGAACACGACTTACAGCTCCTGGTGTATTATGGGACTTTTGTATGCCACTACATAGTGAACTAACTAGGGAACAAGCGTCCATCGGCTGAGTACGTTCTCCATTAGGACACGCCCCCTAATCGTAAAATTCGTGTTTATTTATTTAGATCCAAGAAATCAATGTTTACAACTTAACTCCCGATGCATTATGGGACTTTTGTAGTTCACAACGTAGTGAACAATCTAGGGAACGAGTGTCCATCAGTTAAGTACCTTCTTCATTAGGACACGCCCCTTAATTGTTAAATTTGTACGTTTTATTCAGGTCGATATAATCAACACACAAATTTACAGCGTAACTCCTGGTGCATTATGGGACTTTTTTTAGGTCGCTACATAGTGAACCTGAATAAATCGTAAGGGGGCGGGGTTTTGCAGAGAGTGCTGTGACAACGGTAATGATGTCATCATAACCCCAGGTGACCTTCGACACCACCAAACACCTGAGCGACGCCTCCCTGCGGAGGAGGCAGCAGGAGCGAATGAAGCTGCAGGAGCTGGAGCGGCAGAGGGAGGAGCAGAAGAGGAAGGAGAAGGAGCTGGAGGAGCGGCGGCGGGAGGAGGAACGGTACTATGAACCTTCCACCATGACTCCAGTTATTCAGCTTAATCTATAATAGTGATGGGATAGGCCGAGTTTATGAATGCTGATGCGACTCTTCCTGCAGGAGGCAGCGTGAGCTGGAGGAGGAGGAGAAGGAGAAGAGGAAGGAGGAGAAGCTGAGGAGGCGTGAGCAGAAGGTGAGAGAGAAGGAGGAGAAGAAGAACCAGAAGAAGTTCCGCAGGCTGCAGGAGGAGGAGCAGAAGAAGCTCCACCTGAAAATCGCCATGGAGGAGCGCAAGCTGCTGCTAGTGCAGCGGAACCTGCAGTCCATCCGCCTGGTGGCCGAGCTGCTCAGCCGAGCCGAGGTCAGTCATGGGGTTGCGCCATGGGATCTCATCTTGGGGTCTCGCTATAGGGTCACACCTTGGGTTCATACTTTGGGGTCAATCCTTGGTATCGCGCCTTGGGGTCTCGCTATAGGGCCACACCTTGGGTTCTCGCCTTGGGGTCAAGCCTTGGTATCTCTTCTTGGGTCAAGACTTGGGGTCTTGCTATAGGGCCACACCTTGGGTTCTTGCCTTGGGGTCTTGCTATAGGGCTACACCTTGGGTTCTCGCCTTGGGGTCTTGCTATAGGGCCACACCTTGGGTTCTTGCCTTGGGGTCTTGCTATAGGGCCACACCTTGGGTTCTTGCCTTGGGGTCTTGCTATAGGGCCACACCTTGGGTTCTCGCCTTGGGGTCTTGCTATAGGGTCTCACCTTGGGGTCTCGCCTTGGTCAAGACTTGGTGTCTCGCCATGGGGTCACGCCTTGCTGTCATGCCATCGGGTCACACCATAGGGTCTCGACATGGGTTGATGCCTTGGGGTCACGCCATGGTGTCACGGCTAGAGTCTCACCATGGGATCAGGCCATGAGGTCACACCATGGGGGTCACATCTTAGGTTCTCATCATGGGGTCACGCCATTTTGGGATTTTTACTGTGTTTCAGGCGCTGAAGCAGCAGCAGGTGGAGCGAGAGAGGGAGGAGACGGCGCGCTTGAAAAAGGAGGCGGAGCTCCGGCAGCAGCAGGAGTGCGAGCTGAAGCGGGTGGAGGTGGAGAAAGCTCGGGCGCTCGAGCTGCAGAGGAAGGAGCGCGAGCTGAGGGACCGTCTCCTCGGCAACCTGCTGAAGAAAAACGAGGGGGCGGAGCCGGTCGCCGAGCTTCAGAAAGAGGCGGAGTCAGTGAAGGAGGCCAGGCCCCTTCACCGGAGCAATTCCAGAGAGGAGAAGCCCCCTCCGGACCCACAGGAGGTCGACCAACGGCACGGCAGCAGCAGGCGTGGCCATTCTGGGCGGGGCCGCAGCAGGAGTGGGAGTGGCCAGCGGCGGCATGCACACAGACGGAGCAGAAGCGGCGACCGGAGGAGCCGTAGAGAGAGGCGCAGCCGCGGTCGTGGAGAGGGTGGGCGGAGCCACCGGTACAGTCACGGGCGGAGCAGTAGCAGCAGCAGCAGTGGGCGGAGCGTCTGTCGGTCCTCCAGCCGGGGGCGGGGTCACCGATCTCGCCGACGCTGATTACGTTAAAACGGTTTACAGTATTGTTGGAACTTCCCTTTGATATTCAGACTGAAGGATCAACGAAAATGTTTATCTGGCTCGAGAGGTTCTGGGGATTCTAGGGATAAGGAGCGGTCTTTAGGAGTGGAGGAAAGTTCTGGGGGGTTTTAGGGTCGGGAGGAGGTTTTTGGGGTGGGGGAAGATCGGGGAGTGCTGGTGTCAAGGGGACGTCTGGGGTTGAGGGCCCATGCCCATCCATAGGTAGAAGTTTCGGGTGCTGGGTAGATCGCTATCGCTGGGTACAAACACACAACACACTCTATATGGGGCAATTCAGAGCAGCCAATTCACCTTGAAATCACCATGTGGGAAGAAACCGGAGAACCCAGAGGAAACCCACACAGACACAGCTGGATGTGCGGATCACTCCACCAGCGCGCCGCACCAACAGAACCCGGTCTGTTCACGCCGGCCACATACTTCTGATCCGGCGTTTGTTTGAGGTTCTCGAGGTTCAGATTAATGAAGCTCTGAGTGGATTCAGCCGGTCCAGCTGCTCTGAGGGTCCAGTAATCTGTTTAATCTGATTACACACACACACACTCACACACACACTCACACAGGGAACCCAGTCCGAGCTGAAGAACATGGACGCGGTGAAAGAGACCGGAGCCGATGGAGAGACCAACCCTCAGAAGATTCTGGAGTACATGGAGGGGTTCATGGTGTCGAAGGTGAGGTGGAGGAGGTTAGGGGTAGAAGGTTTCTGTACGGTTCCTCACGCAGGCTGGTGGTGCATTGATTATAAACTTCCACCTGAGTGACTTAGTAATTAGCATGTTCTCCTCTCAGCACTGGAGATCCAGGTTTGAATCCCAATCTGGGTTCTCCCCATGTCCGAATGGGTTTCAGGGCAGTTGTAAGGTAGTGGGGCAGTCAGGAAGTGCAGTTTGGGAGGTTGTAGGGTAGTGGGGCGGTCTGGGACTGTGGTTCGGGGCAGTGTAGGGTAGTGGGGCAGTCAGGGCCTACAGTTTGGGAGGTTGTAGTGTTGTTTGACAGTCCAGGCCTGTGGTTTGGGGCAGTTGTACGGTAGTGGGGGAGTCCGGGCCCGTGGTTTGGGGCGGTATAAGGGTTGTGGTGCAGTCCGGATCTGCCATTTGGGCGGTTGTAGTCTTGTGGTTAAGGAACCAGCCTTACAACTGAAGGTCTCCGGTTCGAATCCCGGTCCCACCCCTGTAACCCTGACTGTGGGGGTGAATGAATCTCTTCTTTCCAGACTCTGTTCACGGCGTGTGAGTTGGGGGTATTCGACCTCCTGCAGGGTTCAGATCGCCCCCTGTCTGCAGAGGAGGTGGCGCGCGAGCTGAGGACGAGCGTGGACGGGACGGAGCGCCTCCTGTCGGCGTGCGTGGGTCTGGATCTCCTGACGGCTCGCTCGGGCGGCGCCGAGGGAGGTGTGTCGCTGATGTTCCTCACGTTCCGTCGTTCCTTTACCATTTGTTTATATTTTTATATGTTTTCTATTTTTTGTTCTGAAGTCGTCTACGGTAATTCAGCGATGTCCTCCGTGTTCCTGACCACGTCCAGCCCGCGCTCGCTCCACCACTCGGTGGCCTACCACTCCAACACCATCTACCTGTGCTGGCGTTACCTGAGTGACGCCGTGCGGTGAGTTCCACCGTACACACACTGCATTAACACACCCGACATCGGTGCCGGTCCTCACAAAGACGTTAATGCACCCGCTCCAAAATCCTGTGGAAAGAGCTGGCTGCCCTGCCCCACAAGCCTACAACCACTCAAACCCCAGGCCCTGACTGTCCCACAATCCTTAGACCACACTGAACCGCAAGCCCTGACTGCCCCAGAATTTTATGACTGCCCCACTACCCTACAACCGCCCTGAACCGCATACCCTGACTGCCCCACAAGCCTACAACCACTAAATCCACAGGCCCTGAGTGCCCCACAATCCTTAGACCACCCTGAACCGCAGGCCCTGAGTGTCCCACAATCCTACAACCACCCAAACCGCTGCCCTGACTGCCTCACAACCCTACAACCACTCAAACCCCAGGTCCTGACTGCCCCACAATCCTTAGACCACCCTGAACCGCAGGGCCTGACTGCCCCAGAATTTTATGACTGCCCCACTACCCTACAACCGCCCTGAACCGTATACCCTGACTGGCCCACAAGCCTACAACCACTAAAGCCACAGGTTCTGAGTGCCCCACAATCTTTAGACCGCCCTGACTGCCCCACAACCCTACAACCACTCAAACCCCAGGTCCTGACTGCCCCACAATCCTTAGACCACCCTGAACTGCAGGCCCTGACTGCCCCACAACCCTACAACCACCCAAACCAAATACCCTGACTGCCCCACAACCCTACAACCACTCAAACCCCAGGTCCTGACTGCCCCACAATCCTTAGACCACCTTGAACAATCACCCAAACCACATACCCTGACTGCCCCACAACCCTACAACCACCCAAACCAAATACCCTGACTGCCCCACAACCCTACAACCACCCAAACCACATACCCTGACTGCCCCACAACCCTACAACCACTCAAACCCCAGGCCCTGACTGCCCCACACCCCTACAACTGCGCCAAACAGGGGGCCTTGACTTCCCCACTACTCTATGACCGCAGGCCCTGACTCCCTCACAACCCTATGATTGCCCCACTACCCTACGAGTACCGACCGGCCATGTGTGTGGACATAATTAACCTGTAACGAGCATAAACAAAGCCTCATCTGTGTGGAATTTGTATGTTCTCCCCATGTCTGTGTGCCTTGACATTGTGTGTGTGTGTGTGTGTGTGTGTGTGTGTGTGTGTGTGTGTTTGTGTGTGTGTGTTTGTGTGTGTGTGTTTGTGTGTGTTCTTCGTTTGTTTTCCTCACAGTGAGGGTCGGAATCAGTACGAGAGAACCTTCGGCGTCAGCTCGCAGGATCTGTTCGACGCCCTCTACAGGTGAGATCGCGCCAGTACCCCGGAAAAAATACTGTAGTTCTACAGTTCCATTCTGTAGTCCATCTGTTCCTCTACGTACTCGGTTAGTGTTGGTGTTTGGTATGTTCTCTGATGATCTGGACCCCCACAGAGCAGGTGTTATTAGGGTGGTGGATGATGCTCAGTACTGCAGTCACACTGACATGGTGGTGGTGCAGGTGTGTGTGTTATGCTGCTGGACCCTGTATCCACTCACTGTACACTGCTCCACCTCACAGCGCCACCTTGTGGATGGAGAATTAGAGACGGTAGGTCATCATGTTCTCCGTCCTCATCATTGATGGGAGCGCCACCACGTCAGAGAACGATCAACCACCCTAATAATCCCTGCTCTGTCCATTGTCCTGGTCATGCGGCCGGCGGGTGGAGAACCTCATGTCCTCCGTGTTCTTGCGCCGCAGGTCTGAGGAGGAAATGGTGAAGTTCATGCAGCTGATGAACTCCATCTGGAACGTCTGCGGACGGGACGTGACCTCCGCCTTCGACCTCTCGCCGTTCCGCACCATCTGTGATCTCGGAGGTGGGTTCTCCCTCGACCTGGTACCCCCCCCACCCCTCCACCGTCCGAGAGGGCGGGGTCTCGGGATCTCTGGGGTCTCCGGCGCTGTGTTTGCTGACCGGCGTCTCTGTCCTGGTCAGGTTGCAGCGGCGCTCTGGCCCGGCAGTGCGCCTCCACCTACCCCGCCTGCCGCGTGACTGTGCTGGACCTGCCGGCGGTGGTGCGCGTGTGCCGCGAGCGCTTCCACAGCAGCGACCACCCGAGCATCCAGTTCTGCGAAGGTGAGGACAGTGCAGACGTCTGCGTCCTGAAGGTGGAGCTTAAGTGTGCTGTCTTTCTAGGGGACTTCTTTAAGGACCGCCTCCCGGAGGCGGAGCTCTACATCCTGGCCCGGATTTTACACGACTGGACCGACGAGCGCTGCGTCCAGCTGCTGCGCCGAGTGTACGCCGTCTGCAAACCGGGTACGAGACGTACACCCCACACTGCACGCCCGGACCCGGTCCCCATGAGTCCACACGCCCGGACCCTGTCCCCGTGAGTCCACACGCCCGGACCCGGTCCCCGTGAGTCCACACGCCCGGACCCGGTCCCCGTGAGTCCACACGCCCGGACCCGGTCCCCCTGAGTCCACTCGCCCGGACCCGGTCCCCCTGAGTCCACACGCCCGGACCCGGTCCCCGTGAGTCCACGCGCCCGGACCCGGTCCCCCTGAGTCCACACGCCCGGACCCGGTCCCCCTGAGTCCACGCGCCCGGACCCGGTCCCCCTGAGTCCACGCGCCCGGACCCGGTCCCCGTGAGTCCACGCGCCCGGACCCGGTCCCCGTGAGTCCACGCGCCCGGACCCCGTCCCCGTGAGTCCACGCGCCCGGACCCGGTCCCCATGAGTCCACGCGCCCGGACCCGGTCCCCCTGAGTCCACGCGCCCGGACCCGGTCCCCCTGAGTCCACGCGCCCGGACCCGGTCCCCGTGAGTCCACGCGCCCGGACCCGGTCCCCGTGAGTCCACGCGCCCGGACCCGGTCCCCGTGAGTCCACGCGCCCGGACCCGGTCCCCCTGAGTCCACGCGCCCGGACCCGGTCCCCCTGAGTCCACATGCTCGGACCCTGTCCCCATACCCGGACCCGGTCCCCCTGAGTCCACACGCCCGGACCCGGTCCCCGTGAGTCCACACGCCCGGACCCGGTCCCCGTGAGTCCACACGCCCGGACCCGGTCCCCCTGAGTCCACACGCCCGGACCCGGTCCCCATGAGTCCCCACCATGATCCTAAACGTGTTGTAAGCAGTGTATATTAAATCATGTGTGTGTTGTGTGTTTTTTTTTTTTTGTGTATTGTGTGTGTGTGTCTGTGTATTGTTTGTGTGTATTGTGTGTGTATCGTGTTTGTGTGTCTGTGTATTGTTTGTGTGTATTGTGTGTGTGTGTCTGTGTATTGTTTGTGTGTGTGTATTGTTTGTGTGTGTGTGTATTGTGTGTGTGTGTCCAGGTGGCGGGTTGTTGGTGATCGAGTCTTTGTTGAATGAGGATAACAGCGGGCCGCGCTGCGCTCAGCTCTACTCTCTGAACATGCTCGTTCAGACCGAGGGCCGTGAGCGCAAAGCGTCCGAGTTCAGGGTTCTGCTGAACGCCGCCGGCTTCTCCACCGTACGTGTTCACACCACGACCACGCCCTACCACAGCATCCTCGCCCTCAAATGACTCTGAACACACGACTCACACGGCGGCCAGCGGGGAATCATCTGAATGGAGAATGATTCACTGAATCAAACACCTGAAAGAATTATTCAAAATTTGCTGGAAATAAAAAAATTACAATAAATAAACTGCTTCACTGACTCACATGGTTCAACCTAAATGATTCACTAATTAAAATGTTTGATTCCAACACGTGGTGCATGGATTTTTTATAATCAACTGAATGATTCACTTCATGTAAGTAAATAAACTTTGTTCAAACCAAACAATCCTCTTTTAGAACCAATGATTCAAATGAGGCAGATGAGCCTCTGTGTCCACAAGGTGGCGCTATAAAGCAGCAACATTTCAGTTTCCGAAAGGCGGAAATCACCCAATAATGATTCACGAACATGAAGAGTCACTTAAATTGACTCTTTGATGAAACAATTTAATCATTTAAATACGAATGTACGCGTTCGGTAAAGAAAACAAACGAAAATGACTCGTGAATCATGTAGGTGTTTTTTTTAATAATGTGAAATTGAGGTTAGCGTAGCCGCGTGCTAACTTTCGGTGCAGCCGCAGAGGGGGAAGGTGCCGCAGCACGGCTGGAGCCACGGCCTCCACAGCGCCTTCGTCCAGGACAGCTGGTTTTCCGGCAGCGTCAGCGTCCGCCGGTGTTCCCGCACCGCCTCCTCCACCCGCCTCAGAACCTCGCCGTAGCGGCTTTCAGTCCGCGCGCTCAGGGGCGTCGACTCCGCGGGGTCAGCGGTGAGGTCATACACCAGCGGGGGGTCGTTGGAAAGGGCGGTGTGACAGTCACACTGAACACCGCGGGTGCAGGAGTGGGTGTAGAAGTGCACCTTAAATACTGACTCACCTGAAACAGAGGGGTGGGGGAGTCAAACACCGGCTTAAACGATTCATGAGTCACTCAAAGTGACTCTGTACACCTGAGTGTTAATAAATTAAAACCAGGGAAATTACTTGTGAATCATTTATGGTAATTCATGCGAGCAAAAAGTAAAAAACTGATGAAAATGATTCATGAGTCGAGCGTATGTGACTCCATAAGATTAATGTAGCCGTAGTGAACACTGATGTGAATGACTCATGAGTCATTTGATATAACTCCACATCAGGGTTTCCTTTCATTAGCAAAAGTTAAAGCAGCTGGTGAGTCATTTGATATGACTCAGTGAGTCGGTGGTCAGGGTGGATGCTCACTGTTGGGTGGATGCCAGCGCGCAGCGTGTAGATAAAGACCACAGTAATGAAACATGAACTCATGACCCGAATGAACTCCATCACCCTCTCCATCCAACAACGGCAACAGGTCCCGACCGTCCAGCATCCTGTACACACACACACACACACACACACACACACACATATACAGTATATATATATATACACACACACACACACACACACATACAGTATATATATTATATATATATATATATATATATATATATATATATATATATATATATATATATACACACACATACACACTTACATACATACATACATATGCACGCACGCACACACAAATATACAAATACATATACACGCAGACATACACAAACA
>JAFMOC010000327.1:310000-314098 GCA_019802505.1 Corydoras sp. C115 | reverse complement strand
AAACCAAAAACACACTTACTATAGTCTTACGTCAAAAAAACGACACACTTACTATAGTCTTACGTCAAAAAATGACACACTTACTATAGTCTTACGTCATGAAAAAACATACTTACTATAGTCTTACGTCAAAAAAAAAACACTTTCTATAGACTTACATCAAAAAACACTTACTATAGTCTTACGTGAAAAAAAAACACTTTCTATAGACTTACGTCAAAAAACACTTACTATAGTCTTACGTCAATAAACGACACACTTACTATAGTCTTACGTCAAAAAACGACACAGTTACTATAGTCTTACGTCAAAAAAATGACACATTTACTATAGTCTTACGTCAAAAAAAAGCACACTTACGTTTACGTCAAAAAAACGACACACTTACTATAGCCTTACGTCAAAAAAACGACACACTTACTATCGTCTTACGTCTTAAAAACGACACACTTACTATAGTCTTACATCAAAAAACGACACACTTACTATAGCCTTACGTCAAAAAATGACATGCTTACTATAGTCTTACGTCAAAAAAATGGCACACTATAGTCTTAAAAAACTCCACCTTACCTTCTGAAGGTGTCTTCAAAGGGCAGGAAGAGGCACCGTTTTGGTAACTCCTTCAGAAATTTGTCCCGTTGTTCCTCAGTGGGATCTAGAGAAATGTACAGCAGGACAAGCTGAGCAGAACGTTCCACATAAAACTCATCGGTCAGCCTCTTGAAGAAGTCTTTGAGCGTTGGCGCGAAGTCCTGACAGCGTTCGCAGTCTCCAGAACCAAAAAACAGCATGAGGATGCGGTTCTGCAGACGCAAGACAATCTCCCGCTCGGTGTCCAGCTCATCCCGGTCCTTATTGTTCTTCACCAGAACTTTACCCGTGAACAAATCCACCATGACAGGTTCTACACCACCATGAACCAAACAGAGACGCAGAAACGTGGCATTACGTTACACAAACAAACAAAAAAAAAACGGTTCTAAAGACACCCATTCACCTCACCTTACCTTTAATGTCCTTTAAGGTTTAAACACGGCGGCGGCGCGGCGGCTATTTCGGGGAGGAACCCCACCACTGACGTAGCACCACCTCCTCAACAACCAACATCAACAACATGTGTTCAGTCCAGTGTGTGGACGTTAACAGACTGTAACTCGGACTGTAACTCGGACTGTACGGGAGAAAGACGAGGTCCAAACTGTCCCTCATAAAGCCCGGTGCACCTGCAGCTCTAATCCGATTGACCTCATTAGACAGGATTAAGGTCCAGACGGTCAGGTTTACTCGGACCCTGCATGTGGAGTCTCTTCTGAACATTAACACTAAGTGTCTTCTGTACTGTATATTAGGGGTGAGCTGCAATATTCGCTGATTCGACGATTCGATTCGGAGAACCGTAGTCGACTATGAACCTCATAGTCGAATGTACCATTTTGACCACATGGGGGTGTCCATGGCTGCTGCTAAGCATTAGTTTTTACATGAAATGTCTTTGTTTTCGTTATATATATAGCCTTTTGTCAAATAAAATCATCATAATTTCTAGAAAAAAAAAGAAAAAGAAAAAAAAAAAAGGTTTTCTTTTGTTAGAAAAACAAGTAAAATATAAAAAAAAATCTTTTTTAAAAACTATGCTTATAGCGCCATCTTGTGGTGAAATTTTAACTGATTCGACTATCAGTCGACTATAGAGAAAATCTGATGAATCAGATTCGACTACGAAAATCTGTAGTTGAATACAGCCCTACTGTTTATACAGTCTATACATCCAAACCTATAATTAGATCTGTGTATATAACAGATGAATAATTTTGGGAAGGGTGTCTTTGTTTCAACGTGGGTCTTTTATCTCAACTGGAACTATTGGGAAATGTCTTATAATAATCAGCAGGTGTGTCCACATACTTTTGACAAAGAAAACTGATCAATAACAAGCTCGTAAAACATGTTGATGATGGAGGCAGCGAGGTGCAGGACAGTTGTGTAATCTACCGAGACTCATAATCTCCAAAGATTTACCTGAACCCACGACGTCCCTCAAAATCTCCAACACGGTGGAGACAGCGTCTCATGTCGAGTTGTACGGTGGCGCTGTGGTTGAAGAGGCGCGACACCGTCGCCTCACGGCGGGAGGGTCCTGGGTTCGACCCCCGGGCGTTTGTCCTGCTGGATTAAGACGAAAGGCTGAAAAATAAATCAAATTCATGGTTTTTAATTTATAAGAATCATTTCTTTATTTTTTTTTTTGTAATCCCTGAACAAAGAGGCAGGAGGTAGAGCTGCATCACAACCATCATCACATTCAAATACGCAATAACCACACCCACAAGCCGGAGCAGGGGCGGGGTCCGAAAACACGGAACAAATTACAAAATAATAATAAAACAAATAAAATCAATATAGTAATAATAATAATAATAACAATAGGGCGGCACGGTGGCTTTGTGGGAGGCATGTTCTCCTCTCAGCACTAGGGATTCCGGGTACAAACCACAATCTGGGTGAGTGCATGTCCTCCCCGTGTCCGCATGGGTTTCCTCCGGGTTCTCCGGTTTCCTCCCACAGTCCAAAAATATGGATCAAGGTGAGTTCTCCAAATTGCCCCATGTAGTGTGTATGTGAGTGAGTGTGTGTTCAGTGATGGATTGCCCCCCTGGGTGTATCTGCCCAGCGGGCGAAACGTTCTCCCCTGGATGGGCATGGGGAACCCCCCCCGCCACTGCAACCCTAATATAGGATAAAGTGGAAGATAATGAAAGGATGGATAATAATAATAATAATAATAATAATAATAATAATAATAATAATAATAATAATGAGAAGACGATGAAGGGTAATAAATAAAATAAAAGAAATAAACATAAAAATAAAAAAAAACCCGAAAAAGCAAAAAGAAGAGATGACTCTGAAGATGCAGCGTCCGTGTGGAAGCAACTTCACAGCTTAAAGTCCGGGATCTGGGGATCTGGGGATCTGGGGATCTGGAATCTCTGAAGAACGTCTAAAGTTCTGAAATGTCCCTGTGATGGAGTCCTGACCAACGCATCGCAGTTACAACGGGATTTCCGAGGCCTGGGAGACGCCGTCGGTTCTCAAAAGTGTTCTGAGGTCTCTGGGGTGAGGGGGTGGGGGGTGGGGGGTCAGAGGTCTTTGGCCGCGTGGGCGTGCATGCCGCGGTTCTTCTCTGAGCGCGCCCGGTCCCAGTCGGTCAGCGCCGTCTCGTTGTTCCACACGGTGGAGGTCTCGGTGTCGCTGATGTAACCCGGTTCTCCCGTGTAGTGAGTCGGGTACACGAGCAACGGTTCCACGGAGAACGCTCGCAGGTCCCTCACCTGATAGTGCGACATGTACTTCTTTCTAGAGAGAGACAGAGAGAGAGAGAGAGAGAGAGAGAGAGAGACAGGGTTAACCTACGGAGGTTCTGATCTCTGATCCGATCGATGTTCTCCGTTCGGGTTCTGAACTCTCACTTCGGGTGTTTATTGTACATCACGGGCAGGAACTCGTCCACAGGAAGCAGTTTGCTCAGAGGCTCCGCCCTCAGCAGCTTGCTGGCTCCTTGGAAGGAGATCATGTAGCCCAGCGTCCAGTAGGAGTAGTCCACCTCCACCAGGTTCCGAATGTTAGGAACCGCTTTCTCAGGACGATCCACCTGCATGCGCTTCCTCCCGATGTATCTGAGAAGAAAGAATAACATCAGCCTGTGTGTGTGTGTGTGTGTGTGTGTGTGTGTGTGTGTGTGTGTGTGTGTGTGTGTGTGTGTGTGTGTGTGTGTGTGTGTGTGTGTGTGTGGACTCACATTAAATCCCAGTCCAGTTCCTCGGCCTCCACCTGCTGCAGCAGACGAACCAGCTTCCTTTTAAAGAAGAGCTCGAACCGTAAATCATCCTCCATCACCAGAGACAAACTCAGACCTCTCTCCACTATCTATAACATATACACACAGGTCAATACACACACACACACACACACACACACACACACACACTTGAACACACACCTCGTTCCAGATGTTGTAGTGAGAGAGGAAGCAGCCGAGTTCTCCTTTAGTGAGAGGTCTGTTGTGATACGGATCTCTGTAATCTGGCAACATCT
>JAFMOC010000327.1:260000-305000 GCA_019802505.1 Corydoras sp. C115 | reverse complement strand
CACATGTCCGTAGCGTCGGTCGGTCCAGTGCTTAGGACCCTCCTCATCCTCATACTCACTAATAATGACATCACAGCTGAGTTACAGCGTCTCACATTCCACTGATTAACGAACAGAACCGCTCAGAACCGCTCCACAGAACCGCTCAGAACCGCTCCACAGAACCGCTCATAACCTCTCCACAGAACCGCTCATAACCGCTCCACAGAACCGCTCAGAACCGCTCCACAGAACCGCTCAGAACCGCTCCACAGAACCGCTCAGAACCGCTCCACAGAACCGCTCATAACCGCTCCACAGAACCGCTCATAACCGCTCCACAGAACCGCTCATAACCGCTCCACAGAACCGCTCAGAACCGCTCCACAGAACCGCTCATAACCGCTCCACACCGCTTTCCATCTGCAGCTGCAGGTGGAGGTGATATTTTTTACCCAGGGTGCAGTTCTGTTCTGTAGTTCCACCTGATTCTCACCTGGGTTCCTCCTTTGGTCTCCACTCCACACGGTGGTACAGTCTCTGTACGTTAATCAGCCAGCGGCGCAGGACGGCGGCGGTGTCGTCCGCGTTGTGATCCGTCGCCACCCTGCGGGACGACAAACCGGACGAGGGTCCGAAAAAAGGACACGGACAGTTAGAACAACTGAGGAACCAAATCACAGGAACCAAATCACAGGAACCGGCAGCACGGTGGCTTAGTGGTTTAGCATGTTCTCCTCTCAGCACTAGGGATTCCTGGTTCGAATCCCCATCTGAGTGGAGTTTCCATGTTCTCCCCGTGTCCTCGTGGGTTTCCTCCAGGTTCTCCGGTTTCCTCCCACAGTCCAAAAACATGGATCAAGTCAATTGAATTCTCCAAATTGCCCCATATAGAGTGTGTCTGTGTGAGTGAGTGAGTGAGTGAGTGTGTGCCCAGTGATGGGTTGGCGCCCGAAACGTTCTCCACTGGATGTTTTGACCCAAACTGGTGATGTCGTCCGGTTGTGATCTGTCGGCACCCTGCGGGACGACAAACGACGAGGGTCCAAAAAAAGGACACTGACAATTAGAACAACAGAGGAACCAAATTACAGGAGCCGTGTTGTTGCAGTCCAGTCGGGGACTCGAGAAGGGCCCGGTGTTTAGTGTTGGCTCTAAATGGGACTGGAGAAGGACCCGGTGTTTAGTGTTGGTTCTGCGGCAGTGACGGCGGCCGCGTTAGAAATGGGACTCGAGCTGACGTTACAGAAGCTCGTACACGGGTTTACGGAGCGCGCCATAAAGTCTGAGACGTATAATCTTCTGACATCAAACGTAAACGCAGATAATCACGGGTTTAGAACTGAACGTGTTCATTATACAGATCGACAAATCTAAAAAAAAAAAACAACGTTTGTTACTGACGCACAAAAACAAACAAAAACAAAAAAAAACAAAAACCCTTCAGACGTTAAAGGCATGAGCAGCGGTATGGAAATCAATCAAACAGCTGTATTGATTATTTGAGTGAATATAAACCAGCTACACCACTGTAGGGACCCCGGTTTGAGGTTCGGGGGTGCCCCAGGCCCGGCTGGGTGATGGGTGTGTGATGGCAGATGGAGGCTGGATTCTGGATCCTCGCTGTTGCTGAAACAGTGACCTCTACAGGTGGCTAAATAATTAACACACACACACATTCCTTAAATAGGCGACATTCTTCTGCCCTCATGCTGAACGCACCTGGCTGCCATGTGTTCCTAAAAACTCTACAATCGAACCCCACGACACAAATTCACAAAGTTCATCTTCTGTTGATCTTCTGAACCTCATGTTGAAGCTGATGCTGCCACCAGAGAAACAATCAGTTCACCACCGAACATTCTCCTTTAAACATTCTCCTTAGTGGTTTAGCATGTTCTCCTCTCAGATTCAAATCCCAATTCATGTTCTCCCCGCGACCGAGTGAGGTTTCCTCCAAAAACATGGATTCAAGGTCAATGGACTTCTCCAAATTGCCCCATATATATAGTGGGTGTGTGAGTGTGTGTGTGCCCAGGGCGTTGGGCTGTCAATCTGAAGGTTGGGGGTTCAAATCCCAGGTCCACTGAAGTTACCAGTGTGGGTCCTTGAGCAAGACCCTTAACCCTCATTGCTCCAGGGGGCGCTGTGATGAACCCTGTGCTCAGCTTGTAAGTCGCTTTGGATAAAAGCGTCCAATAAATGACCAAATGTAAATAGATGGAGGGTGGCACGGTGGCTTAGTGGTTTAGCATGTTCTCCTCTCAGCATTAGGGATTCCCGGTTCGAATCCCCATCTGGGTGTAGTTTCCATGTCCTCCCCTTGTCCACGTGGCTTTCCTCCGGGTTCTCCGGTTTCCTCCCACAGTCCAAAAACATGGATCAAGTCAATTGATTTCTCCAAATTGCCCCATATAGAGTGTGTGTGTGTGTGTGTGTGAGAGAGTGAGTGTGTGCCCAGCGATAGGTTGGCGTCCTGTCCTGGGTGTATCTGCCCAGCGCCCGAAACGTTCTCCCCTGGATGGGCAAACAAAGCTCAGTGAATTTGGAAAGAGCCGAACAGAACCGAGTGTTTCCGATCAGGCTGAGCGGATGGATGGGGAACAGGGGAGGGGTGAAGCTATGGGGGGGGGGGGGGGTCTGTAAAAACTGACACGTCATAACCCGTTTAACCCCCCCCCCCACACACACACACACACACACACACACACACACACACACACGCTCTGAGATGCTCTGACCTTCAGTTTATTCTGTAAACATAACATATTGTAAACATATTTTAATAAACAAATAACATACTGTAAACATATTAGTTTATTCTGTAAGCTGCAATAAACTCAACCGAACAAACTTTTTATTAAAGTTTTATTGTAAACTATTTCTCGTTATTGAGGGCGAGCCGAGCGGAGGACTCACCAGAGGGCGACCCGCTCTTTGGGGTAGTTGAGGCGCTCCACGGCACCGAGGACCTGCGGGAGGGAGTGCGCCGAGTTGCGGCAGAGCAGCGCGATCAGCAGCCGCGGGGCGAGCGGCGGGGACTCGGGGCTCCAGCGCTCCTCCGGGAAGTACGAGCGAGTCGGGCCGAAAGAGAGGAGCGCCGACGCGGCGAACAGAAGCGCAGAGAGCCGCTGCATGAGGCCGAACGGCTGGAGGCGAACAAACACCGGAGACCGGAGACCGGGGACCCGCGGGTCCTCCCCCCACACACACCGGGCTGTTACAGTGAGGACATCTGAGTGCGGCACTCTAGAGGGCGCTGTGTCCCCGAGAAACTTTACAAAGGACGCAAATGAAGCAGACGTTCTGGACACATCCATCCATCCATTATCTACTGCTTTATCCTCTATTAGGGCCGCGGGGCGGGGCGGGGCGGGGTTCCACATGTCCATCCAGGGGAGAACGTTTCGGGCGCTGGGCAGATACACCCAGGACAGGGGGGGGGGCAATCTATCGCTGGGCACACACTCACTCACACACACACTCTATATGGGGCAATTTGCAAGTGACTTGATCCATGTTTTTGGACTGTGGGAGGAAACCGGCGAACCCGGAGGAAAACACGGACACGGGGAGGACATGCAAACTCCGGGAATCCCTAGTGCTGAGAGGAGAACATGCTAAACCACTAAGCCACCGTGCCACACCCCATTCATTATCTTTAGTTTTATCCTCTATTAGGGTCGCAGGGGGGTTCCCCATGCCCATCCACCCAGGACAGGGCGCCAATCTATCACTGGGCATACACTCACACACACATTCTAGATTGACTTGATCCATGTTTTTGGACTGTGGGAGGAAACCGGAGAACCCGGAGGAAACCCACGCGGACACGGGGAGGACATGGAAACTCCACCCAGATGGGGATTCCAACCGGGAATCCCTAGTGCTGAGAGGAGAACATGCCAACCACTAAGCCACTGTGACAAGGATTCAAGGTAAATTGGCTGGTTGAAATTGCCCCTATGTATTGTGTGTGAGTGAGGGTGCCCAGCAATAGATTGCCCCCCCTGTCCTGGGTGTATCTGCCCAGCGCCTGAGACATTCCCCCCCTGGATGGGCATGGGGAACCCCCTGGTATAGGATTAAGTGGAAGATAATGGATGGATGGATGAATTCCCATAAAATATGATTTAAATTAATAAATCATTTTATTAAAATATTTGAAAAAAAGTATGAAAACATTAACAGGTCAGGTAAAGTCGCAGGTAGTTTCGAGGTTTGTCGGTCATGGGTTGACGTTGATGGTCTGGTAGACGGAATCCGTCGATCTGGTGTTGATATCCAGACTCTGGTAGACTGAGCTAACTGATCTGGTTTCAGCATTCAGACTTTGATAAACTGAGTTCGGTGATATATTGTTGAAATCCAGGTAGATTAAATTGTTCGGTCTGTTGTCATCATCTAAGTTTTGGTAAACTGAGTTGGTTGACACAGTGTTGGTCTTTAGTCCCCGGTGTACTACACTAGACCTGCTGCTGTTGGCATCTAGACTCTTTGTGATGGGGCTCGTGTTTGGGAAGTTCTGAAATGAAAGAAAACCACATCGATAACATCCATCCATTATCTTCCGCTTTATCCTCTATTAGGGTCGCAGGGGCGGGATTCCCCATACCCATCCATGGGAGAACGTTTCGGGCGTTGGGCAGGACAGGGCGCCAATCTATCATTGGGCACACACTCACTCAGTCATACAGACGCACTGTATATGGGGCAATTTGGAGAACTCAATTGACTTGATCCATGTTTTTGGACTGTGGGAGGAAACCCACACGGACACGGGGAGGACATGGAAACTCCACCCAGATGGGGATTCGAACCAGGAATCCCTAGCGCTGAGAGGAGAACATGCTAAACCACTAAACCACCGTGACATCGATAATAAATAAATAAAATAAATTAGACAAATGGCTTATTGGTTTGGCATGTTCTCCTCTCAGCGCCGGGGATTCCCGGTTCGAATCCCCTTCTGGGTGGAGTTTGCATGTTCTCCATGTGTCCGCGTGGGTTTCCTCCGGGTTCTCCGGTTTCCTCCCACAGTCCAAAAACATGGATCAAGTCAATTGAGTTCTCCAAATTGCCCCATATAGAGTGTGTCTGTGTGAGTGAGTGTGTGTCAGACGATAGATTGGCGTCCTGTCCTGGGTGTATCTGCCCAGCGCCCGAGACGTTCTCCCCTGGATGGGCATGGGGAACTTTAGAATGAAGAACTTTCATTCAAGTTTAAAGTCACTTACCGAATGAAATTGTGTCGTCTGCTGTGTGGAATCTGCACAAAGAGAGAAAACGGGTCAAAGGTTTGATCTACAGCCCATTTCACTGAACACAGAATTTATTAATGAAATAAGATTTTATATTATTATCATCCATCGTGCAGCGAGATAGAGACCTTGTGTTTGGTTTCGTCTCATTTTGTATCTCAGCACACATCCTGCGGTTAACAGTACAGCCACACTGAGGCACACTGCGATGATGATGATGATGATGAAGGAACCTGGTAATGATCAGTAAGTGTAAAATATATGTACAAACTTACACAATGTATATATATATATATAGTATATATCCACCACCCTAATAATACCTGCTCTGTGGAGTAAAGGAGACTAACAGAGAATATAGAGGAACAGAAGGACTACAGAAATGAACTTTAGAACTACAAACCCCATCTGTATGGAGGTGGAGCTGAATATAATGAAGTGATAAAGTGTTTAGTGTGTGTGTGTGTGTGTGTGTGTGTGTGTGTGTGTGTGTGTGTGTGTGTGTGTGTGTTATATCTTACCATGTTCTATGGTCTCCGGTGGGTTTGTAACAGACTCCATCCCATTCGTGTGAATCGCTGTAATATTTACTTTTTCAGAATTTATGTTTTAAAAAGATAAAAGATAAAAGATGACATAATTAAACATCTGTTTTTAATTATACATCTGAT
Organism: Corydoras sp. C115; assembly: GCA_019802505.1. Lineage (NCBI taxonomy): Eukaryota > Metazoa > Chordata > Actinopteri > Siluriformes > Callichthyidae > Corydoras > Corydoras sp. C115. The sequence goes on along the minus strand of JAFMOC010000327.1, from coordinate 299,089 downwards.
TACGAGTTCTCTGCTGGTGGCCTGCGACCTGTGTGGGGTTTTTCCATGGGTTTTGCCCATGACCCCGTAAAAAAAGGTGAGGAGTTTAGAAAATGAATCTTAAAATAAAAATAATAATAATAATAATAATAAAGATTAAAATGATAATTGTATGAAATGCTTGTGAAAAGCTAAAACTCTCACTTCATAGTAAAATAAAACATGGCTGTGTGATGTGTTCACAGTGCAGTGGGTTCGTTTTACCTTGCTGTGGGGTCAGCACTGCGCTCGTGGCGGCTGAACTGTCCACTGTGTGGGTCGTGGTCTGGTCTGGTCTTATCTTAGAATCTGTAACTTAAACACATGAAATTAATGCTTAATTAATTACTAAACATTATTTATTTATTCATTCATTCATTCATTCATTCATTATCTTCTGCTTTATCCTCTACTAGGGTCGTGGGGGGGGGGTTCCCCATGCCCATCCAGGGGAGAACGTTTCGGGCGCTGGGCAGATACACCCAGGACAAAGGGGCAATCTATCACTGGACACACTCACACAGACACACTCTATATGGGGCAATTTGGAGAACTCAATTGACTTGATCCATGTTTTTGGACTGTGGGAGGAAACCGGAGAACCCGGAAGAAACCCACGCGGACACGGGGAGAACATGCAAACTCCACCCAGATGGGGATTCCAACCGGGAATCCCTAGCGCTGAGAGGCGAACGTGCTAAACCACTAAGCCACCGTGCCACCCAAGTTCCTGAGACCTCTCAGTGATGTGACCTGTGATTGATTCCAGAGGATTTAAACATTGGGTTGATTGCTATTAAAACCCAGTTAATTAAACTTCAGTACACTAAAGAGTTCATGTAAATTGGCTAAAAGATACAAAAAATAATTCACTAGTAATTGTTGCAACCACTTCTAAGTGTAATCATTTTAATGAATATTTTACAATAACGACAACAGTTTTTCATTTCAGTGTCACTTCATTAAAAAAAGCTCCAAATAAAAATAATGGAAAGGAAATGACGGCTAATGCGGCACTTACTCGTGACAGTAACGTAGAGATGAACTTCTGCGAAGAGAGAGAAATATGGGGCAAGGGCATTTCCTTTCCATGCAGCACAGTAATAAACTCCTCCATCGTCGTCGGTCACGTCCCTGATCCTCCCTCTGAGAACTTTATTCTGTCGGTCATCAGAGATGGAGACCCTGCCTTCCTGATGCTCAGATTCATTGGTGAAGATCAGACTTTTGATAAAGTCAGTGTTTGTTTTTAAAATGACTTTGTAGTTTGTTCTAAACTCAGCTGGATATTTACAGCTGAACATCCCATCCTCGCTTACATGAGCTCTCACAGACGTTATTTTGGTACAGCATCGATCTGTGAGTCAGAGAGAGACAAGAAGAGCAGAATTTTCTCCTTTAACTTCCCCTCATGGAGACATCAGCACGTTTAAAAAAATGACTTTGCCTTTATTTTCTGTTAAGCCCCCAACCCCCACCCCCCCCAGAAGAAGAAAACATTTTGCACACCCCCCCCACACACACACACACACACATGACAAAATGGGTTGAAAAAGTATTTTTACACGTCCACTGTAGTATCATTTGTCTATAAATTTGTTATAAATACACAAAATAAGAAAGAAATATAGATCAACTTAGAACAAAGAATCATTTGATTCACTTTGTTTTTTAGTTTATAACAAAAACGAATGAAATCCTTATTTAAACCAGAAACATTTTTGAACCGACTGGCATTTGATACTGAAAAATTAAATGAAATAAAATCAATAAATAATAATAAATTAAACAACATTCATTCAGGAGCACTTAAATTCATTAATTTAAAAAAAAGAGTGATTTTTTACAATTTTTTTATAATAACCTATATTATAAACTTTTTGAGGCTTTTATGATTATGTGCCCCCCCCAAAAAAAAGGGGGCTCGCCCCACTATTTGAGAAGCACTGCTTTAAAGGAATGATCATTTTTAGTTTCTTACCTTTTTTGACTTTCAGGTTCATGCTGGCGTTCCAGACTCTGGTATCTCCACACTGATATTTCCCGGTGTCTTCCAGTCTCAGCTTATTGAACCTCAGTATGAAATGATTATAAGAGGAGAGCAGAGAGAGTCTCTCCTCATGAATCCACGTTTCCAGGTATTGTGTTGAAGCTTCGATCAGATGTTTGCATTCAGATGCAGATTCGAATTTGCAAAAATACACCGGATTCGTTCCATTGGATCGATTAAAACAGTAAATGATGACAGTCCCACCTGAGTAAGCGATCACATCCGAGCAGGATGCCAGGCCTGCTGATCACAGAGAGGCTTCTGAAACATCTCTGAATTCTATCAGCTCTACATGTCCGCATGAAATCAACTTCCAACTTTGTATTATTTAAAAGCTGAGGGTTATGATGAATAAAAGTTATGATGAATGTGGGTGTGGTCAGGGTGTTGGGCTATCAATCTGAAGGTTGGGGGTTCAAATCCCAGGTCCACTGAAGTTACCAATGTGGGTCCTGGAGCAAGAACCTTAACCCTCATTGCTCCAGGGGGCGCTGTGATGAACCCTGTGCTCACCTTGTAAGTCGCCTTGGATAAAAATGTCCAATAAATAACTGTAAGGTTCTTTAATATAACAAATAACCAAGTTTTCTAGAAAAATAACAGCCTTCTTATCTTAAATAAAATTATGTGTTAAAATGAAATTAATTAATTAAAATTAGTCCTCTCGTTGCTCCAGGGGGCGCTGTGATGAACCCTGTGATCACCTTGTAAGTCGCTTTGGATAAAAAGTGTCTGTTAAATGACCAAATGTAAATAGCTGAACATTAAAACGATACGTTCTGCAGTACTTTAAACTGAAGGGGAAACAAACTGACCTGAGATCAGGTAGGAGGTGAAGATGAGGAGGATCTTCATCCTGAACCGAGTCTTTTAAAGCGTCAGTGTTTCTGCAGACGGTGTTTCCTGTTTGCTCACTTTAACATCTGCATACTGCTGAGTTTTCTAATGGAGGCTGAGATGCTGGACCCCCGACGCCCCTCCCACCATCTGACCGATCAGACATCCAAAAGGACGACGTGAAGAGGTTGTGGTCATGAAACTATTTCTGAACTGTGTATATTTAACATGCAGTCAGCTTTAAAGTTTCGATAAAAAAAAATTAAAAATTTTTTTTAAATATTTCTCTAACAACAAAACACAAAAACTGATCAACTATGAAACATCTTTATCTGTATTAATTTAGAATAAAACCTGCGGTCTGTCGACTGTCGTGCTGATAATGCTGAGGTTGTAACGTGTGTATTGTACGGGGTCGTGTGTCCATGCAAGGTTGTGAAACTGCTGCACTTCCTGTTCGCCTGCGATTCGTCTCATCTATTTTATTTTTAAATCTATATTTAAAGAAGGCGTTTGGTGAAAACATCAACTCTGAGGTGAAGACACTCTTCATTCTTTCCTTTATCTCACATTTCCCTGTGAATGTTTCAGATATGCTCACTGTTCGGATCTGACACCCGTTATCTGGTTCGTAGTTACGCTTAAATGATAAAATAAAACTTTAATGGTTTACGGAATAAAAACAATATTGTTTAGGCGGATGTTCCTCTGCTGCGACTCTCACCACTATTTGTGAACTGCATTCTGGGTAGTTATGCTGTGGTGTTAGGTGTATTTTAGGGATCGGTGGGTGGGGGTGGGGATTCTGGGCAGCTGGGCTGATACGTGATGAACTTGCATCAATATTTTCCTTACAGACCTAAAGTTTGTGGACAGGTCACCATCACATGCCATTCAACAACCCCTTTATATAGGGTTTCTCACTATCTCAGATTTGATATCTGGGCCTCTGAGATAAAGGAATCTCGTGGTTTTGTATTTCATACACAGTTTGATCTGGATTTCTATATCTGTTCTCAGTTCTCGCGCTTGAATGGGATCTTTATTACTGCACTAATAAAAAAAAAAAGTCAGCTCTTCAATCGGCTTGTTTATTAAGTTCATTCTTTAAGACTTAATCTGCATCTCAGGTCTGATCTGATTTCTGATTAATCCTAATCTGAGTTAGAACCAGAGAGTGACATGAAACAAGAACATTGAGTATGAGGGGAAAAAAAGAAAGATCTTAAATGATCGAGTTCTCCGGAGAACACAACGATGAATAATTCACACAATTTATAAAACAGACACAACAAGACATTTGGATTCTGCATTAATTAAAATACAACACAACTCTTTACAACACAACTCGTTAATTAGCATTAACTAATGATGCTGATGTTACCAGATTTGAATGGCGTGGCGTGTCCACAGAGCCCCTCTGATCTCAAACCCATCCTCAGACCAGGACTGTTACGTCTGCTGTGGTTCTGATGATGTTTTTTTGATCGATGACACATGGACTGAGCCACAAAACCTCTCCAGCCAACGTTTACGAGCTCACGCTGTTCTCCACCTGCATCACTCGTAATGCACACCCACCAAATCAACATTCTTAGTTTTAAAATTTTTTGTTCCTCTATGTTATATCTATCTTCTGTAGGATCCATTGTTCTGGTAACCTCAGTTGTACGGGTTGGTGTTAGGTCTCAGGACCTGGTAATCCGAATCAGACGTGGTGGTGTTTGGGTCGAGCGTTTGGTAAACAGAATCTGATTGGTTAGCTTTGGGTCTCAGAACCTGGTAATCCGAATCAGACGTGGTGGTGTTTGGGTCGAGCGTTTGGTAAACGGAATCCGATTGGTTAGCTTTGGGTCTCAGGACCTGGTAATCCGAATCAGACGACACGGCGTTTAAATCTAAGGTTTGGTAAACGGAACCTGATTGGTTGATGTTGCGGTGCAGATTCTGATACACTAGATCTCTTCTGGTGTTTTGATTATGGGATGGATCCATTCCATGATAGGCATCGGGTTCCGCCTGAAACCAGAACAAACCACGACACGTAATCAGAACGTTCAATCTGAAGGTCCAGGTTTGAACTGTCCGTTGTGTTCGGGAGCTTGTGAGTAACCATGGTGACGTTACTGTCTGATCAACATTTAGTTTGGTCTAAATCTGATCTGTCGTAGTTCTAAAGCTCAGAAAATTTAATCTAAATTATAAATATATATTACAATTTATAAGATTAATGACTAAATGACTTTCATTTATTTTAGCTGTTAATTAGAATCAATAGTCTCACACACACACACACACACACACACACACACTAACTCAGCTGAGCTGCTACGTCTGTTTAGAACTATTTTACTAAAAACAAGTTTATTTTAAATAAATAACAGAATTTTACAGATTTATATAATTATTGGCGGCATGGCTTTGTGGTTTGGCATGTTCTCCTCTCAGCACTGGGGAATTCCTGGTTCAAATCCCGATCTGGGTGGAGTTTCCACGTTCTCCCCGTGTCTGCGTGGGTTTCCTCCGGGTTCTCCGGTTTCCACCCAAAGTCCAAAAACATGGATTTAAGGTAAATTGAATGCTTTAAATTGCCCCACATAGAGTGGGTGTGTGAGTGAGTGTGTGCCCAGTGATAGATTGGTGTCCTGTCCTGGGTCTATCTGCCCAGAGCCCAGAATGTTCTCATCTGGATGGACATGGGGAACCTCCCGCGACCCTAATAGAGGATAAAGCAGAAGATACAGGATGAAAGGATGATGTTCATTGTTCTCGGTGCAGAACTGCTGTTAGAACCTTAAACGTTACCATACAGTACATTATTTGTGCACCTGAGTTTTAATTAAACGCTGTACTGTAATAAACTTAATTAATAAATGTGTCTTAACGTGAAAAAGAAACAGAACCTCGAATCATCGTATGAGACTGAAATCCGATCTTCACTCACCGTGCCGTCAACTGCAGTCTGCTGAGGATTAGAACCTGCAGAGAGAGAACACTCACTACAGGAAGAGTCAAATGATTGGTGTGTGTGTGTGTGTGTGTGTGTGTGTGTGTGTGTGTGTGTGTGTGTGTGTGTGTGTGTGTGTGTGTGTGTGTGTGTGTGTGTGTGTGTGTGTGTGTGTGTGTGTGTGTGTGTGTGTGTGTGGTGTGTGTGTGTGTGTGTGTGTGTGTGTGTGTGTGTGTGTGTGTGGATGTGGGTGTGTGTGTGTGTGTGTGTGTGTGTTACCTGTTGTTCCGCTGCGTCTCAGTTTGTAGATCATCCTGAATCCACCCAGAAGCAGCAGAGTCACACAAGCACACACGATGACGATGACGATGATGATGATGAAGTTAGAACCTGAGAATCAACAGTGGAATGGAATGTGAGATACTTTCGAATCGAAGACACATTTTAAAGATTAAATAAATTAATCACTGAAGTAAATCAACGTTAAAATAAGAACTGTGCATTAATAATGGAGGGAATGCGGTTCTTACGGGGTTCTGCTGACGGAGCTCCTGCATAAACAGAAAAGAGAAAGACGTGAAACGTAAGAACAACTCGGGTTCTGTCATTCAGGAACGTGTGCAAGAACCGTTTTCCTGTGGCGTCATGCCGCGGAGCACACGACGTTCCGTTCGGGTCTAACGCATGATCTTCTGAGGTTTTAATCTTATTAATAACAGTTTTCTATGAATCACCAGGTCAAACCGAGCGAAGGCCACCGTGAGGTGGATTCAAAACAATCCATAATCCATCCATCCATTATCTTCTGCTTTTTCCTCTATTAGGGTCACGGGGGGGGGGGGGGGGGGGGGGTTCCCCATGCCCATCCAGGGGAGAACGTTTCGGGCGCTGGGCAGATACACCCAGGACAGGACGCCAATCCATAACTGGGCACACACTCACTCACTCAAGCACACTCTATATGGGGCAATTTGGAGAACTCAATTGACTTAATCCATGTTTTTGGACTGTGGGAGGAAAGCGGAGAACCCAGAGGAAACCCACGCGGACACGGGGAGAACATGGAAACTCCACCTAGATTAGGATTCGAACCAGGAATCCCCAGCACTGTGAGGAGAACATGCTAAACCACTAAGCCACCGTGCCGCCCTACAATCCATCATCTATAAGTGTTAATAATGCTGTGAATGGTTCTCACCAGGAACGTGAAGAAGAACCTTTGTTACCAAAGACTGAAAGAAAACTTCTCTCGCTCCTCCTTCCACACCACAGGAATAAACGCCTGCGTCACGTTCTCTCACGTCTCTGACGGTCACTCTGAAAACGTGATCCTGTCGGTCATCAGAGACTGACACTCTTTCATCCTGAATCTCTAAATTACAATTATGCGTGACTTTATCGCCGTCATCGTTATTTTTTAATAATTTGCAGAAAAGTTTGCTGTTGTTTGTAAACTCTGCCGGATAGATCCAGCTGATCGTCACGTTCTCCCCGGAATGAGCCGTTAATGTTGAAGGTTCTTTAGAACATGAATCTGTGGATCAAACAGAGACAAAAACATTACAAATGAATAAATAATCATCCATCCATCCATTCATCAGAACGCTTCGGGCGCTGGGCAGATACACCCAGGACGGGGGGGGGGCAATCTATCACTGGACACACACTCACTCACACACACACACACTCTATATGGGGCAATTTGGAGAACTCAATTGGCCTTGATCCATGTTTTTGGACTGTGGGAGGAAACCGGAGAACCCGGGAGAAACCCACACGGACACGGGGAGGACATGGAAACTCCACCCAGATGGGGATTCAAACCGGGAATCCCTAGTGCTGAGAGGAGAACATGCTAAACCACTAAGCCACCATACAGACCATAAATAATCATATGAAAAAACATTCATATGCTTTATACTCTATTAGGGTCGGGAGGGGGGGGGGGGGTTCCCCATGCCCATTCAGGGGAGAACGTTTCGGGCACTGGGCAGATACACCCAGGACAGGGGGGCAAGCTATCTCTGGGCGCACACTCACTCACACACACTATATATGGGGCAATTTGGAGAATTCAATTGACTTTGATCCATGTTTTTTTTTACTGTGGGAGGAAATCGGAACCGGAACCGGAAACCCACACGGACACGGGGAGAACATGGAAACTTCAACCAGATTGGGATTCAAACCGGGAATCCCTAGTGCTGAGAGGAGAACATGCTAAACCACTAAGCCACCGTGCCGCCCATAAATAACACCATGTAACAAGTTTTGTTCCCAGTTGTTAAGTGTGTTTTCCTGATTGTTTGTACCCTAAATGAATAGAAAAAAGTTATTATTCCCTGTAAACTTTGCTTTTGTGGTCAGCACCATGATATTTTGAAATTGATCTATTTTTAAGGATATTCGCCATATTTCAAGATACTTAAGAAGCTTCTGGAATTGTGAGAACTATCAAGAAGTTTCTAGAACTGTCCAGAATTATCTAGAACTTTCTGGGACTGTACAGAATTGTAGGTAGCTGTATAACTACAGTTATATAGGGCCACTATAGCCCTTTCTGAGAGACGGAGAGACATGATCTAATTGGTTGGGATTGCATAGTAAGTGGGCAACAGCCATCACAGACAAAGGGGAATTGACCTGGACAGACCGGTGTGAATTGATTCTCTATTCAGATTCTGATAACGACAGTATTCACACTTCACCCCACACCCATTACAGGAGGAGCTTAGGAAGGACCACCACTTTCAAATGTATATATTGTGTGTTACTCTGCTACCGCGTGATCGGTCTTGCTCTGCTGAATCCTCAGTACACTCTTATACTTTGATACTGCATGGAATAAAGATTGACCATTTTTATCAAGTTTGGAGAGACATCCTTTTTCCTTACAGTACACAGCAACTTTGTCAATTTAGATGGCATCAAGATCACATGTGAAATGAGGAGCCCATGGTTTGTCTTGGTCACCAACAGGCATGCCAAAGTATGCTTTGTAGGCCTCACACATCTTAGCAGATGCTTCCACAGAGTACTTTTTCGCTCTTGTCTTTATAAAATGGCCACATACATAGCAAAATGCGTCTGCTGGATGTATGCAACCTCTTGATGCCATCTAAATTGACTAAGTTGCTGTGTAGAAAGTTCTAGATAATTCTGGACAGTTCTAGAAACTTCTTGATAGTTCTCACAATTCCAGAAGCTTCTTAAGTATCTTGAAATATGGCGAATATCCTTAAAAATAGATCAATTTCAAAATATCATGGTGCTGACCACAAAAGCAAAGGGAATAATAACTTTTTTCTATTCATTTAGGGTACAAACAATCAGGAAAACACACTTAACAACTGGGAACAACATTTTTTTTTAAATTTGTTTCATGGTGTAATCATATGAATATTTTTTTTATTTAAAAATTAAAGGACTTACCGTTGATCACCTTCAGGTTTATCTGGTGGTTCCACACCTCATTCTCTCCACACTGATACACTCCACCGTCCTCGGGACTCAGGTTTCTGTAGATCAAGATTAAAAGTCCACTGGGGTTCACCAGAGAACATCTCTCATTATGAACCCCTGTCTCCTGAACCTGAGACGGAGACGTGATCAGAGCATCACAGACGTTTGGTCCCAATTTACAGAAATAAAGGTCATTCGTCCACTTCTCTGCGTGACTGCAATAGATCATGATGTCATTCCCTGAACATCCAATCACATCGTTGCTGCCCTTCAGACCTGCCAATAGAAATGAAAGCCTCTCACGTTAATCAGAAGAACATGATGTAGATCAGAACATCATCATCAGGTTTGACACGAAGACAGGAGCTGACCTGAGATCAGGGAGGTGAAGATGAGGAGGAGGAGGAGGAGGCTCTTCATTTACAGTCACAGATTTAAGATTTAAGCAAATTATAAACGTTCCCTTTAAATTCCTGAAGGACGTAAGTTTGGAACCCCGGTGTGTTTGCTTCTGTCTGTCTGTCTGAAGGTCGTAGCTCTGTGTCTCCATCTGTCTCCATCTGTCTCCACCTTCCCGTGGTTTAGTCACTTCCTCCGTTTTCTGTCGTCAACCACAGTCAGGATTTAGCAACATTTACACACACACACACACACACACACACACATATACACATATACACACACACACACACACACACACACACACACACAAGCACATACGTTTCAGTGGAATGTAATGTAATAATTAGCTAAGACTTTGCATCCTGTCTTCAGCTCAGTGATGTTTGGTAACTTCTCCTTTCTGGTTTCCCGTCATCTTCTGTATCTGAGAACCTTTATTTATTTATGAACTCGTCGGTTCGAAAACGTTGCAGCTTCATTGTCATTAGTTTTTAATTAAAAGTGATTAAAAAGACAAAAGCAGACGATTTAAATGACACTGTATTAATAACCAAAATCAAACACAAAGTAAAATCATGAGAGAACATGCTAAATAACACAAGAATAAGAGAAACAGCACATGATGTCATGATTAAAAAAAACAACCGACAGGTGAATAAAAAACATGATCTATAACAATAAAAAATAAACATGATCTATAACAATAAAAAAAACACATGACCAAAATAAAAAAAATAAAAAAAACATCTATAACAATAAAAAAATACACACATTAAATATGCTCATCCTGATCAACATAATCAGCAGCGAAACGTCCGTCCCACTGTCTGTCCCACCATCTGTCTTATTGTCCATCCCATCATCTGTCCCACTGTCTGTCCCACCATCTGTCTTATTGTCCATCCCATCATCTGTCCCACTGTCTGTCCCACCATCTGTCTTATCGTTCATCACCATCTGTCTCAGCGTCTGTCTCATTCTCTGTCCCACTGTCCGTCTCATCGATACCCGGATGTGTTTGGAAAACTTTTTAAGTTGAAATGAATTAATTGTTACGTTAATTGAGTTAATTGAACGTGTCCTGAGTCTTTCATCACTGAGTTTCTCATTAAATCCTGATTTTCTGATCTGGGTTCAGTTTGGAGTCAGAGGTTTAAGGTGGCGTATTCGGTGCCAGGTCCGTCTTCACGAACAGAGACGGAGACATCAGCTGGATTCTTGTGGAACCTCACAGCGGTGTAGGTGAGGTTCGGTTCCTGATCTGCAGACGTCTGAACGGTGGAGTAAATCCCTCCGTCAGGGCGGGTGGAGTCTGAGGACGCATTCGGACCTTCTCCAGAGTCTGAACCACAGCGGTTCTAAAGACCAGCAGCAGGAGGAACCGAAGAGGGAAGTTCATTACAGAACAAATCAGACTGCTTCATCTCCTGATCTAACATCTGATTGGCTGAGCGGGCTACCTCAACCTCAGCTCATTATTTACATAAACTTCATTCCACAGACGCTCTCCAAAATAGTAGTTGTAAGTAAGTAAGTGTTCAAATATATTTAAACATGTTGTATATTTAACAGACCTGTTCACTAGCGCCACCTTCAGTCCTGGATGAAGATGAAACTCCACCTGAAATTCAACAACACAAAGATCAGTTCATTTAGTTTCATAAAGTAATAAATACTGCAGTTAAGTGTGTGAGTGTGTGTGTGTGTGTGTGTGTGTGTGTGTGTGTGTGTGTGTGTGTGTGTGTGTGTGTATGTAAGGATCACCTCGTCTCTTCTGGTGGATCACTTTGTAGAGCATCAGTGTGAATCCTCCAATCAGCAGCAGCAGAGTCACACAGACACTCACAGGGATGATGACTGAGGAACCTGGAGCTGCAGGAGATACAGAGAGAACCCAGAGGAACACACAGGAGCTCTGAACCAAAGTGTTATCATCATCATCATCATCATCATCATCAAGACCAAGATCATCATCTAACATCATCATCATCATCATCATCATCTAACATCATCATGTAACATCATCATCAAGACCAAGATCATCATCATCATCATCATCATCATCTAACATCATCATCATCTAACATCATCAAGACCAAGATCATCATCATCATCATCATCATCATCATCATCTAACATCATCATCATCATCTAACATCATCAAGACCAAGATCATCATCATCATCATCATCATCATCATGAAGATCCAACATCTGATCTCCACATGAAGCTGATACATTTACATAAATGTGAGGATTAGAAGGTCTTACCAGAGTGAGGGGGGTCTGATTTGGGCTCAGGAGTCTCTGCTGGACGAGCTGTTGGTTCTTCTTGGTTTTTGATGTATTTGTAGATTTAATAATATTTACCAGTTTTTATGTAAAAAATAAAGAAACATAATAATGACTAAACGATGGAACCGCTTCTAATCAGAAAGATCTACATGTGAATTCCTTTTGATTGCTGCAGTTCTATAAATGATCATTACATTGATTTTCACCTTTGGAGATTGAAATGTGAGGATTAGAAGGTCTTACCAGAGTGAGGGGGGTCTGATTTGGGGTCAGGAGTCTCTGCTGGACGAGCTGTTGGTTCTTCTTCATGTTTCTTTTCTGTCATTTTCATTAGATCCAAAAATAAGAAGAAAAAATCAAACATACTGTTTATTGATTCTTTATTTTTCTGCAGTAATGAACAAAAATAGAGAAACAGTTTCTCACCAGAAAAATCAAGATGAACTTCTTTGTAGAGAATGAAATAATCCACTGGATCACCGCTGATCCAAACAGAACAATAATAAACTCCTCCATCAGACTCTGTGACATCACTGATATGAACTATGAAAACATTATTCTGTCTCTTATCAGAGATAAAGTATCTGTCCGTATGTTTATCTGATCCAGAGGTGGAGATCCGATCAGTCACAAAGTTCTTGGTCTGTTTGAAGAAGAACTTCCAGTTCATTCTAAACTCAGCTGGATAGAAACATCTGATCATCGGAGTCTCTCTTACATGAGCTCTCACAGTTGTTGGTTCAGAACAACATGGATCTGTCAATCAAACCCAGAGAAGACGAGCAGAATGATTTCTCTTTAATTAGGATTTTAAATTGTAGAAATAAAAAACAACTGGTTTAATTAATTCCTTATTTAATAATTTAAAGGTTTCTCACCTGTTTTTATTTTCAGATTAATGTCAAGAATCCACAATGAAGATTGTCCAAGTTGATACATTCCACCATCATCTGATCTCATATTTCTAAACAATAAACTTAATTGATTCTCAAAGGTTGTTAAAGTAAATCTGTTATTATGAATAAAGTTGTCGTCAGTTGAAGCTTTAATCAGATCTTCACATTCAGAATCTGATTTCTTTTTACAAAAATAAACAGGTCTGTTTTCTGATATCTGACGTTTGTAGTAGATGATGACACTTCCTCCTGAGTAACCAATCACCTCAGAGCAGATCACTGCACCTGTCAATATTGATTAGAGATCATTACAGATCTGTTCTGATGAACATTCAGTTCTCAGCTGGACGTTTCTTCTGCACTGTTTATGTTGAAGTGAAGGAACTGACCTGAGATCAGGATGAAGGTGATGATGATGATGATGAGGAGGAGGATCTTCATCCTGAACTGATCTTCATTCTTCATTAAAACGTCTCTTTAAAATGAATCTTGTTCCTCTGGCAGTAAAATCCTCTGCAGCAGCTTCTGTCCTTCTCTCTGGTTCCTCTTTTACGAAACTCATTTCTGAGAAACAGACGTCATGTGACATCACACAGGATAACTTTAACCACGCCCACTTTCTTACATCATCACAAACCTTATAGAGTTAAAAGAACTTCCTGTCTCTGTCCTTCACCACCATGTCCCAAACATACTGCACCCCCTGTGTGGTGTGTGTTAGTGTGTGTAGTGTGTGTGTGTTAGTGTGTGTAGTGTGTGTTAGTGTGTGTAGTGTGTGTTAGTGTGTGTAATGTGTGTTAGTGTGTGTTAGTGTGTGTTAGTGTGTGTTAGTGTGTGTAATGTGTGTTAGTGTGTGTTAGTGTGTGTTGTGTGTGTTAGTGTGTGTAGTGTGTGTTAGTGTGTGTTACTGTTTGTAGAGTGTGTTAGTGTGTGTAGTGTGTGTAGTGTGTGTTATTGTGTGTTAGTGTTGTTAGTGTGTGTTAGTGTGTGTTAGTGTGTGTTAGTGTGTGTAGTGTGTGTTAGTGTGTGTAGTGTGTGTTAGTGTGTGTAGTGTGTGTTACTGTGTGTAGTGTGTGTAGAGTGTGTTAGTGTGTGTAGTGTGTGTAGTGTGCGTTAGTGTGTGTAGTGTGTGTTATTGTGTGTAGTGTATGTTAGTGTGTGTAGTGTGTGTTATTGTGTGTAGTGTGTGTTGTTGTATGTAGTGTGTGTAATTGTGTTATTGTGTGTAGTGTGTGTGTAGTGTGTGTATTGTGTGTTGTTGTGTGTTAGTGTGTGTTAGTGTGTGTTCCACTGGACTGGTTGTGTTGTCATTATTCTGATAGATTAAAATCTTAAAGCAGTTCTAATGTTTGTTTGGAACAGTTGAGATCTTTATTTCTTTAATCCAGAACATTACATTCGTTATTCATCTAATTAACAAAAGTGGCTTCTACACTACATGACTGATCTGAGACAGAGGGTCACTCATTACTCATTACAAACATCTGTTTCACCTTTAATCTCTGCTCTTTTTGTTTCAAACACAACAACCAACACTCACATTTACACTTCATTACTGACAGACTAATTACTGACAGACTAATTACTGACAGACTGTATTACTGACAGACTAATTACTCTGCTAACACTCACATTTACTGATTACTGACAGGTTTACTGACAGACTAATGGTAGACTAATTACTGACAGACTGGGGTTACTCTGACAAGACTGATTACTGACAGACTGGTTGGTGCTGGGGTTCAGAGTACTCTGTAGACTGATTCTGATTGGTTGGTGCTGGGGTTCAGAGTCTGGTAGACTGATTCTGATTGGTTGGTGCTGGGGTTCAGACTCTGGTAGACTGATTCTGATTGGTTGGTGTTGAGGTTCAGACTTTGGTAGACTGATTCTGATTGGTTGGTGCTGGGGTTCAGAGTCTGGTAGACTGATTCTGATTGGTTGGTGCTGGGGTTCTGATTCTGGTATGCTGATTCTGATTGGTTGGTGCTGGGCTTCATGTTGTTGACAGGTTCCGTTCTGCGGTTCTGATTCTGAGGTAAATCAGTTGAATCGTTGGCAGCAGTCCATCATGAAACAAAAATAAAATAAAAACAAACTTTAATCAAAGAAAACTCTGAAATGTTGACTTTGTTCTTTTATCCACTGATTTAAAGTTTCAGCAAATCAATAAATGACACGTCACTAACCTGATACATGTGTCCATCAGGTGTCCTGGATGAAGATGAAGATGAAGATGAAGCTGTGATTGTACAAAACGTGACTGTTATTAAGTTTTGAACTCTTCCATGTGATAGTGAAGCAGACGAGTCTATAAGAAGTGTGTGTGAGGATCACCTCGTCTCTTCTGGTGGATCACTTTGTAGAGCATCAGTGTGAATCCTCCAATCAGCAGCAGCAGAGTCACACAGACACTCACAGGGATGATGACTGAGGAACCTGGAGCTGCAGGAGATACAGAGAGAACCCAGAGGAACACACAGGAGCTCTGAAAAGTGTCATCATCATCATCATCATCATCATCATCATGAAGATCCAACATCTGATCTCCACATGAAGCTGATACATTTACATAAATGTGAGGATTAGAAGGTCTTACCAGAGTGAGGGGGGTCTGATTTGGGCTCAGGAGTCTCTGCTGGACGAGCTGTTGGTTCTTCTTGGTTTTTGATGTATTTGTAGATTTAATAATATTTACCAGTTTTTATGTAAAAAATAAAGAAACATAATAATGACTAAACGATGGAACCGCTTCTAATCAGAAAGATCTACATGTGAATTCCTTTTGATTGCTGCAGTTCTATAAATGATCATTACATTGATTTTCACCTTTGGAGATTGAAATGTGAGGATTAGAAGGTCTTACCAGAGTGAGGGGGGTCTGATTTGGGGTCAGGAGTCTCTGCTGGACGAGCTGTTGGTTCTTCTTCATGTTTCTTTTCTGTCATTTTCATTAGATCCAAAAATAAGAAGAAAAAATCAAACATACTGTTTATTGATTCTTTATTTTTCTGCAGTAATGAACAAAAATAGAGAAACAGTTTCTCACCAGAAACATCAAGATGAACTTCTTTGTAGAGAACGAAATAATCCAATTCATCACCGCTGATCCAAACGGAACAATAATAAACTCCTCCATCATCCACTGTGACATCACTGATCTGAACTGTGAGAATGTTCTTCTGTCGGTCATCAGAGATAAAGTATCTGTTCTTCTGTTTATCTGATCCAGAGGTGGAGATCAGAGCAGTTAAATCGTCTTTGTTCTGTTTGAAGAAGAACTTCTGGTTTGTTCTAAACTCAGCTGGATAGAAACATCTGATCATCTGAGTCTCTCTTACATGAGCTCTCACAGTTGTTGGTTCAGTACAACATGGATCTGTCAATCAAACCCAGAGAAGACGAGCAGAATAACAACTGGTTTAATTAATTCCTTATTTAATAATTTAAAGGATTCTCACCTGTTTTTATTTTCAGATTAATGTCATGAATCCACAATGAAGATTGTCCAAATTGATACCATCCACCATCATCTGATCTCATATTTCTGATAATTAATCTTAATTGATTCTGATTGGTTGTTAAAGTAAATCTGTTATTATGAATAAAGAAGTCATCAGTTGAAGCTTTAATCAGACATTCACATTCAGAATCTGATTTCTTTTTACAAAAATAAACAGGTCTGTTTTCTGAAATCTGATGTTTGTAGTTGATGATGACACTTCCTCCTGAGTAACCAATCAGCTCAGAGCAGATCACTGCACCTGTCAATATTGATTAGAGATCATTACAGATCTGTTCTGATGAACATTCTGTTCTCAGCTGGACGTTTCTTCTGCACTGTTTATGTTGAAGTGAAGGAACTGACCTGAGATCAGGATGAAGGTGATGATGATGATGATGAGGAGGAGGATCTTCATCCTGAACTGATCTTCATTCTTCATTAAAACGTCTCTTTAAAATGAATCTTGTTCCTCTGGCAGTAAAATCCTCTGCAGCAGCTTCTGTCCTTCTCTCTGGTTCCTCTTTTACGAAACTCATTTCTGAGAAACAGACGTCATGTGACATCACACAGGATAACTTTAACCACGCCCACTTTCTTACATCATCACAAATCTTATAGAGTTAAAACAACTTCCTGTCTCTGTCCTTCACCACCATGTCCCAAACATACTGCACCCCCTGTGTAGTGTGTGTTAGTGTGTGTAGTGTGTGTAGTGTGTGTAGGGTGACCTGTGTAACAGTGTGTCAGTGTGTTAGTGTGTCAGTGTGTTAGTGTGAAATAGTGTGAAACTGTGTATCAGTGTGACCTGTGTAACAGTGTGTATCAGTGTCTTAGTGCATCAGTGTGTTCAGTCGTATGTAAAAGTTTTGGCACCCCTATTAATCTTAATCATTTTTAGTTCTAAATATTTTTGTGTTTGCAACAGCCATTTCAGTTTGATATTTCTAATAACTGATGGACACAGTAATATTTCAGGATTGAATCGAGGTTTATTGTTCTAACAGAAAATGTGCAATATGCATTAAACCAAAATTTGACAGGTGCAAAGGTATGGGTACCCTTATCATTTTATTGATTTGAATAATCCTAACTACTTTTTACTGACTCACTGAAGCACAAAATTGGTTTGGTAACCTCAGTGAGCTTTGAACTCCATAGCCAGCTGTATCCAATCATGAGTAAAGGTATTTAAGGTGGCTAATTGCAAGTTGTTCTCCTATTTGAATCTCTTCTGAAGAGTGGCATCATGGGCTCCTCAAAACAACTCTCAGATGATCTGAAAACAAAGATCGTTCAACATAGTTGTTCAGGGGAAGGATACAAAAAGTCGTCTCAGAGATTTAACCTGTCAGTTTCCACTGTGAGGAACATAGTAAGGAAATGGAAGACCACAGGGACAGTTCTTGTTAAGCCCGGAAGAAAAATATCAGAAATGCAGAGGAGAAGAATGGTGAGAACAGTCAAGGACAATCCACAGACCACCTCCAAAGAGCCGCAGCATCATCTTTCTGCAGATGGTGTCACTGCATCGGTCAACAATACAGCGCACTTTGCACAAGGAGAAGCTGTATGGGAGAGTGATGTGAAAGAAGCCGTCTCTGCGAGCACGCCACAAACAGAGTCACCTGAGGTATGCACAAGCACATTCGGACAAGCCAGCTTCATTTTGGAAGAAGGTGCTGTGGACTGATGAAACAAAGATTGAGTTGTTTGGTCAAACAAAAAGGCCTTATGCATGGCGTCAAAAAAAACACAGCATTCCAAGAAAATCACTTGCTACCCACTGTAAAATTTGGTGGAGGTTCCATCATGCTTTAGGGCTGTGTGGCCAATGTCGGCACCGGGCATCTTGGTAAAGTTGAGGGTCGCATGGATTCCACTCAGTATCAGCAGATTCTTCAAGAATCAGTGACGAAGTTGAAGTTACGCCGGGGAGGATATTTCAGCAAGACAATGATCCAAAACAGCGCTCCAAATCTACTCAGGCATTCATGCAGAGGAACAATCACAATGTTCTGGAATGGCCATCCCAGTCCCCAGACCTGAATATCATTGAACATCTGTGGGATGATTTGAAGCGGGCTGTCCATGTTCGGCGACCATCAAACTTAACTGAACTGGAATTGTTTTGTAAAGAGGAATGGTCAAAAAAAACCTTCATCCAGGATCCAGCAACTGATTAAAAGCTACAGGAAGCGACTAGAGGCTGTTATTTTTGCAAAAGGAGGATCTACTAAATATTAATGTCACTTTTCTGTTGAGGTGCCGATACTTTTGCACCTGTCAAATTTTGGTTTAATGCATATTGCACATTTTCTGTTAGAACAATAAACCTCGATTCAATCCTGAAATATTTCTGTGTCCATCAGTTATTAGAAATATCAAACTGAAATGGCTGTTACAAACACACAAATATTTAGAACTAAAAATGATTAAGATTAATAGGGGTGCCCAAACTTTTACATACGACTGTATTTGTTTGTGTGTATCCATGTGTAGTGTTTGTTAGTGTTTGTTAGTACATAGTGTGTATCAGTGTGTGACAGTGTGTATCAGTGTGTGTTGTTGTGTGTAGTATGTGTTGTGTATCAGTGTGTGTAGGGTGTGTTGTGTGTATTGTGTGTAATGTGTTTCAATGTGTGCTATTGTGTGTAGTGTGTGTTATTGTGTGTAGTGTGTGTTGTTGTATGTAGTGTGTGTAATTGTGTTATTGTGTGTAGTGTGTGTGTAGTGTGTGTATTGTGTGTTGTTGTGTGTTAGTGTGTGTTAGTGTGTGTTCCACTGGACTGGTTGTGTTGTCATTATTCTGATAGATTAAAATCTTAAAGCAGTTCTAATGTTTGTTTGGAACAGTTGAGATCTTTATTTCTTTAATCCAGAACATTACATTCGTTATTCATCTAATTAACAAAAGTGGCTTCTACACTACATGACTGATCTGAGACAGAGGGTCACTCATTACTCATTACAAACATCTGTTTCACCTTTAATCTCTGCTCTTTACATCAAACACAACAACCAACACTCACATTTACACTTCATTACTGACAGACTAATTACTGACAGACTAATTACTGAAAGACTAATTACTGACAGACTAATTACTCTGCTAGACTGATTCTGATTGGTTGGTTTTGAGGTTCAGACTCTGGTAGACTGATTCTGATTGGTTGGTGCTGGGGTTCAGACTCTGGTAGACTGATTCTGATTGGTTGGTGCTGGGGTTCAGACTCTGGTAGACTGATTCTGATTGGTTGATGCTGGAGTTCAGACTCTGGTAGACTGATTCTGATTGGTTGATGCTGGGGTTCAGACTCTGGTAGACTGATTCTGATTGGTTGATGCTGGGGTTCAGACTCTGGTAGACTGATTCTGATTGGTTGGTGCTGGGGTTCACGTTCCTGACAGGTTCCATTCTGCGGTTCTGATTCTGAGGTAAATCAGTTGAATCGTTGGCAGCAGTCCATCGTGAAACAAAAATAAAATAAAAACAAACTTTAATCAAAGAAAACTCTGAAATGTTGACTTTGTTCTTTTATCCACTGATTTAAAGTTTCAGCAAATCAATAAATGACACGTCA
The DNA here is from genome assembly GCA_019802505.1 of Corydoras sp. C115. Classification (NCBI taxonomy): domain Eukaryota; kingdom Metazoa; phylum Chordata; class Actinopteri; order Siluriformes; family Callichthyidae; genus Corydoras; species Corydoras sp. C115. The sequence goes on along the minus strand of JAFMOC010000327.1, from coordinate 279,097 downwards.
CTAACCTGATACATGTGTCCATCAGGTGTCCTGGATGAAGATGAAGATGAAGATGAAGCTGTGATTGTACAAAACGTGACTGTTATTAAGTTTTGAACTCTTCCATGTGATTGTGAAGCAGACGAGTCTATAAGAAGTGTGTGTGAGGATCACCTCGTCTCTTCTGGTGGATCACTTTGTAGAGCATCAGTGTGAATCCTCCAATCAGCAGCAGCAGAGTCACACAGACACTCACAGGGATGATGACTGAGGAACCTGGAGCTGCAGGAGATACAGAGAGAACCCAGAGGAACACACAGGAGCTCTGAACCAAAGTGTCATCATCATCATCATCATCATCATCTCCACATGAAGCTGATCATTTACATAAATGTGAGGATCATCCAGAGTGATCTGAAGTCTCTGCTGGACGAGCTCTGATTTGTAGATTTAATAATATTTACTTTTTATGTAAAAAATAAAGAAACATAATAATGACTAAACGATGGATTCTAATCAGAAAGATCTACATGTGAATTCCTTTTGATTGCTGCATTTATAAATGATCATTACATTGATTTTCACCTTTGAGATTGAAATGTGAGGATTAGAAGGTCTTACCAGAGTGAGGGGGGTCTGATTTGGGGTCAGGAGTCTCTGCTGGACGAGCTGTTGGTTCTTCTTCATGTTTCTTTTCTGTCATTTTCATTAGATCCAAAAATAAGAAGAAAAAATCAAACATACTGTTTATTGATTCTTTATTTTTCTGAAGTAATGAACAAAAATAGAGAAACAGTTTCTCACCAGAAAAATCAAGATGAACTTCTTTGTAGAGAATGAAATATTCCACTGGATCACCTCTGATCCCAACAGAACAATAATAAACTCCTCCATCATCCACTGTTACATCACTGATCTGAACTGTGAGAACGTTCTTCTGTCGGTCATCAGAGATAAAGTATCTGTCCCTCTTTTTATCTGATCCAGAGGTGGAGATCAGATCAGTTAAATCGTCTTTGTTCTGTTTGAAGAAGAACTTCTGGTTTGTTCTAAACTCAGCTGGATAGAAACATCTGATCATCTGAGTCTCTCTTACATGAGCTCTCACAGTTGTTGGTTCAGTACAACATGGATCTGTCAATCAAACCCAGAGAAGACGAGCAGAATGATTTCTCTTTAATTAGGATTTTAAATTGTAGAAATAAATGACAACTGGTTTAATTAATTACTTATTTAATAATTTAAAGGATTCTCACCTGTTTTTATTTTCAGATTAATGTCATGAATCCACAATGAAGATTGTCCAAGTTGGTACCATCCACCATCATCTGATCTCATATTTCTAAACAATAAACTTGAATAACTCTCAACGGCTGTTAAAGTAAATCTGTCCTTCTGAATAATGTAGTCGTCAGTTGAAACTTTAATCAGACGTTCACATTCAGAATCTGATTTCTTTTTACAAAAATAAACAGATCTGTTTTCTGATATCTGACGTTTGTAGTTGATGATGACACTTCCTCCTGAGTAACCAATCACCTCAGAGCAGATCACTGCACCTGTCAATATTGATTAGAGATCATTACAGATCTGTTCTGATCAACATTCAGTTCTCAGCTGGACGTTTCTTCTGCACTGTTTATGTTGAAGTGAAGGAACTGACCTGAGATCAGGATGAAGGTGATGATGATGATGATGAGGAGGAGGATCTTCATCCTGAACTGATCTTCATTCTTCATTAAAACGTCTCTTTAAAATGAATCTTGTTCCTCTGGCAGTAAAATCCTCTGCAGCAGCTTCTGTCCTTCTCTCTGGTTCCTCTTTTACGAAACTCATTTCTGAGAAACAGACGTCATGTGACATCACACAGGATAACTTTAACCACGCCCACTTTCTTACATCATCACAAACCTTATAGAGTTAAAAGAACTTCCTGTCTCTGTCCTTCACCCCCATGTCCCAAACATACTGCACCCCCTGTGTAGTGTGTGTAGTGTGTGTAGTGTGTGTAGTGTGTGTAGTGTGTGTAGCGTGTATCTGTGTGTGTTAATGTGTGTAGGTGTGTGTTATTGTGTATCTGTGTGTGTTAATGTGTGTAGGTGTGTGTTATTGTGTATCTGTGTGTGTTAATGTGTGTAGGTGTGTGTTATTGTGTATCTGTGTGTGTTAATGTGTGTAGGTGTGTGTTATTGTGTATCTGTGTGTGTTAGGTGTGTGTTGTTATTGTGTATCTGTGTGTGTGTGTAATGTGTGTATTGTGTGTGTGTGTTATGTGTGTATCTGTGTGTATTGTGTAATGTGTGTAATGTGTGTAGGTGTGTGTTATTGTGTATTGTGTGTGTGTGTGTGTGTGTTAATGTGTGTGTGTGTGTTAATGTGTGTAGGTGTGTGTTATTGTGTATCTGTGTGTGTTAATGTGTGTAGGTGTGTGTTATTGTGTATCTGTGTGTGTTAATGTGTGTAGGTGTGTGTTATTGTGTATCTGTGCATAGTGTAAGTCTGGTCTGTCTTCAGATTTAGAAATAACAGTCAGGTTTGATGAATTTACAGTGCAGTTGGTTTTCTGCAGAACTTCTGACTGTAATGTTCTCATCTGTAAGTCGCTTTGGATAAAAACATCTGCTAAATGAATAAATGTAGTGTAAATGTTGTGTAGTGTGTGTTATTGTGTGTAGTGTGTGTTATTGTGTGTAGTGTGTGTTGTTGTGTGTAGTGTGTGTTATTGTGTGTTATTGTGTGTAGTGTGTGTTACTGTGTGTAGTGTGTGTTATTGTGTGTAAGTGTGTGTTATTGTGTGTAGTGTGTGTTATTGTGTGTAGTGTGTGTTATTGTGTGTAAGTGTGTGTTATTGTGTGTAGTGTGTGTTATTGTGTGTAGTGTGTGTTATTGTGTGTAAGTGTGTGTTATTGTGTGTAGTGTGTGTTACTGTGTGTAGTGTGTGTTATTGTGTGTTATTGTGTGTAGTGTGTTAGTGTGTGATACTGTGTGTTACTGTGTGTTACTGTGTGTAGTGTGTGTTATTGTGTGTAGTGTGTTAGTGTGTGTTACTGTGTGTTACTGTGTGTAGTGTGTGTTATTGTGTGTTATTGTGTGTAGTGTGTTAGTGTGTGTTACTGTGTGTAGTGTGTGTTATTGTGTGTAGTGTGTTAGTGTGTGTTACTGTGTGTAGTGTGTGTAGTGTGTGTTACTGTGTGTAGTGTGTGTTATTGTGTGTAAATGTGTGTAGTTTGTGTTATTTTGTGTTATTGTGTGTTAGTGTGTGTTATTGTGTGTAGTGTGTGTTATTGTGTGTTAGTGTGTGTTATTGTATGTAGTGTGTGTTATTGTGTGTTAGTGTGTGAAGTGTGTGTTACTGTGTGTAGTGTGTTACTGTGTGTTACTGTGTGTAGTGTGTGTAGTGTGTGTAGTGTGTGTTATTGTGTGTTAATGTGTGTTATTGTGTGTTAGTGTGTGTAGTGTGTGTTATTGTGTGTTAGTGTGTGTTATTGTATGTAGTGTGTGTTATTGTGTGTTAGTGTGTGTTATTGTGTGTAGTGTGTGTTACTGTGTGTAGTGTGTTACTGTGTGTTACTGTGTGTAGTGTGTGTAGTGTGTGTTATTGTGTGTTAATGTGTGTTATTGAAAAATAAAGCCAAATCTCAATCCTCGGTCCTCATTCTGTTGACCTTTCTGCAGCTTTTGATTCAGTGAATCAGATTCTACTGTCCACTCTATCTGAATCAGTCTTTTCTGATTCGACACTTGAATGGTTTCGATCCTATCTCACAGGAAGGACCTTCAAAGTGTCATGGAATGGGGAGATCTCTAACTCTCACCAAGTACATACTGGTGTGCCTCAGGGCTCTGTGCTTGGTCCTCTCCTTTTCTCACTATACATGACATCACTGAGCACAGTCATCCAGGCGCATGGTTTCTCTTACCCCTGCTATGCTGATGACACTCAGCTTCATCTGTCTTTTGCCCCTGACGACACCACCATCTCAAATTGGGTATCTGCATGCCTCACCGACAGATCTGATTTGATGAAGGCCCGCCATCTCAAATTAAACTTAGAGAAAACAGAGCTTCTCATTATCCCAGCTAAACCCTCAGTCCATCACGACCTGACCTTCCAAACCGACGGCTCCACAATCTCCCCAACCGATTCGGTCCGGAACCTTGGGTTCACAATAGACTCCCACCTTAAACTCTCTGATCATGTGATCAAAACCGCCCGTTCCTGAAGATTCCTTCTTTACAACATCAGGAAGATCAGACCGTATGAAACTAGGTCACGCCCCCTCCGGAACAATCCCACGTTCAAAGCAAGGTGCAAATAGGCACTAGACCGAAACTAGAACTGAAACCAGTTATTCTAGATACAGTTATATCCTAACTAACCGACAGTAGTTTTAATATCTAACAACAAGAACGCCCAAACAGACTACTCAATTTAACAACGATTAGGATAAAATATGGGTATTACCGTGACTCTATGGGTGCCGACACGCAGATCTACGATGTACAACAGGTAATTCAAAGTTACAGCAGTTCCTTCCTACACAAACGCCTGACTTGTTCTGACTTTTTTTAGTGAAAACTGCAGATTTTTAAATGTTACCACCGGGACACGCCCCCTCCAGAACAATCCCTCGTTAAACGCAAGGTGCAAATAGGCACTAGACCGAAACTAGAACTCTCACACTGATACACACTAACACACACTGATACACACTAACACACACTGATACACACTAACACACACTGATACACACTAACACACACTGATACACACTAACACACACTGATACACACTAACACACACTGATACACACTAACACACACTGATAAACACTAACACACACTCATAAACACTAACACACACTGATACACACTAACACACACTGATACACACTAACACACACTGATACACACTAACACACACTGATACACATTAACACACACTCATAAACACTAACACACACTCAGAAACACTAACACACACTCATAAACACTAACACACACTCATGAACACTAACACACACTCATAAACACTAACACACACTCATGAACACTAACACACACTGATACACACTAACACACACTGATACACACTAACACACACTGATACACACTAACACACCCTCATAAACACTAACACACACTGATACACACTAACACACACTGATACACACTAACACACACTGATACACACTAACACACACTGATACACACTAACACACACTCATAAACACTAACACACACTGATACACACTAACACACACTCATAAACACTAACACACACTGATACACACTAACACACACTGATACACACTAACACACACTCATAAACACTAACACACACTGATACACACTAACACACACTGATACACACTAACACACACTGATACACACTAACACACACTGATACACATTAACACACACTCATAAACACTAACACACACTCATAAACACTAACACACACTCATAAACACTAACACACACTCATGAACACTAACACACACTCATAAACACTAACACACACTCATGAACACTAACACACACTGATACACACTAACACACACTGATACACACTAACACACACTGATACACACTAACACACCCTCATAAACACTAACACACACTGATACACACTAACACACACTGATACACACTAACACACACTCATAAACACTAACACACACTCAAACACTAACACACACTCATAAACACTAACACACACTCATAAACACTAACACACACTCATGAACACTAACACACACTCATGAACACTAACACACACTCATGAACACTAACACACTCTCATAAACACTAACTCACTCATAAACACTAACACACACTCATGAACACTAACACACACTCATAAACACTAACACACACTCATGAACACTAACACACACTCATAAACACTAACACACACTCATGAACACTAACACACTCATAAACACTAACACACCCTCATAAACACTAACACACACTCATGAACACTAACACACACTGATACACACTAACACACACTGATACACACTAACACACACTGATACACACTAACACACCCTCATAAACACTAACACACACTGATACACACTAACACACACTGATACACACTAACACACACTGATACACACTAACACACACTGATACACACTAACACACACTCATAAACACTAACACACACTGATACACACTAACACACACTCATAAACACTAACACACACTGATACACACTAACACACACTGATACACACTAACACACACTCATAAACACTAACACACACTGATACACACTAACACACACTGATACACACTAACACACACTGATACACACTAACACACACTGATACACACTAACACACACTGATACACATTAACACACACTCATAAACACTAACACACACTCATAAACACTAACACACACTCATAAACACTAACACACACTCATGAACACTAACACACACTCATAAACACTAACACACACTCATGAACACTAACACACACTGATACACACTAACACACACTGATACACACTAACACACACTGATACACACTAACACACCCTCATAAACACTAACACACACTGATACACACTAACACACACTGATACACACTAACACACACTGATACACACTAACACACACTGATACATACTAACACACACTCATAAACACTAACACACACTGATACACACTAACACACACTGATACACACTAACACACACTCATAAACACTAACACACACTGATACACACTAACACACACTGATACACACTAACACACACTGATACACACTAACACACACTCATAAACACTAACACACACTGATACACACTAACACACACTGAAACACACTAACACACACTGATAAACACTAACACACACTCATAAACACTAACACACACTGATACACACTAACACACTGATACACACTAACACACACTGATACACACTAACACACACTGATACACACTAACACACACTGATACACATTAACACACACTCATAAACACTAACACACACTCATAAACACTAACACACACTCATAAACACTAACACACACTCATGAACACTAACACACACTCATAAACACTAACACACACTCATGAACACTAACACACACTGATACACACTAACACACTGATACACACTAACACACACTGATACACACTAACACACACTCATAAACACTAACACACACTCAAACACTAACACACACTCATAAACACTAACACACACTCATAAACACTAACACACACTGATACACACTAACACACACTGATACACACTAACACACACTGATACACACTAACACACACTGATACACACTAACACACACTGATACACACTAACACACACTCATAAACACTAACACACACTCAAACACTAACACACACTCATAAACACTAACACACACTCATAAACACTAACACACACTCATGAACACTAACACACACTCATGAACACTAACACACACTCATGAACACTAACACACTCTCATAAACACTAACTCACTCATAAACACTAACACACCCTCATAAACACTAACACACACTCATAAACACTAACACACACTCATAAACACTAAAAAAAGTTGAAAACACAGTTGAGATCTTTATTTCTTTAATCCAGAACATTACATTCGTTATTCATCTAATTAACAAAAGTGGCTTCTACACTACATGACTGATCTGAGACAGAGGGTCACTCATTACTCATTACAAACATCTGTTTCACCTTTAATCTCTGCTCTTTACATCAAACACAACAACCAACACTCACATTTACACTTCATTACTGACAGACTAATTACTGACAGACTAATTACTGACAGACTAATTACTCTGCTAGACTGATTCTGATTGGTTGGTGTCAGGGTTCAGACTCTGGTAGACTGATTCTGATTGGTTGGTGCTGGGGTTCAGACTCTGGTAGACTGATTCTGATTGGTTGGTGTCAGGGTTCAGAGTCTGGTAGACTGATTCAGATTGGTTGGTGCTGGGGTTCAGAGTCTGGTAGACTGATTCTGATTGGTTGGTGCTGGGGTTCAGAGTCTGGTCGACTGATTCTGATTGGTTGGTGCTGGGGTTCAGGCTCTGGTAGACTGATTCTGATTGGTTGGTGCTGGGGTTCAGACTCTGGTAGACTGATTCTGATTGGTTGGTGCTGGGGTTCAGACTCTGGTAGACTGATTCTGATTGGTTGGTGCTGGGGTTCAGACTCTGGTAGACTGATTCTGATTGGTTGGTGCTGGGGTTCAGAGTCTGGTAGATTGATTCTGATTGGTTGGTGCTGGGGTTCAGACTCTGGTCGACTGATTCTGATTGGTTGGTGCCGGGGTTCTGATTCTGGTATGCTGATTCTGATTGGTTGGTGCTGGGGTTCACGTTCCTGACAGGTTCCCTTCTGCGGTTCTGATTCTGAGGTAAATCAGTTGAATCGTTGGCAGCAGTCCATCATGAAACAAAAATAAAATAAAAACAAACTTTAATCAAAGAAAACTCTGAAATGTTGACTTTGTTCTTTTATCCACTGATTTAAAGTTTCAGCAAATCAATAAATGACACGTCACTAACCTGATACATGTGTCCATCAGGTGTCCTGGATGAAGATGAAGATGAAGATGAAGCTGTGATTGTACAAAACGTGACTGTTATTAAGTTTGGAACTCTTCCATGTGATAGTGAAGCAGACGAGTCTATAAGAAGTGTGTGTGAGGATCACCTCGTCTCTTCTGGTGGATCACTTTGTAGAGCATCAGTGTGAATCCTCCAATCAGCAGCAGCAGAGTCACACAGACACTCACAGGGATGATGACTGAGGAACCTGGAGCTGCAGGAGATACAGAGAGAACCCAGAGGAACACACAGGAGCTCTGAACCAAAGTGTCGTCATCATCATCATCATCATCATCATCATCATCATCATGAAGATCCAACATCTGATCTCCACATGAAGCTGATACATTTACATAAATGTGAGGATTAGAAGGTCTTACCAGAGTGAGGGGGGTCTGATTTGGGCTCAGGAGTCTCTGCTGGACGAGCTGTTGGTTCTTCTTGGGTTTTTATGTAAAAAATAAAGAAACATAATAATGACTAAACGATGGAACCGCTTCTAATCAGAAAGATCTACATGTGAATTCCTTTTGATTGCTGCAGTTCTATAAATGATCATTACATTGATTTTCACCTTTGGAGATTGAAATGTGAGGATTAGAAGGTCTTACCAGAGTGAGGGGGGTCTGATTTGGGGTCAGGAGTCTCTGCTGGACGAGCTGTTGGTTCTTCTTCATGTTTCTTTTCTGTCATTTTCATTAGATCCAAAAATAAGAAGAAAAAATCAAACATACTGTTTATTGATTCTTTATTTTTCTGCAGTAATGAACAAAAATAGAGAAACAGTTTCTCACCAGAAAAATCAAGATGAACTTCTTTGTAGAGAATGAAATATTCCACTGGATCACCTCTGATCCCAACAGAACAATAATGAACTCCTCCATCAGACTCTGTGACATCACTGATCTGAACTGTGAGAACGTTCTTCTGTCGGTCATCAGAGATAAAGTATCTGTCCGTATGTTTATCTGATCCAGAAGTGGAGATCAGATTAATTAAATCGTCTTTGTTCTGTTTGAAGAAGAACTTCTGGTTTGTTCTAAACTCAGCTGGATAGAAACATCTGATCATCGGAGTCTCTCTTACATGAGCTCTCACAGTTGTTGGTTCAGTACAACATGGATCTGTCAATCAAACCCAGAGAAGACGAGCAGAATGATTTCTCTTTAATTAGGATTTTAAATTGTAGAAATAAATGACAACTGGTTTAATTAATTCCTTATTTAATAATTTAAAGGTTTCTCACCTGTTTTTATTTTCAGATTAATGTCATGAAGCCACAATGAAAATTGTCCAAGTTGGTACCATCCACCATCATTTAATCTCATATTTCTAAACAATAATCTTAAATAATTCTGATTGGTTGTTAAAGTAAATCTGTTATTATGAATAAAGATGTTTAAAGTTGAAGCTTCAATCAGACGTTCACATTCAAATTCTGATTTCTTTTTACAAAAATAAACAGATCTGTTTTCTGATATCTGACGTTTGTAGTAGATGATGACACTTCCTCCTGAGTAACCAATCAGCTCAGAGCAGATCACTGCACCTGTCAATATTGATTAGAGTCTGTTACAGATGAACCATGATCACTGTTTAAGCAGAACTGACCTGAGATCAGGATGAACATTCTGTTCTCAGCTGGACGTTTCTTCTGCACTGTTTATGAAGTGAGGAACTGGAGATCTTCATCCTGAACTGATCTTCAGATGTTCTTCTGTTCTGTAAATGAACCGTGTCAGTGAGTTGTGGTTCTGTTTGAATGATGACATTGTTCATGCTGAAGAACAACTCTGTGGTTCTATCAGAAAGAGGAACTTTCACAATAACACACACTGATACACACTAACACACACTCATAAACACTAACACACAATAACCCACACTCATAAACACTAACACACCCTCATAAACACTAACACACACTGATACACACTAACACACACTGATACACAGTAACACACACTGATACACACTAACTCATCATGCGGTGGGCAGCCCTGAAGATGGCGCTCAGGAAGTAATTGGGGTTAGGGGACTTGCTCAAGGGCACTTCAGCTGTAGTACTTGTTGGGAGCGGGAATCGAACCGGGGACCTTCAGGTTCCAAAGCTGGTTCTTTTAGCACAAACCTACCGCTGCAGCATGAAGACTATGTTCTTGATAAAGAACTTCAATTTATTTATATAAATATTTAAAGTGGAACTGACCTGAGATCAGGATGAAGGTGATGATGATGATGATGACGAGGAGGATCTTCATCCTGAACTGATCTTCATTCTTCATTAAAACGTCTCTTTAAAATGAATCTTGTTCCTCTGGCAGTAAAATCCTCTGCAGCAGCTTCTGTCCTTCTCTCTGGTTCCTCTTTTACGAAACTCATTTCTGAGAAACAGACGTCATGTGACATCACACAGGATAACTTTAACCACGCCCACTTTCTTACATCATCACAAACCTTATAGAGTTAAAAGAACTTCCTGTCTCTGTCCTTCACCCCCATGTCCCAAACATACTGCACCCCCTGTGTGCTGTGTGTTAGTGTGTGTAGTGTGTGTTAGTGTGTGTAGTGTGTGTTAGTGTGTGTAGTGTGTGTTAGTGTGTGTAGTGTATGTTAGTGTGTATAATGTGTGTTGTTGTATGTAGTGTGTGTCATTGCGTGTAGTGTTTGTAGTGTGTGTAGTGTGTGTTAGAGTGTGTAGTGTGTGTTGTTGTGTGTAGTAAGTGTAGTGTGTGTGTGTAGTGTGTGTTGTTGTGTGTAGTGTGTGTTCCACTGGACTGGTTGTGTTGTCATTATTCTGATAGATTAAAATCTTAAAGCAGTTCTAATGTTTGTTTGGAACAGTTGAGATCTTTATTTCTTTAATCCAGAACATTACATTCGTTATTCATCTAATTAACAAAAGTGGCTTCTACACTACATGACTGATCTGAGACAGAGGGTCACTCATTACTCATTACAAACATCTGTTTCACCTTTAATCTCTGCTCTTTACATCAAACACAACAACCAACACTCACATTTAGACTTCATTACTGACAGACTAATTACTGACAAACTAATTACTGACAGACTAATTACTGACAGACTAATTACTGACAGACTTCATTACTGACAGACTAATTACTGACAAACTAATTACTGACAGACTAATTACTGACAGACTAATTACTGACAAACTAATTACTGACAGACTAATTACTGACAGACTAATTACTCTGCTAGACTGATTCTGATTGGTTGGTGTCAGGGTTAAGACTCTGGTAGACTGATTCTGATTGGTTGGTGCTGGGGTTCAGAGTCTGGTAGATTGATTCTGATTGGTTGGTGCTGGGGTTCAGACTCTGGTAGACTGATTCTGATTGGTTGGTGCTGGGGTTCAGACTCTGGTAGACTGATTCTGATTGGTTGGTGCTAGGGTTCAGACTCTGGTAGACTGATTCTGATTGGTTGGTGCTGGGGTTCAGGCTCTGGTAGACTGATTCTGATTGGTTGGTGCCGGGGTTCTGATTCTGGTATGCTAATTCTGATTGGTTGGTGCTGGGGTTCATGTTCCTGACAGGTTCCATTCTGCGGTTCTGATTCTGAGGTAAATCAGTTGAATCGTTGGCAGCAGTCCATCATGAAACAAAAATAAAATAAAAACAAACTTTAATCAAAGAAAACTCTGAAATGTTGACTTTGTTCTTTTATCCACTGATTTAAAGTTTCAGCAAATCAATAAATGACACGTCACTAACCTGATACATGTGTCCATCAGGTGTCCTGGATGAAGATGAAGATGAAGATGAAGCTGTGATTGTACAAAACGTGACTGTTATTAAGTTTGGAACTCTTCCATGTGATAGTGAAGCAGACGAGTCTATAAGAAGTGTGTGTGAGGATCACCTCGTCTCTTCTGGTGGATCACTTTGTAGAGCATCAGTGTGAATCCTCCAATCAGCAGCAGCAGAGTCACACAGACACTCACAGGGATGATGACTGAGGAACCTGGAGCTGCAGGAGATACAGAGAGAACCCAGAGGAACACACAGGAGCTCTGAACCAAAGTGTCATCATCATCATCATCATCATCATCATCATCATCATCATGAAGATCCAACATCTGATCTCCACATGAAGCTGATACATTTACATAAATGTGAGGATTAGAAGGTCTTACCAGAGTGAGGGGGGTCTGATTTGGGGTCAGGAGTCTCTGCTGGACGAGCTGTTGGTTCTTCTTCATGTTTCTTTTCTGTCATTTTCATTAGATCCAAAAATAAGAAGAAAAAATCAAACACACTGTTTATTGATTCTTTATTTTTCTGCAGTAATGAACAAAAATAGAGAAACAGTTTCTCACCAGAAAAATCAAGATGAACTTCTTTGTAGAGAATGAAATAATCCACTGGATCACCTCTGATCCCAACAGAACAATAATAAACTCCTCCATCATCCACTGTTACATCACTGATCTGAACTGTGAGAACGTTCTTCTCTCGGTCTTCAGAGATAAAGTATCTGTCCTTCTGTAGATCTGATCCAGAAGTGGAGATCAGATCATCCACAAAGTCTTTGTTCTGTTTGAAGAAGAACTTCCGGTTTGTTCTAAACTCAGCTGGATAGAAACATCTGATCATCTGAGTCTCTCTTACATGAGCGCTCACAGTTGTTGGTTTAGTACAACATGGATCTGTCAATCAAACCCAGAGAAGACGAGCAGAATGATTTCTCTTTAATTAAGATTTTAAATTGTAGAAATAAATAACAACTGGTTTAATTAATTACTTATTTAATAATTTAAAGGTTTCTCACCTGTTTTTATTTTCAGATTAATGTCATGAAGCCACAATAAAGATTGTCCAAGTTGATACCATCCACCATCATCTGATCTCATATTTCTGATCATTAATCTTAACTGATTCTGATTGGTTGTTAAAGTAAATCTGTCCTTCTGAATAAAGATGTTTAAACTTGAAGCTTTAATCAGATGTTCACATTCAAATTCTGATCTCTCTTTACAAAAATAAACAGGAAAGGTTTCTGATATCTGACGTTTGTAGTTAATGATGACACTTCCTCCTGAGTAACCAATCAGCTCAGAGCAGATCACTGCACCTGTCAATATTGATTAGAGATCATTACAGATCTGTTCTGATCAACATTCAGTTCTCAGCTGGACGTTTCTTCTGCACTGTTTATGTTGAAGTGAAGGAACTGACCTGAGATCAGGATGAAGGTGATGATGATGACGAGGAGGATCTTCATCCTGGTTCTGTGTGTTGTCCGTTTCTCAGATGAGAATCAGAAATGTTTGACCTCACAGTCCTTCCTACTGAACCTGAGGACCCTCTCCTTACGTTCTCTTAAAAAATGGAACCAGAAATAATATCATAAAGATTTGAAGGTTCTATTCAAAAGGGAACGTGATCATTTCCTGAGTTCTTCTTTAAAATGAAGTATTTCAATAACAATTGAATATTGTTCTGTGATTAAAAAAGATCAGATATCAGATATAAATCATCTTCATATTAATAAAGATTTGAGAAATCATTGAGAATATAATCTTATTAATCTGATGATGAATGAAAACGTACTGCAACGTCTGAAGTCTATTTGAACGGTCAAACTGACCTGAGATCGGGTGAACGGTGATGATGATGATGGTGGGAATCTTCCTCCTAAAGCAATCTTCTTCAGCTCTACTGTTCTTCAGAAGAACATCAGCTCTTTATTCGGTTCTGTAAATGAAATCCTCTCAAAAGCTTCATTATCCGTCAGAAGAACGTTTTGATGTTATCTGAGCTTCATTTCTGAAAATAACCTCAGACGTCTGTTCTGAAAATACACCCTTTCCTGTTTAGTGTGTATTAGTGTGATTAGATGTGTATTAGTGTGTATTAGTGTGTATTAGTGTGATTAGGTGTGTATTAGTGTGTATAGGTGTGTATCAGTGTGTATTAGTTTGTTTATAGGTGTGTATCAGTGTGTATAGGTGTGTATCAGTGTGTATAGGTGTGTATCAGTGTGTATCAGTGTGTATAGTTGTGTATCAGTGTGTATAGGTGTGTATTAGTGTGTTTGAATCTTTATATAAACTGTAGATCTTTGTATTTCAGGTCATTGATTGATGGATCTTTCATCAGATTATCAGTTTTATTTTTAAACATTATCTTAATGACTTTGCAAATAAAAAATCTATTAGAAAAAGTATTTTAAATGTTGTATAACACAATAATAACATAATAATAACACAATAATAACACAATAATAACACAATAACATAGTAATGCATCCAGCTGGCGCTCACATTACATCCCATAACCTCAGGTCAAACTTGGATTGGTCACTTTTTTTTGCCGTCGCTCGTCCGTCAGATCAGACATCGGACCTGCAGTAGAAGGTTTTTTTTAAAGGTTATTTGCAGGTCTGAGATCAGGGCAACGTGCAGGCCACAAGCCGTCCCACACAGGAACCTGCTGCAGAGGCGGAGTCAGGCCTTAAACACAGGGCTTCTGTAACGCCGTCACTGTGATTGATTAATTAAAAGACGAGGTCACACATTCACTCGGATTATGTGTTTGTGCTTTTTTTTTGTTAGTTTTTTTGATAAATAAAATCATGTGACTGATGAAGGCGATGTTCAGGTTTGTAACGATAACGATGATGATGATGTCATTGAGACTGACTTCCTGTCTTCAGCTCTGTGCTGTTTGGTAACTTCCTCTCCGTGTCCTAAATTAAAAATAAAATCAGACGACGGTTTACGCGGTCGATGTTCAGCGTGACTCTAACCTTCATCATAACCTTCATCATAACCTTCATCATAACCTTCACCATAACCTTCATCATAACCTTCATCATAACCTTCATCATAACCTTCATCATAACCTTCATCATAACCTTCACCATAACCTTCATCATAACCTTCATCATAACCTTCATCATAACCTTCACCATAACCTTCACCATTCAGATCAAACAAATGGAACACAGAGTTCATCTAAGTGTCGTGTTTAATCACGTCTCACAATAAAGCACTCAGTCGTGGGTTTTGGACAGAATTATGGTAACAAATTTGGGGAAAGCCCTTTTTTTTATTAAGTAGCACCCCAGCACACGAAGAACGAGCCAAAATGCATGGTGCACTCAGGGGTGGAGCCTGGGGCAGCATGGGCGCTGGAGGTTCAGGCATAATCAGCCACCTTAAAATAAGCCATGACGTCACAGTGATGGAAAAGAGGTACACACGGGCTTTTAAAAAAATTAAAAATCACACACGCTCTATATGGGGCAATTTGGAGCATTCAATTTACCTTGAATACACGTTTTTGGACTGTGGGAGGAAACCGGAGAACCCGGAGGAAACCCACATGGACACGGGGAGAAGATGGAAACGCCACCCAGATCGGGATTCCAACCTGGAATCCCCAGCACTGAGAGGAGAACATACCAACCACTACACCACCGTGCCGCCCAGATGGACTGTGAGCAGATCGTTAAACCCGACGGCTCGTATTCCAGCAAGATCATGATGTGGGAACGTAAATCGCATTTTAATGACGTTACGCAAATATAAGAACCAACCACCAAAACAACGAACTCATTTCCATTAGAACGTCAGAACCGTGTTTAATTACACGTCAGAACCGTGTTTAATTACACGTCAGAACCGTGTTTAATTACACGTCAGAACCGTGTTTAATTACACGTCAGAACAGTGTTTTAATTACACGTCAGAACAGTGTTTAATTACACGTCAGAACAGTGTTTAATTACACGTCAGAACATGTTTAATTACACGTCAGAACCGTGTTTAATTACACGTCAGAACCGTTTTAATTACACGTCAGAACCGTGTTTAATTACACGTCAGAACCACGTCAGAACCGGTTTAAACACGTCACATGTGTTTAATTACACGTCAGGTGTTTAATTACACGTCAGAACAGTGTTTAATTACACGTCAGAACAGTGTTTAATTACACGTCAGGATTCCAAACCGTGTTTAATTACCCCAGCACGTGAGTGTTTAATTACACGTCAGAACAGTGTTTACCAAACACTGTTTAATTACACGTCAGAACCACGTCACCGTGTTTAATTACACGTCAGAACCGTGTTTAATTACACGTCAGAACAGTGTTTAACTGTGAGTGTTTAATTAGATCGTTAAACACCAGAACGGTTCGTATTCCAGCAAGAATCATGAACAGTGTTTAATTACACGGAACGTAATTACACGTCGCATTTTAATGACGTGTTTAATTACGCAAATTAACGAACCAACCACCAAACAACGTCAGAACCGTGTTTAATTACACGTCAGAACCGTGTTTAATTACACGTCAGAACCGTGTTTAATTACACGTCAGAACAGTGTTTAATTACACGTCAGAACAGTGTTTAATTACACGTCAGAACCGTGTTTAATTACACGTCAGAACCGTGTTTAATTACACGTCAGAACCGTGTTTAATTACACGTCAGAACAGTGTTTAATTACACGTCAGAACAGTGTTTAATTACACGTCAGAACAGTGTTTAATTACACGTCAGAACCGTGTTTAATTACACGTCAGAACCGTGTTTAATTACACGTCAGAACCGTGTTTAATTACACGTCAGAACCGTGTTTAATTACACGTCAGAACAGTGTTTAATTACACGTCAGAACCGTGTTTAATTACACGTCAGAACCGTGTTTAATTACACGTCAGAACAGTGTTTAATTACACGTCAGAACAGTGTTTAATTACACGTCAGAACAGTGTTTAATTACACGTCAGAACAGTGTTTAATTACACGTCAGAACAGTGTTTAATTACACGTCAGAACAGTGTTTAATTACACGTCAGAACAGTGTTTAATTACACGTCAGAACAGTCTTTAATTACACGTCAGAACAGTGTTTAATTACACGTCAGAACAGTGTTTAATTACACGTCAGCTCTGTGAACAAACGGCCGAGTTAACGACGTTGTTGTCGGGGGTTTGAAAAGTCGAGCACTTTGTTTCGAACCTGTTCGTGGTTGGTTGCAGGTGAATCATGGGTAGGTTCCGCCGGTTTAAAAGCCGATGAGGGGAACCGAACCCGGTACCTGGGGTCAGAGAACCTGGTAGACAGAGTCATGTGACCTGGTGTTGGGGTCCAGGCTCTGGTAGACGGAATCTAATGGGTTGGTCTTGGGGTCCATGTTCTGGTAGATGGGAATCGTGCTGCTGTTCTGATACTTAGAGGAATCGTTTTGGTCGTTATCAGCAGTCTGGAGGGAAAAAAAAAACTAATTAAAAAACATAACGAGTTCTGAAGACGATGAGAGAGTTTTACACTCAGTAAGATGGATCTCCAACCATCAGCAAACAAATCTCACACCTTCACACAAATCTCATTTTAAAACCCAAAGAAACCCAGAAACCAATAAATACGCCACTTACTTTTTTTTTTTTTTTTTTTTTTTTTTTTTTTAATCCTGTCATGTCTGGGTAGCTTTTCCAGTCTGAATGGTAACCTGACTGATGTACCATACACATGTTTGCTTTTACGTTTTTACTGAAACAGTTCTACAGATTATTGTAGCATATTCCTGTTAATTGTGCTTTTTTGATTGATTTGAATTATTCCACCAATGCAGGACAGAGGAGAAGAAAAAGAGGAGAAAAAGAAGAGAGAGGGAAAAAAACAACCTATACATACATTCCTAAACACGTCACTTACCTGATACATGTGTCCATCAGGTGTCCTGGATGAAGATGAAGATGAAGATGAAGCTGTGATTGTACAAAACGTGACTGTTATTAAGTTTTGAACTCTTCCATGTGATAGTGAAGCAGACGAGTCTATAAGAAGTGTGTGTGAGGATCACCTCGTCTCTTCTGGTGGATCACTTTGTAGAGCATCAGTGTGAATCCTCCAATCAGCAGCAGCAGAGTCACACAGACACTCACAGGGATGATGACTGAGGAACCTGGAGCTGCAGGAGATACAGGGAGAACCCAGAGGAACACACAGGAGCTCTGAACCAAAGTGTCATCATCATCATCATCATCATGAAGATCCAACATCTGATCTCCACATGAAGCTGATACATTTACCATCTACACTTCATTCCTGTGGAGATGTTTGGTCGTGTGGATTAGAACATCTTACCAGGGTGAGGGGGGTCTGGAGGCTCTGCTGGATCACGTGGTGGTTCCATATTTTCTATTAGTTTTCATAAAGAGAGAAGAAAGAAAAACACAAAAAAGCTTATAAACATAAACGTACAGGTGGCCTTTCCCTTGTTATTGTCCTTCGACCGCCCACCCCCATCTACTGTCCAACATTTTAACCAATCAGCAGCTGAGTTTTGTCGGATGTTCTGATTATAAAGAGGGAACCTTCATCCATCTCTGGAATCGCTGAATCAGTAAATAATGAAGCCAGAGATCAGAGACAGATCGGATGATGGCTGAACTCTGACACTGCTGGTCCGATCAAACTGACCCCGGAACAGTAATGTGGCCCCCATGTCCAAAAACACAT
>JAFMOC010000327.1:235000-255000 GCA_019802505.1 Corydoras sp. C115 | reverse complement strand
GAGATCACAGGATTCCGGCGTCTATCAGTGTGGAGGGACCAAGGTCTACAAGGACGACATCCACCTGAGCGTGAAGCAGGGTGAGTTCCTTCAAAGATCAGACACAACGTTCTACTGAGCTCCAGCTTCCTCCACCTGCTCTACATATCTGAGCGGGTGTTATTAGGGTGGTGGATAATTCTCAGCACTGCAGAGACCCTGACATGGTGGTGCTGGAGTTTAAACCCTGTACTCACTCCACTACACACCTCCACCATACTGCGCCACCTTGTGGATGTAGAATCAGAGACTGTTGCTGCACAGTGTGTGTTCTTCATTCTTTAATCCTCCATCAGTGAGACAGGATGCTGCTGGTGGGATACTTTTAGCTCATTCATTCATTATCTTCTGCTTTATCCTATATTAGGGTCGCGGGGGGGGGGAGGGGTGTTCCACTTGCCCATCCAGGGGAGAACGTTTCGGGCGCTGGGCAGATACACCCAGGACAGGGGGGCAATCTATCGCTGGACACACACTCACGCACACAGACACACTCTATATGGGGCAATTTGGAGAACTCAATTGACTTGATCCATGTTTTTGAACTGTGGGAGGAAACCGGAGAACCCGGAGGAAACCCACACGGACACAGGGGAGAACATGGAAACTCCACCCAGATGGGGATTTGAATCGGGAATCCCTAGTGCTGAGAGGAGAACATGCTAAACCACTTTTAGCTGATAGATTAATTATTAATTATTCTATTTATTCTATTAATATTTATTCTAATTATTCTATTAATTATTAATTAATCATACACAGATACCTGCAGATGAGAAATAATCTTCATTATCTGCTCCTTAAATCCGATTGGCTGCGCCGTTGGTCAAGCTGTGACATCACTAACAATAACACACCCCTCTGAGTGCTTCACATTCGTATCGATGCGTGATATACAATACAGCATGTTAAAATCATAAAATACAGATCAATATAAACAGCGAAAGGGCGGCAGGGTGGCTTAGTGGTTTAGCATGTTCTCCTCTCAGTGCTAGGGATTCCCGGTTCGAATCCCCATCTGGGTGGAGTTTCCATGTTCTCCCCGTGTCCGTGTGGGTTTCCTCCGGGTTCTCCGGTTTCCTCACACTGTCCAAAAACATGAATCAAGTCAATTGAATTCTCCAAATTGCCCCATATAGAGTGTGTCTGTGTGAGTGAGTGAGTGTCCAGTGATAGATTGCCCCCCTGTCCTGGGTGTATCTGCCCAGCGCCCAAGACGTTCTCCCCTGATAGAGGATAAATGGATGGATAAACAGCCAGCAATAAACCCGTTGCGCTGTTTTTATAAACTGCGTTTTGCAATTGAGCCACCAGATGGCAGTGTTTGATCGAAATCGGTAGATCGACGGTCACCACGAATCCCAGACTAGTTAACGCCGCGGAAGAGCGGATTATTACACATTTCTGAATCAGAGCTTGGTGTTTTTTATTACAGTGAGTTTGTAAGTGTTTTATTAAAGTAATCAGACTCTCGAGGTTGTGCATTAATCTGAATAAATCACGTAAAGAGGTGGCGCTGTTCTCCACTACACGCCGGGACTCATAGCACCTCTTTATGGGCTTTATTCAGATTAACGCCACGCTTTTTTATAATTTATAGTGAAATAATTCTCTTTGTTCTCTGTGTTCCGGACAGATTCATGTTGTACACAACTAACAGAGATGGACGCTTTTACAGGAGACACCGTGTGGATCAGCTGTCCCTATCCAGCAGAACTCAAAACAAACTTTAAGTTTTCTTTAAACAGGCCGGCGGTTCTGTAACGACGGTCACCTCCACCTGTGGAAACTACAAACACAGAAACAGAGTCTCCATCTCTGATGACCCCCAGAACAATGTCCTCAGCGTGATCCTCAGAGACGTGACGGAGGACGACGGGGGGGCGTATCACTGCGCCGCGTGGGGCAAAGACGGCCACGTCAACTATTACTCTCTCTTCACCGAAATTAAACTTTACGTTACGAGTGAGAAACACTTACGCACGATTATCACAAGCTTCAGAAAGCACAGCAGCCCTAAAGCTCACGCTGCCTTCTGTTCTTCCTGTTTTGTTTTGTTTTGTTTTTTTAAATCCATCAAACCTGACGAACGCCGTCCATTCAGAGACCCCGTCCACTCCAGCATCAGCGTCCACTCCAGCATCAGCGTCCACTCCAGCATCAGCGTCCACTCCAGCATCAGCGTCCACTCCAGCATCGGCTCCCGGACGCGACTCGGCTCCGGCGGACTGTGGTGAGCTTCAAACACACAGCGGTCATCGTTAAAACCTCTGAGTACAATTATTATTTCATTTTTAAATTATTTTAAGGGTGGCACGGTGGCTTAGTGGTTTAGCATGTTCTCCTCTCAGTGCTAGGGATTCCCGGTTCGAATCCCCATCTGGGTGGAGTTTGCATGTTCTCCCCGTGTCCGCGTGGGTTTCCTCCGGGTTCTCCGGGTTCGTCCCACAGTCCAAAAACATGGATCAAGGTCAATTGAGTTCTCCAAATTGCCCCATATAGAGTGTGTGTGTGTTCAGTGATAGATTGGCGTCCTGTCCTGGGTGTGTCTGCCCAGCGCCAGAAACGTTCTCCCCTGGATGGGCATGGGAAACCCCCCCCCCCCCACCTCCAGCGACCCTAATAGAGGATAAAGCAGAAGATAATGAATGAATTAATTATTTTAACAAAACACAGAATCTGAGGATTTCTTTAACTCTATGACGTGTGTTTTTATTTGATTTAAATCAAACTATGAAAGATCATCCATCCATGGGGTGGGGGGGGGGGGTTCCCCATGCCCATCCAGGGGAGAACGTTTCGGGCGCTGGGCAGATACACCCATGGACAGGGGGGGTCAATCTATCACTGGGCACACTCTCACTCACACAGACACACTCTATATGGGGCAATTTGGAATATTCAATTCACCATGAACCATGTTTTTGGACTGTGGGAGGAAACCGGAGAACCCGGAGGAAACCCCCGCAGGACATGGGGAGAACATGGAAACTCCACCCAGATTGGAATTCGAACCGGGAATCCCCAGCGCTGAGAGGAGAACATGCTAAACCACTAAGCCACTGTGCCGCCCTGTGAAAGATCAATAAATCTTTTTTTTTTTTTTTTTTTTTTAAACGCTGAATCATCAAACATCAGTGTAAAGAAATGAAAATACTATAAATCATTTCACTGTCGGTTTTCCTGCCGTTCCAGACTCCATCGTCGTGGCGTCCTCGTGTGTGTGTGCGGCGTTGCTGCTGCTGCTGGCCGGAGGTGGTGCGCTGACCTACAGACTGCTGCACAAAGGTGGAGCAACCGCTGCGTATTTTAATTAAAGACGTCCAGACAATAAACTACCGTCACTCATCTCCACCACCTGACGAGAAATGTTATATTCATCCATTATCTTCCGCTTTATCCTATATCAGGGTCGCGGGGGAGGGGGGGGGGTTCCCCATGCCCATCCAGGGGAGAACGTTTTGGGCGCTGGGCAGATACACCCAGGACAGGACGCCAATCCATCGCTGGACACACACTCACTCACACACAAACACACTCTATATGGGGCAATTTGGAGAACTCAATTCACATTGATCCATGTTTTTGGACTGTGGGAGGAAACCGGAGAACCCGGAGGAAACCCTCACGCGACACGGGGAGAACATGCAAACTCCACCCAGATGAAGATTTAAACCAGCAATCCTTAGTGCTGAGAGGAGAACATGCTAAGCCACGGTGCCGCCGGTAAATGTTATAAATCCTGTTAATTATGAAAGCTCGAGCTGATTGCAGTCTGATTTATATTAAACCTAAACGTCTCCAGATTAAAGTTCAGAGATGTTTCTGTACCATTTACAGGATTAACGTCTTCATCCAGAACGGAAGAACAACAGAACCGAGTGAGTGAGCCGTTTCATTTGATTCAGTCGCATTTTATTAACATTAAACATTAAAACTATAATTAATCAGATCCACTATGAACATTTACCTTAAGATTTAAATATAAACATTAATCTGCGGAATGTGTTAATCTGATTACAGAACGCTGCGGATTACGAAAATACTCGACCTCTCAATCAGAATTCTGTTTATGAGAGTCTGAACCCCAACACCAACCAACCAGTTTACATGAGCCTGAACCCCAACACCAACCTGATTCAGTCCACCAGAACCCAACACCAACCCGATTCAGTCCAACACCAACCTGATTCAGTCCACCAGCACCCAACACCAACCCGATTCAGTCCAACACCAACCCGATTCAGTCCAATACCAACCTGATTCAGTCCAATACCAACCTGATTCAGTCCACCAGCACCCAACACCAACCCGATTCAGTCCAACACCAACCTGATTCAGTCCACCAGCACCCAACACCAACCCAATTCAGTCCAACACCAACCCGATTCAGTCCAACACCAACCCGATTCAGTCCAACACCAACCTGATTCAGTCCACCAGCACCCAACACCAACTGATTCAGTCCACCAACCCGAAGTCCCAGTCCACCAGCACCCAACACCAACCTGATTCAGTCCAACACCAACCCGATTCAGTCCAACACCAACACGATTCAGTCCAACACCAACCTGATTCAGTCCAACACCAACCTGATTCAGTCCACCGGAACCCAACACCAACCTGATTCAGTCCACCAGCACCCAACACCAACCTGATTCAGTCCACCAGCACCCAACACCAACCTGATTCAGTCCACCAGCACCCAACACCAACCCGATTCAGTCCACCGGAACCCAACACCAACCTGATTCAGTCCACCAGAACCTGAATCCTATCATCAACCACTTTTGTCAGCGTTGGTCTGAATTAATTGCAGTATGAAAATGCAGACTTAATGAAGTCTGGTTTATTAAATTTAAACAGAATCGGAGGTAATTCTGCACGATGACATTTTTTAATAACATTTAAAACGGTGGCGTGTTGGACCGAATCAAATCATCAGACGCGACATCAGATTATATTATAAACAACTCACCTGTTTGATATTTATATTCATTTTAAACCACTAGGGGGCGGAAGTTGAATGACTTTTTAAGGGGTGTATTTACTAAGTTTTAATGATTGCAGACGTTAATGAACTGCTGTATTAATGAAAATAAAAGCAGAGCTGATGACCCCCTGCAGCGGCAGATCTCTGAGAACCCACCACTGATGGAAACATCTGACACCTTGGACTTCCAGTCCCTCGTCTTATTTACAGCGGTGCTTTGGACGCATGTTTGCTCTCATACCGCCGCCTAGTGGATTTTATAGGAAAGTTTTTTGTGATTTCGGGATTGTATTAAAATATTTTTCATTTCATGACCATAAATCTTCTTCATGACATTGCTGCAGTTTGATTAAAGGAACTAATTTATTTGACATATTCTTCATTAAGAAATAAGACTTTTTTAAAGTTGTCAACACGAGCGCGTACACCCCTCCGTAATGCAGTACCAAACAATAAATGGCGCCATCTGCTGGAAACGTCATGAAAACGCAACATCTCTCCCGTAGAACGTCAATGTCATTTGAGAATAAATTCTTTATCGTCTATAGACCTCCACCCAGCAATCTGATCGAATTCTCCACCTTCTTCAGGTGACTGTAGCATAGTCACATGATGTCCGGTTGATCAAGACAGTGACTTTTGGATCTGCCCCATCAGACCCGCCGATGGTACCATGAAAAGTCACTGCTTCATAAGTGACACTTTGTGCAGATTTGTGGATGGCTGAGGAACCGGAGGAACCCGAGGGCGACCGGGCCGTGGAGATCATATCTGAGGGATTTTGAGGAGGTCCAGCAGAATCATAAAGTGTGTTTGATAAGTAAGAAGGAATTGTGGGTAACCCCGTGCTGGTTTGAATGGCCGATGAAACATCCGATTGGTCGAGAAAAGGCTGAACAAAAGCATAAACGCTGGACGTGGTGGTCTGTGGGGATGGACCGTGTCCAACATCTGGAATCTCCTCATAGACACAGACAACAAACGTCCCCTGAAATATTTATAGTTCCCGTTAAAACAAAATTCACTTCACATTTAAGGCAATCGTGAAATATATGGAAATGGGGGGGGGGCATATTTATCACGTGTTAATTACGGTGTGTGATGAATGGTTAAGGTTTTTAATTATTAATTTGTTGATGTTTAACGAGGTTTATTAAACTCTCACCTGCTGATGATTTCCTGAAGCCGCAGCGTCGTCGGGAACGCCAGCTGGTCCTGAAATCAAGAGCAGAAACTGAAGCTTCTTCATTTATAAAATTATTCATTCATTATCTTCCGCTTTATCTATTATTAAGGTCGTGGGGGGGGGTTCCCCATGCCCATCCAGGGGAGAATGTTTCGGGTGCTGTGCAGATACACCCAGGACAGGGGGGCAATCTGTCACTGGGCACATATTCACTCACACACACTCTATATGGGGCAATTTGGAGAACTCTATTGACTTAATCCATGTTTTTGGACTGTGGGAGGAAACCGGAGAACGCGGAGGAAACCCACGCGGACACGGGGAGAACATGGAAACTCCATGGAAACTGGCATTCGAACCGGGAATCCCTAGCGCTGAGAGGAGAACATGCTAAACCACTAAGCCACCATGCTGCCATTATATATTTTTTTTATTATTATTATTTTATTTACAGCGCAAAAAAGAACTTGGTGTGTGTGTGTGTGTGTGTGTGTGTGTGTGTGTGTGTGTGTGTGTGTGATTACACATCATGGTGATGTGGAATACCTTGTCTCTTGTTCTTCCTACGCAGAAACACAATAAGAACGGAGGTTCCGGTCAGAATCAGAAATATAACTCCACATATAATGATGATGGTGACATCTGGACATCAAACAAAAGGCAATTCATTAATAAATGATTTTCCTCGGATTATTTGCACAGAGATCACGTCATCAGTCGTTCAGTTTTAACATCAACACGTCAACCAGCAGAACCGGAACAGAGAACGATGTGAAGTCTGACTGACGGAACCATAAACGACGTTCTGTAGAGCGACTCCGAATAACGCTACAATTACATTTACATTTACATTTATATTTACATTTATTCATTTAGCAGATGTTTTTATCCAAAACGACTTACAAATGAGAACATTACAGTCAGAAGTTCTGCAGAAAACCAACTGCACTGTAAATTCATCAAACCTGATTGTTATTTGATGCTGCGCCCCCCCCCCTTTTTTTTATAATTTTATTTTTATTTATTTTTATTTTTATTAAAACACCATTAAAAAAAACACTGCACAGACGTAAAACACCTAACTGATGAAAGAGATGAACTGAGAATCAACAGACTGACGGGAAATGACGGATAATCACTTACAATGAACATTCACACACACACACACACACACACACACACACACACACACACACACACACACACACACACACACACACACACACACACACACACACACACACACACACAGTTGTACATAATCACCTGTAGAAGGAGAGACTGTTGATGGCTGAGCTTCTTCACATTGGAGGGAGGTGGAAGCTGAAGGTCCTGTGGAAACTTCAAAACATCAAAAACAAAAATCAATGATAAAAACAGAAGGTAGGTTCAGGGCTGGGTTGTTTTTTTTTTTGTTTTTTTTTTTTTTTTTTTTTTTTTTTAGCAGCAGGTTTAGAGAGAAATTTATTTTATTTGAGGATGAACATTATCTGATGATGGGCGGAGCTTCACCGTGGCCCCCCACCTGTGAACTCTGGAGATCCTGGTCCGTACAGTTTGGGCCACCAGATGTACAGTCACCTGACGGTCCAGAAATGAACCCGCCGTAGTACAATAATGTAAACCGGACCTTAGAACCTGACTCCTATAGTACCCGTCTGACCGAATGCAGGAACCAGGTGTGTATTACCTGATCTGTGTGCTGCAGTTGAGGTTCTGTTTGTAGATGTTCTCAGTGGTGATGGTGCAGGTGATGATGTTCTCAGTGTGGTAGAAGATCCTGGACCATCTAATAAAAGAAAACAGAGAGCATTAAAAAAGTCTTAGTCCATTATCCTGACTCCGCCCCCTATTCCCAGGTGATGTCTGACCAACGCCTCGCTCCTCAATATCACATTTTGCACTTAATTATTTTAAAATCCATCCATCCATTATCTTCCGTTATTATCCTCCTCTATTAGGGTCGCGGGGGGGGGGGTTCCCCATGCCCATCCAGGGGAGAACGTTTCGGGCGCTAGGCAGATACACCCAGGACAGGACACCAATCTATCGCTGGGTACACACACACTCAAACAGACACACACACACACAGACACACTCTATATGGGGCAATTTGGAGAACTCAATTGACTTGATCCATGTTTTTGGACTGTGGGAGGAAACCGGAGAACCCGGAGGAAACCCACGCGGACACGGAGAGAACATGGAAACTCCACCCAGATGGGGATTCGAACCGGGAATCCCTAGTGCTGAGAGGAGAACATGCTAAACCACTAAGCCACCGTGCCACCCTCATTATTTTAAAATTAAGAGTAAAATGAAAGCTTTGATGGAAACAGTTTATTTTTAGACTGAAGCTGATATTTAAACTTTTCCTTTCTGCATCAAGCTTCTCTCACTTCTTCATTTCCACTCTGTCCTTTCTGTGAAGTCATGTGCTGCTCCGCCCTCACAGGAACCCAACTGAGAACCAACGGCAGCTCTGCTAAGATCACATGGTCCAAAGTTTGTGGACATCCATTGCTCGGCTCCTGAGCTGCATTACGAATCAGCACCACAAACACGGAGCAGCTGATGCCCCGACCGGAGAACAGAAGGTTCTGGGTCGGTCAAGCAGAACCCGAATATGACATCATAAGACCACGGAGTTTACATTTACATTACATTTGGTCATTTCTTGGACACTTTTATCCAAAGTGACTCACAAGGTGAGCACAGGGTTCATCACAACACCCTTGGAGCAATGAGGGTTAAGGGTCTCGCTCAAGGACCCACACTGGTAACGTTAGTGGATCTGGGATTTGAACCCACAACCTTCAGATTGATAGCCCAACCCCCGAAGCACTGAGCTACCACTCCCTCCTTTGTTGTTGATTTGGACTCACCGTTGACGGTGAGGATGATTTTTGTGATGTAAACCTTGTATCCATTATCCGATTCCAAATCTATTTCAGCTCCACACCAGTATGAACCAGTCTGCTGCTTTCCCAGGTTCTTAAAGGTCACCGTGACAGAGCGTTGGCTTTTGTTCTCATGCAGATCAAATGTGATTGTATTCACAGTATTTCGACGTTCTGTCACAGACTTCTTATAAGTGCAGCCTCTCCACTCTGAATCCTTGCACAAGAATTTGGAGTGGTTTCTGTGAGAGTCTGGAAATCTGCATGTGACGTTAACTCCTCCCCCAACATGGACGGTTTTATGGATCATCTCATAACGTTGAGCTGGCAAAAATCCAAAACCTTGTTTATATATTAATGAATAAATACATGAAATATGAACATAGACTAAAAACACTGTGTGACAGAGAATAAACACGCGGACATACAACACCCCCAGGTTGTTTTTTTGTGGGGTCAGATGTTAGATGGGAGGACCTGGCTCCATGAAAAGTTCCCCATAAAGGTTCATCCCATCACATAGACACACACACAAACACACTATGGGGCAATTTGGAGCCTTCAATGTACCTTGAATGCATATTTTTGGACGGTGGGAGGAAGCTGGAGAAGCCAGAGGAAACCCACTTGGATGTGGGGAGAACATGGGAACTCCACCCAGATTGGAATGAGAGGAGAACATGCCAACCACTGAGCCACCGTGCACCTGATCCCAATTCTTTTACACTAAACTTTTATAAAAGTTGTGCTGGAGGAAAGACGGTCCTTCCCTAAACTTTTCCTACAGATTTTGAAATATTCAATCGTCCAAAACACGACTGACTCTGCTTGACGTAATAAACCCGAGGCTAAAGGACCAAATGCAATTATTTACTGCAATAATTTAGCATTGTCCAGCGATAGATTGGCGCCCTGTCCTGGGTGTGTCTGCCCAGCGCCCGAAACGTTCTCCCCTGGATGGGCATGGGGAACCCCCCCCTCCCGCGACCCTAAAGAGGATAAAGCAGAAGGTAATGGATGGATGGAATTTGGCATTGTGTTGATGTACCTTTGTTTTTCTTAGTATTCTTAGGTTAATATTCATATATCTGACATTAATTCTGGTAGAAAGAACTTACCATCATTAACCTTCAGAGTGAAACTTCTGTAATGGTCAAAAGAATCGGTTTTATCCTCGCCACACATGTATGTTCCAGAATCATCTTTAGTGAGATTTCTCATCAGCACCCAGAACACGGACTGGCTTTGATTATGATTCAGAAAGAATTTGTCCTTCTTCATCATAAACTTATTGTTTGCCTTCCGTTCAGCATCGTATTTGCACTTGATATTAACCATCCCTCCTTCATATCCCACCACCTCAGAGAACCCACCATCTGCACAGAGAGAAGAACAACCTCTAAACTTACGTTTTACTCTGAATCTGTACAAAGCTGCAGTGTATTTTCTCACCTGTCATGAGGAAGAGGACTGGGATGAGGAGGATCTTCATTGTAACCTGGTTCTGCAGATGATCCACTTACAGAACGTTTGTAATTCTTTCTTTGCTTCTCTTACTGTAGCTGTGATGGGTGCGACTGCAACATCATTTAATCGTGAAGCGAGTTTCACTTCCTCTAATTTAAACCACAAAGCCTCAGAAAAGTGCATCTCTGCAAACTGTTCAGCTTAAATAATCAGCATAAAAAAAATGGTTAAACTAGAGAACCAGCACGGAACCTTTGGAACCTCTTGGTAATATGTTCAAAGGCAACGTTTTTATTAAAATTTTATTACAGCTCTAATTAAAGTGTAACACGTGTTAATCAATCCATCCATCATCTTCCGCTTCATCCTATATCAGGGTCGCGAGGGGGGGGGGGGTTTCCTCATGATCATCCAAGGGAGAACGTTTCGGGCGTTGGGCAGATACACCCAGGACAGGATGCCAATCTATCGCTGGGCACACACTCACAACCACACACACACACACACACACTCTATATGGGGCAATTTGTTGAACTCAATTGACCTTGAGCCATGTTTTTGGACTGTGGGAGGAAACCGGAGAACCCGGAGGAAACCGACGCAGACACGGGGAGAACATGCAAACTCCACCCAGATGGGGATTCGAACCGGGAATCTCCAGCGCTGAGAGGAGAACATGCTAAACCACTAAGCCACCGTGCCGCCCTACGTGTTAATCCTCCAGCTCTTTTAGTTTCCCTGTCGGGCTGTGTGCTGATGTCTCCCTCTGGTGGCCGCGGACGGAACAGCCTGAATGTCATTGAACGCTTTTATTTAAATGTCTGCAGACGGAACACGGACTTAATAATGAAAGCAGTGATCAGGTGCACAGTGTTCTAACGTGTTTATTAAGACTAAAGAATCGGTACCGAATCAGGGCCTCGACTGATCCAGGATCTGCCGACTCACCCCGAGCTTATTTAAGAGTGCAACTTCAGACAGAGGGCGCTGTAACCCCGCGGTGCAACAAAAGCTGAGCTACAAATCAAAAGAAAAGCTATAAACATATTTCCTCTAAAAATACAAAAAGATATATTTTACAAACTCAAAGGCAATTCAAAAATAAAAGACATTTCAACACAAACTGTACAAATAAAAAAAAAAGTGTGCTGATTTTTATCAGTCCAAGTCCAAAAGATCCGAGTCAGAAACAAAATAACAAGCCTTCCATTTTTAATACCACAATTTCAAATAAAACTAGATTTGTATTTCCAAGGAACTACAGAGATGGCTTTTGAATGCTTGGCCCATGAACGGGTTAAAATTTGGAGAAAGTGCCATTTAATTTGCCCTGTTGCCCCTCATCCTGCAGCAGTCTGTGTTGCCTTCAAATGAGCCACCCTTATAAGGCAACCTGGTGACGTCACTCGGCCAGGCTCCCTGTGTGTGTGAAAGTGCATGCAGCACACAGAGACTCATTCTCATGTCAGTGAAAAAATTCGGTGTTGACTATCTCCAAACAAACGCTCATAACTCGGGAAATCTTTCACCTATCGCTTAACCAAAGACACCGTTAGAAACTAGACGAGTTGGGGATTATTCTGGTGTAATATGATGCAGATTGAATAAAAAAAGACCGAGTTATGGCGATTTAGAAACTTAGAAGAGGATCTGACACAGAAATTACATGCAAGTCTATGTGAAAATCCGGTTTTTACTACCTCCAAACAAACGCTCATAACTCGGATAATCTTTCACCTATCGCTTAACCAAAGACATCGTTAGAACCCAGACGAGTTGGGAAACAAACGATCGTAGCTCGGAAACTAAAACTTCAATCCTCATGAAACTCTGTCATGTTAGAGAGAACTAAAATATCTATCGTTTAAAAGTAAAATGGAGTTTCTAGGTGAAAGTATCGCGATGTTACAGACGTTTGTTTGGCGAAAAAAAGCATTCCTCAAACAGAGTGGGGATGACGTCACCCACTCTAGGGGCTCCATAGACTTTAATGGGGCGATATTCAAAGATCGATAAAAAGTGATCGGTAAGTCCAATCTTGATAAAACTTTGGACTTTTGCAGACATTTACCCCCAGTCTAAGTCTCTGAAGTTTCGTGGCTGTAGCTCTAAAAATGGCCGAGTTATGGCCGTCCGAAAATCAGCCCCATGCATTCTCTATGGGGATTTTTTCCTCTTAAAACTTAATTTTATTAAAAACTATAAATGTTACAAACTCCAAAAATACATAGCACAGGTCCCGTAATCATTACCTACGTAACGGTGTTCGAACCGAGTCTGTACGTCGAGCGGTTCGGGCTGAATTAATCGCACAAATCGGTCATAAGAAGAATAATAAGAATATGTGTAATAGCAATAGATGGCTTTTTTCAAAAGCCATCTAAAAAGTCTTGATGTGACGTGAAATCGGTAACACAGTGTAATCCCTGTGCGTGAGGTCGCAGCTTGTTTCGTCATTTCTCTAAAAGTTTCTCATCTTTAAAGTTATCTGATACAGAATCGTTGTTTTAGGAACCAAACGTCACAGAAAACAAAAGTGCCAGCGGTGGATACGCTGAATAAATAAAGATTCCAAACTTAATTAGAGTCAAATAAATAAATGACTAAAATAGAACACGGGTTGGTGCTAGGATGGTGTTGGGGTGGTTCTGGGTGGTGCAGGGGTACGGTTGAATGGTGTTGGGGTGGTGTTGGGTGGTTCTGGGAGTTGTTGGGGTGGTTTTGGGTGGTGCAGAGGTACGGTTGAATGGTGTTGGGGTGGTGTTGGGTGGTTCTGGGAGTTGTTGGGGTGGTTCTGGGTGGTTCTGGGTGGTGCAGGGGTACGGTTGAATGGTGTTGGGGTGGTGTTGGGTGGTTCTGGGAGTTGTTGGGGTGGTTCTGGGTGGTGCAGAGGTACGGTTGAATGGTGTTGGGGTGGTGTTGGGTGGTTCTGGGTGGTGCAGAGGTACGGTTGGATGGTGCTGGGTGTTGTTGGGGTGGTTCTGGGTGGTTCTGGGTGGTGTTGGGGTGGGGATGGGTAGGGTAGTGATCCAAAGTCAATAAAACGGAAAGAATCATCAAAAATCTATATTATAGGAAATGTTTAGATAACCAGCTTTTAATTTCAAGTGAAAGTGTTAATCTGCTCTGAACTTCAAAAACAAATCTCTCCATATCCATAAAATAATAAAACTTTAAAAAGGTAATAAAAATACTTTGAATAATAAAATCTAAAGTTTAATAGCTAAATTATTCAATTATTCTAAAATGAAATAGTTTTACTGTTTTGCGTTTAAGGTTAGTGAACCTGATGACACCTGTAGCTGGTGTGCATTTGCTCCGCCCACTTTTTAGGCCTTAATCGCCTCCTCTTTAAAATCATGTGCTATCATAATATTGAACGCTGCTGTTTTTGCATTATTAATACAATTATCGTTATGATTAATCAGAATATCAGACTCTAAGCTTTGGACTTGACTGAACATTAAAAGCATTTAGAGACGTCCCACAAAACGACGAGGTGCAGAACCGAACGGTGCTGTGTGGATTGTCCTTTCAAAAGTCCATACAGAGGTCAAACAATATAAAAAAAACTTCTTGGAAAGTGGAAATAAATCTTCCGACAGTTAAATATAAAACATGGAAGTACTTCCCGTCTTCACGTTCATCTCACGCAATTATAAAAATAACAATAAAACCAATTTAAACACATTTAACTGTGATTTTAAACACATTTCTAAGCTCATTTCAACATTTATTTATATATATTTGAATATATTCGGGGGGTTGTACCTTATTGATCAGCAAAATTCCATCACGTCGACCCCGGCGGTCAGGTTCAGGGTGTGAAGGGGCAGATCCTCTGAATTCATTAATAACCTGAACTCTGAGACACTTTAATCTTTTAGACTTTTATAAAGAACTATATCACTGAAATATCCAGCACATCTGAAACGTCACCTGCTGAACTGTGAAAATGGGTTCGGTTCTAAATTTGGTTCCTTCTATTCTTTCACATCATGTGGGTGTGGTCACATGGGTCATGTTCATTCATTCATTATCTTCTGCTTTATCCTATATTAGGGTCGTGGGGGGGGGGTTCCCCATGCCCATCTAGGGGAGAACGTTTCGGGCGCTGGGCAGATACACC
The DNA here is from genome assembly GCA_019802505.1 of Corydoras sp. C115. NCBI lineage: Eukaryota > Metazoa > Chordata > Actinopteri > Siluriformes > Callichthyidae > Corydoras > Corydoras sp. C115. The sequence goes on along the minus strand of JAFMOC010000327.1, from coordinate 240,286 downwards.
CAGGACAGGAAGCCAATCTATCGAGGAGCTTAGTGCTTCGGAACTGACGGAGATTCTGGCTTTGTTCTGATTGGCTGGACTAATCGACTCTATATTCCGTTCTGTATTCCGTGCGCTGTTGCTGTTGGATTCATGATGAACGTGATGTTTTATTTATATCCCACTGGATGAAGGTAATAATCAGCATCACTGATCTTCCCAGTTGGTCACCTGATGTAAAGTTATTTAGGTTCTGTTCCCGTTGCTCTGATGACAGAAGGTGCTGGAACTGGATCTCAATGGTTTGTTGAAGGTCCGTGGTTCTGGATCTATTGTAGACATAAAGGAGCAGGCGGTCCCAAGTCTGGTCCCATTGTTCAGGTTCAAAAAGTGCAGATGCTCTTCTGAATCTTCGTGAGAACCGAAAGAACCTTTTGATGACGATGTTCTTCTGGTGGTCCAGGGTTCCGGAGATGTTTTCATATCTGGGACTCTCTGGTGCTCGGTGCACTTCTGAGAGGTTGCTGTGGAAGTTAAAGGGACACAGGTTCAGGTCGTTCTGATTACTGAGTTTTACATTGCGTTCGTTAATCATCAGAGGTCTGAATACCTGACTGTTGCTCGACTGATTGGTGCTGAACTCAGAGTATCGCCTTTTCTCTGGTTTGCAAATTCCACCGCATCGTTTCTTATACTCCTCTCGTACCTGCCAAGAAGAAACGTAACCTGCTTTAACCAGCGAGACACCTGGAGAACCGGCACCCACGTCCAGGACTGGGACTGAGTTAGGGTGGACGGTGGGTTCGATTGTGTCTATTACCTGTTTATTCATAAGGCAGTGCATGATGAAAATCAGCGCCCCCTGCAGGCTGTTCAACAGAGTAAAGAGATAGGCCATCACTAACGTTCCCTCCTCCTGAAACAGAAAACATCCGAAAACCCACATCCCACCCAGAACACACAGCTGGGCCACTGCGGTCAGCACGAAGCGCCTAAAACCAGAGAGACAATCAGGTTCAGGCTCAGGTTCGTTCCATTTCATTAAAATCCACTCAGCTTTGGACTTGTTCATCAAGGCACCTGATTTGTCTGAGTTTGGACACATCGGGATTGAGACTCGAAGACTTCTCCACCAGTTTCCAGATGGTAATGACGAAGAAGACGCTGTTGATGAAGATGATAATGCAGACGGGAGCCAAGAAGCTCCAGATGAAGTCTCTTTCGAGCGACAGCCAGCAGCTGAGAACATGCAGAATACACACCACCACTGCTTTAATTAATCAACCACCTCACCTCCACAATCAAGCACCAATAAGACGAGGAGGACATCGTTGTTGCTTCTTATTTAAAGATCAGGCCTGCGACGGCGGACGTGGCTCACTTACTGCCGCTCGGTTCCGTATCCGGATGGGAAGGCGATGGCGGAGATGATGACGACGGCCAGGGGAAGGCCGTAGCCCACGGAGAACAGGTAAAGAGGGCGGAGGGTGGTGTTGAAAACCCGGACCAACATGCGGTAGAGCTGCACCCCCTCCAGCAGCATGAAGCAGAACGCAGAGAGGTAGAAGAAGTGGAGGAGCCCAGCCACCAGGGCACATCCAACCTTACAACACCAAAAGATCACAGAGTCTTCACATGAAACACCTGAGAACTATCAGCGCACCGAGAAACCTTTTATAGTCTTATAAAATTTTTATAAAATCTTAAATCCAATCAGTTAAAAAGAAAATAAATGAGTCTGCTGGATAAATTAATTAGCTTCATGTTAACCAACAGCAGCAGATATCAACAGAACTAACTAAACACAGATAAATGAACACTTAATAATCAGTCAGTCGGGATATCAGAAGCTTGTTTGTGATTGATCAGTTCTATCGGCTTCTGTTTGTTGTTGCAATTCCATTTCTTCTCACTAGATGTCGCATTCCTCGCAGCCGAGCTTTTTCGGTCTGCAGGCTGATGGGATTTCTCTCCTCTGATCGGATTCTCATCTGTAAATCGGTACAAACCGAGCGCCCTCCTTATCACCTTTAATGCGCGTTCTGATCTGTGACGTCACTTCATGAATAAACAAAGAGGGAAAGCTCGTGGGAGCAGACCGTTCTCAGAAAGTTCTCAGCTCTGGTTGCTCTCAGATGGTTCCCCCACCGCTGGAGGTTTTGAAACTCGGTGAGGTCTGACCTTCGAACCGCATTCTTAACTCATTATAAACTTTTTAAACTCCTCTGGGATGGAGTGACCGATGGCACGTCTGTACCTCCAGCGTCTGACCTCAGACTGTTTCATAAATAATACAAATACAAAGTCGTGTAAGATCTGGCTAAAGTTATTCAAGTTTATAAACACAGAGTTGCATTGATGACCATTGGGTTTGAATTAGAACGTTGAGTTTATGTAAAGGGCGGCACGGTGGCTTAGTGGTTGGCATGCCCCAAATTGCCCCATATAGAGTGTGTGTGTCTGTGTGAGTGAGTGTGTGCCCAGCTATAGATTGGCACCCTGTACTGGGTGTAATTGCCCAGCACCCGAAACGTTCTCCCCTGGATGGGCATGGGGAACCCCCCCACGACCCTAATATAGGATAAAGCGGAGAATAATGGATGGATGGATGGAGTTTATGTAAGCGTCCACATACATTAGCTCCTGCAGCACTGTCGATGGATCACTCTCACATCCTCCACCTATCGTTCACATCTACAGCATATTAATCAGGCCATGTTAACCCCCAAAGCAAAGAACCGACAGGGTGGAGAACATACCAAACTCCTCCCACGTTAACCAGGATCCTATCGGCAATCTTTTTATTGCCTGCAGCGGTGTGCAGTCGTCACTCACCTTGTTGTGTGTGCTGGAGATGAAGAAGAGGAAGATGAAGTTGGCGATGAAGAGGCAGAGGCACAGGTTCAGGTGAATGGTGGTCCGAGTTCCTTTGATGATGCGGCAGAAGGAGAACGTCAGGATGCAGAGGAACAAGCAGAACAGGGAGAGGAACAGGCCGACCCGCGTGATCCACACCAACTCCAATGAGTCCTGCAGAGACGGGGACACGGGTTACGGTCCACACAGCGCCCCCCGCAGGAGCTCTGACGGTCCGTGATCCCTGACAGTTCCCTGAAGTTGACTGATGAACAGACCTGAAGTTAGGGTGACCAGATGTTCCGCGTTGTGCGGGACAGTCACGCAATTTCGTTATTTTCCACGCGTCCCGCAAATTGAGACGTTGTCCCGCATTGTTATTGAAAGTCAGACTCCAGTTTTATAATCTGGCATTGCACGGCTGTGTTGTCTTTTATCGGGCTGTTTGAATGTCAACCAATCGGGAACGCGGACCCATGTCCGTTCTGTTTGATTGGACACAGTCGGGTGTTTTAATTTGGGAATCATTGTGAAATCGTATAAAAGCTCAACGCTTACGATGTTTTCTTACGTTGCATCAGCACAGAAAGGAACATTTAAATAAGATATACACGTTATACACACATATACTGTTTGAAGAAATACAGGAACGTCTTCCCCTTTAATAAAGAACATCAAAGAACTGTCTGTTCTGTTTAATTGTACACGTATATATATATATATATATATATATATATATATATATATATATATATATATATATATATACAGTGGGTTGCAAAAGTATTCATACCCCTTGAACTTTTCCATATTTTGTCACATTACAACCACAAACATAAATATATTTCACTGGAATTTAATGTGAAAGACCAACACAAAGTGGTATACAATTGTGAAGTGGAAGGAAAATTATACATGAATCAACATTTTTTTTACAAATAAAAAACTGAAAAGTGCGACGTGCAAAAGTATTCAGCCCCCCTGAGTCAATACTTTGTGGAGCCACCTTTTGCTGCAATTACAGCTGCAAGTCTTTTAGGGTATGTCTCCACCAGCTTTGCACATCTAGTGACTGAAATTCTTGCCCATTCCTCCTTGCAAAACAGCTCAAGCTCAGTCAGATTGGATGGAGAGCGTTTGTGAACAGCAGTTTTGAGATCTTGCCACAAATTCTCAATTGGGTTTAGGTCTGGATTTTGACTGGGCCATTCTAACACATGAATATTCTTTTTTTTAAACCACTCCATTGTAGCTCTGGCTTTATGTTTAGGGTCGTTGTCCTGCTGGAAGGTGAACCTCCGCCCCAGTCTCAAATCTTTTGCTGACTCCAACAGGTTTTCTTCCAAGATTGCCCTGTATTTGGCTCCATCCATCTTCCCATCAACTTTGACCAACTTCCCGGTCCCTGCTGAAGAAAAGCACCCACAGAGCATGATGCTGCCACCACCATATTTGACAGTGGGGATGGTGTTTTCAGAGTGATGTGCAGTGTTATTTCTCCGCCACACATAGCGTTTTGCATTGTGGCCAAAAAGTTCAATTTTGGTCTCGTCTGACCAAAGCACCTTCTTCCACATGTTTGCTGTGTCCTCAACATGGCTTCTGGCAAACTGCAAACGGGACTTCTTATGGTTTTCTTTTAACAATGGCTTTCTCCTTGCCACTCTTTCATAAAGACCACATTTGTGTAGTGCACGACTAATTGTTGTCCTGTGGACAGTTTCCCCCACCTGAGCTGTGGCTCTCTGCATTTCATCCAGAGTCACCATGGGCCTCTTGGCTGCCTCTCTGATCAGTGATCTCCTTGTTCGGCCTGTAAGTTTAGGTGGACGGCCTTGTCTTGGCAGGTTTACTGTGGTGCCATACTCTTTCCATTTCCGGATGATGGATTGAACAGTGCTCCGTGAGATGTTCAAAGCTTTGGAAATCTTTTTATAACCTAAGCCTGCTTTAAACTTCTCCAAAACCATATTCCTAACCTGTCTGGTGTGTTCTTTGGACTTCATGATGCTGTTTGCTCCCCAATATTCTCTTAACCAACATCTGAGGCCGTCACGGAGCAGCTGTATTTGTACTGAGATTAGATTACACACAGGAGGACCCTTTTGAGTCATTAGCACTCATCAGGCAACTTCTGAATGCAATTGGTTGCACTCAGGGAAAAGGGGGCTGAATACTTTTGCACGTCGCACTTTTCAGTTTTTTATTTGTAAAAAAAATGTTGATTCATGTATAATTTTCCTTCCACTTCACAATTGTATACCACTTTGTGTTGGTCTTTCACATTAAATTCCAGTGAAATATATTTATGTTTGTGGTTGTAATGTGACAAAATATGGAAAAGTTCAAGGGGTATGAATACTTTTGCAACCCACTGTATATATATGTTTTTATTTGCAGTCTGTTATGTGTTAAAAGGTAGAGTAAAGATGTTACTTTTTTTTTTAAAGT
>JAFMOC010000327.1:200000-230000 GCA_019802505.1 Corydoras sp. C115 | reverse complement strand
GAAACCCACGCGGACACGGGGAGAACATGAAACTCCACCCAGATTGGGATTCGAACCGGGAATCCTTAGCACTGAGAGGAGAACATGCTAAACCACTAAGCCGCCTAACGACCTCATTCTGCGTGAAAATCTTAATTAATCTAAACAAACGAAAGCATCCGATGGATGAACTGTAACGAGTCTCCACCTGAAGCCCTGGGTCTGATCTCAGAGGCCCGGTTCCGGCTCTGGACGGTTTGGTTGTTTTGGAACCGGTTCTGGGCTTTTCTGCAGCGGTCTACAGATTTGGGAGGTCCAGTCTGCGGTGTGTGTGTGCTGTGGTTAGCGTGCTGTGATTAGCATGGCGAAGCATGAAGGATGAAGTCAGCACTTTTCTCTGAGCCGCGCTTCCTCACCTTCACAGGGCCCGGGGGCGGGGCCGGGCCGGGGGCGGGGCCGGGGGCTACGCTTTGGAACCCAGTGAGGCACAAGCAGCGGAATGAGCCCAGCGTGTTTCTGCACTCAGCGTACGCCCCACACACAGCGGACATTTCCACACACTCATCAATGTCTGCGGTGGAGACACACACACACACACACACACACACACACACATATACATCTATATATATATAGTATAATAACACACAAGGCTGAAGCACACATGCACACACACACACAGTATAATAACATACAGGGCTGAAGCATCTGCACGCGCGTGCGCACGCACACACACACACACACACACACACACACACACACACACACACACACACACACACACACTGCACGTTTATCAGTTATTAGTTGATTACTGCATTATGAGGCATGCACATCAAAGGCAGCAGAAAGCTGTGATGTCAGCAAACAGGGTGATGATGTCAGGAATTATTTCCAGACTAAACAGTATTTTTTTACAAATATTAAATAAAAATAAAATTAAATAAAAAAATAAAGTATTTAATTAAACATGATTTATTACGTCTGCTTTTAAATCTAACGTCCCTAAACTGGATCAAAAGATCACAACAATTAAGTATAAACCATTCGTTTGATTCATTCATTCATCATCTCCAGCTTTATCCTCTATTAGGGTCGCGGGGAAGGGGGGGGGGTTCCCCATGCCCATCCAGGGGAGAACGTTTCGGGCGCTGGGCAGATACACCCAGGACAGGGGGGCAAGGTACACACTCACTCACACACACACTCTATATGGGGCAATTTGGAGAACTCAATCGACTTGATCCATGTTTTTGGACTGTGGGAGGAAACCGGAGAACCCGGAGGAAACCCATGCGGACACGGGGAGAACATGGATAAACTCCACCCAGATGGGGATTCGATCCGGGAATCCCTAGTGCTGAAAGGAGAACATGCCAAACCACTAAGCCACCGTGCCGCCCTCAACCGAGAACAAACCGTTTAAATTAAATGAAAGAATCCCAACCTGGGTGGAGTTTGCATGTTCTCCCTGTGTCTGTGTGGGTTTCCTCCGGGTTCTCCGGATTCCTCCCACAGTCCAAAAACATGGATCAAGTCAATTGAGTTCTCCCTGTGTCTGTGTGGGTTTCCTCCGGGTTCTCCGGTTTCCTCCCACAGTCCAAAAACATGGATCAAGTCAATTGAGTTCTCCCTGTGTCTGTGTGGGTTTCCTCCGGGTCTCCGGATTCCTCCCACAGTCCAAAAACATGGATTCCAGGTAAAATTGCCCCATATAGAGTGTGTGAGTGTGTGTGTGTGAGTGTATGTCCAGCAATAGATCAGCGCCCTGTCCTGGGTGTATCTGCCATGGGTGGATGGACATGGGGAAACCCCCCCCCCCCCCTAGTGGTATGTATTAGTGAGCATTCTTTGTGTCTCTGCTGTGGTTTTATCTACGTTTTCATCTCAACCATCACGAAACCATCAGCAGTAAACAGAAGCAGTGAGAGAGAGTGAGGGTGGGGGTGTGTGTTCTTACCCGAACATGTGTAGCTGCTCCCGGTTCTCTTATCCTGAAAGCCTTTTAAACACTCACAGCGGTACGACCCGGGCGTGTTTATACAGCGCGAGAACGGTGGACACGGCTTAACGTCCTCTAAACACTCGTTCATGTCTGAGTGAAGACAAAGGTGGACACAGTCACCGAGCTGCATGGAGACGCGTTTAAACAACCGGCAGGTTCAAACTTATTACATCACATTCGGTCATTTATTGGACCTTTTTATTCAAAGCGACATAAAGGGTGAACACAGGGTTCATCACAGCGCCCCCTGCAGCAATGAGGGTTAAGGGCCTCGCTCAAGGACCCACACTGGTAACTTCAGTGGACCTGGGATTTGAACCCCCAACCTTCAGATTGATACCCAACACCCTGACCACTGAGCTACCACGCCCTTATGATGCGTTCATATTTTATAAATTGATTAACTATTAAAATCCAACGAGCCCTAAGGATGCTGGGAAATGTGGCTCTCCCAGACAGACGGGCCTAAAAAAATCAAGCATGGCTTTAAGCATCAGGTCGATATGTATTTATCATTTTGGTTTCTATAGAAACGTAAGACCTCAGAGAACAGAGTCCCGTATTGAGAACCGTGTGTTCTGAACTGTTGATCATTTGGATGAATAACGCAGGTCATGTGATCGTACCTTTACACTGTCCTGTGATGGCCGTGAAGTTCTCGTGTTTCAGATTCATATCCAGCCTGACACTGACAGTAATAACTGCCCTCAGTGTTAAAACAGACGGAATATTGACCACAATGATCATTCATCTCACACTCGTCATCATCTGAGAGAGAGACAGAGAGAGAGAGAGAGAGAGAGAGAGAGAGAGACAGACAGAGAGAGAGAGAGCCAGAGAGAGAGAGCCAGAGAGAGAGAGACAGAGAGAGAGAGAGAGAGAGAGAGAGAGAGAGGGAGAGAGACAAAGAGAGAGAGAGAGAGAGAGAGAGAGAGAGAGAGAGAGAGAGCAGTATTGGAGCATCAGTGTTGGATTATTTCAAAACTTTGCAGCCCGACTCGTGTTTAACCCCCAAGAACTCATTGACTCTGATCTACAGAACCATTTCTGGATCTGGCCCCTCCTCCCTTCACTCTATCTTTTCAAAATACACTCCGACTCGTTCACTTTGCTCCGGTGATGATCGCCCCCTGGTGGTTCCACTTCACCGGGGAGCTGATTCTCACTCCGTGGCGTTCACCACGGCAACATGATAGTACGATCTTCCCAACTCTGTCTGTAAGAATCACTGAGCAGCTTTAAGAAACTACTGAAGACGCATCTCTTTAACAAAAACCTGTTATAATAAAAAATAATAATAATAATAAATAAAAAAGGGGGGGCGGAGCATCAAATAACAGTCAGGTTTGATGATTTTACAGTGCAGTTGGTTTTCTGCAGAACGTCTGACTGTAATGTTCTCATTTTTAAATCACTTTGGATAAAAACATCTTCTAAATGAATAAATGAATAAATGTAAATGTAATGTTGTGTTTTTTACATCTTTAAAAGTTTCATATTAAGCTCTACTGGTGGGATCTTTATGGTTCTCATGATGTCTCATGAATCTCTGAATGCGGGGGGTGCAGTGGGTTTTGAAGCATGATTCAGGTTTCACGTTCTATGTTCTGCGTTCTGTAGAACCTCAGTTGGATTTCTGCAGGTATCTCCTCTCACCTGTACACTTGCCGTCGATCTGCTTAAAGCCCAACTCACACCCCTGAGGTCCACCACGCGACGAGGACAGGAACACACCTGAAAACCAAACACACACTAATGATTACACAACACACACACACAACACACACACAACACACTGCTTCACACACAACAGGAACCTTCACATTCATTCAGCTTCATAAAAAAAATCATAAAATATGAACGACAAGCTTTAAATAAAACCGAGAGGAAGAGGAACAGCTTACACACACCGGCCTGACATCAGAGCTTTTGTTTAGATGAACTAGAATAGGTTGTACACACACACACACACACCACCACCATGACCAGTAACATCTTTTTCTGCAACAAACACACACCATACCAACCACACACACACACACACACCACAACCATCACCACCACCTCGACCACCACCACCACCACCACCACCATGACCAGTAACATCCTTTTCTGCAACAAACACACACCAAACCAAACACACACACACACACACACACCCACACACAGTTCATAGACTGCTCATCAATCAGGACGTGAGAGATGAACTCATATAAACTCTAACACTAATTAATAATCTAAAAATAAACTCATAATCACGCTCGGCTCTAGAACAGGACGTGTAGTGTATACGTGTCCATCAAGGTTCCATTAAAAACACAGTGCAGGATTTTAACTCATTAGTCTTCCCCTCGGATTCTGAGGTCACAACATTCTGATGTCACAACATTCTGATGTCACAACATTCTGATGTCATCATTGATTCCGATCTCTCTTTACGAAGCGCAGAGTAAAATGACTCAAATCAATTGGAAGTGAATTTGGAAATGGAAGAAATCTGCTCTGCTTCCACGATGCAGACACACTGATTCGTGTTTTCATTACCTGAAGGTCAGAATTCCGATCTGACAGAACGTTCTAATGAATATTTACATTAAAAAAATGCTGCAGCCGGAGTTTGAACCAGAACCAGAACGTTGGATCGGATCAGTCCTGAGTTCTCACACTGGAGACCGCTTCAGCTTCATTCTCAGCGCTAGGGATTCCCGGTTCGAATCCCCATCTGGGTGGAGTTTCCATGTTCTCCCCGTGTCCGCGTGGGTTTACTCCGGGTTCTCCGGTTTCCTCCCACAGTCCAAAAACTTGGATCGAGGTCAATTGAAGTCTCCAAATTGCCCCATATAGAGTGTGTGTGAGTGAGTGAATGTGTGCTGACTGGCGCCCTCTCCTGGGTGTATCTGCCCAGCGCTTGAAACGTTCTCCCCTGGATGGGCATGGGGAACCCCCCCCACCCCCCGCGACCCTAATAGAGGATAAAGCGGAAGACAATGGATGGATGGATGGAGCTCAGATCTCAAGGTGCTGGTTTGCTTTTAGCTCCTAGAAGAAATAATATTCCCACTTTTAGGATTTGGGAGTTTTTTCAGTTCCTGCTGGTGATTCAGAATCACGATCAATCTTTAAAATTCAATAAAGAACTTATTTATTTAATTTGGCGTCTGATGAATTCTGTAGATCTGAGTGTTGGTGGTGCTGGTGGTTGATCTGGGATCAGTCTGTGCTTCACCCGGCTCATCGGTGGAGGGTGTAGCTCTGATATGACGCTGTTCCAGAGAAGCCTCTCAATGGAATAAATAAATGACGTGATATTCCTCCTCCATCTGCAGAACACGAACACGAGAACCTCCTCAGAACGTCACAACATGCTGATAAAGCCGAGCAGGAGCAAAGGTGGCTCCGCTAAACTACCCATGATCCTCTCTGTGCCTTATTAATGAGGACGGGTGTGTGTTTGAGGTGAGAGAGCAGTCACTCTCACGGGAACTCACGCCTTCACATTTCTTACATTTGCAAATGAACGCGGAGAAACGGAACCCACAAGAGAGGCGTGAAGGTTCCGCTGTTCTTCTCTCTTCGCGGGGGAGGGGGGGGTCCCCATGCCCATCCAGGGGAGAACGTTTCGGGCATTGGGCAGATACACCCAGAACAGGGGGGCAATCTATCACTGGGCACACTCACTCACACACACATACACACTCTATATGGGGCAATTTAGAGCATTCAATCTACCATGATTACATGTTTTTGGACTGTAGGAGCAAACCGGAGAACCCGGAGAAGCGCACACGAACAAGAGGAGAACATGGGAACTCCACACAGACTGGGCTTTGAATCTGGAATTCCCAACGCTGAGAGGAGAACATGCTAAATACTAAGCCATATAAAAGAATACAGTTTATATTAAAAAAAATAAATAAAATGGAGTTTGATTTGTTTGAACATCTGGCCTTCGAGTCTCAAGACTTTTTTATTCTGAACACACACTTACACACACACACACACACACACACACACACACACACACACACACACACACTCACACACACACTTACACAGACACACATACACACACTCACACACACATCATGTGAATGATATATGGAGTGATGTGAAGTGTGTGGATGCAGATGTTCTTGTCTAATCTAAGTTCTCGCCTCGTTCTCGTTCCGTCTGGCTGCGGCGGTCGGAAAAGCTCTCAGATGTTCGGGGGAGTCAAGAGAAACGTTTTGGAAAAGAAAAGAGTGAACTTAAAATTAAAGAACCAGACACTTCAGAACCGAAGACACTGTGACATCACTGTGACATCACTGTGACATCACACTGTCTCCTTCTTCTGTCCTCACGCGCCCTCTCGTCCCTGATGTCGTGTTTGAGAGACACCCATAACCAAAACACTGTGTGGAGAACATACCAAACTCAAACTAAGGTGAGAGCTCTTCCTCTGTACGGTCACTGAACTCTCGCTTATATGTGACATCACAACAACAACTCCCCAGGGTCTGATGATGTCACCTGATCGCTCGGGTCAACTGAAGAGAGGGATGAAGGAGCTTCAGCGCCATGACAACCATCATCATCATCATCATCATCATCATCGGCTTCTTCATCATCATCATCAGCTTCATCATCATCATCAGCTTCATCATCATCATCATCATCATCAGCTTCTTCATCATCATCATCAGCTTCATCATCATCATCATCTTCATCAGCTTCATCATCATCATCTTCATCATCATCATCATCATCAGCTTCTTCATCATCATCAACATCAGCTTCATCATCATCATCATCATCATCATCATCATCATCATCAGCTTCATCATCATCAGCTTCATCATCATCATCATCATCAGCTTAACATCATCATCAACATCAGCTTCATCATCATCATCATCTTCATCAGCTTCATCATCATCATCATCATCATCATCATCAGCTTCATCATCATCATCATCATCATCATCATCATCATCAGCTTCATCATCATCATCATCAGCTTCATCATCATCAGCTTCATCATCATCTTCATCATCATCATCATCATCATCATCAGCTTCTTCATCATCATCATCATCAGCTTCATCATCATCTTCATCAGCTTCATCATCATCATCATCTTCATCAGCTTCATCATCATCATCTTCATCATCATCAGCTTCTTCATCATCATCATCATCATCAACATCAGCTTCATCATCATCTTCATCATCATCATCATCATCAGCTTCTTCATCATCATCATCATCATCATCATCAGCTTCTTCATCATCATCATCATCAGCTTCATCATCATCTTCATCATCATCATCATCATCAGCTTCTTCATCATCATCATCAGCTTCATCATCATCATCATCTTCATCATCATCATCATCATCATCTTCATCATCATCATCATCATCATCAGCTTCCACATACACTGTGTAATTATCCTGTTACAGATAACGCTCCTGTTTCAACCACCACAACTCAAAACACACACACACACTCACACTCACACTCACACACACACTCACACACACACACACACACACACTCACACACACACACACACACACACTCACACACACACACACACACACTCACACACACTAACGAGCTTCACATCACATACGCTGAAAAATCAATCAAAACCTTTCAGTCCACTTCAAAGCTTTTTAAAAACCCAGTTAAACCTCGAGAACCCTTTCAGGAACTCTATCTGTGTGTGTGTGTGTGTGTGTGTGTGTGTGTGTGTGTGTGTGTGTGTGTGTGTGTGTGTGTGTGTTTGGTGGTTAAAGTACTCTTGTGAAACGTTCTCATGTTGTAATAAACGTCCTCTGCTCTTTCAGTGTTTATCTTTAGTTTTTTTTTGTTGAAAGCTGGACTCTTCAGAACCTTCACGTTCTGTTAGCATCTCAACTTCAAAACATTTACATTCATCGAGTTCATCGGGTTATTTTTTGGAGGAGAACATACCAATGTGCATATGTTTACACATGAGCTCCTGCATAACAGCCGAGCAGACGTTGCAGATGGTGTAACTCGTACCACGTTCCGTGCAGCGTTCACAGTCTGCGGTTCCGTAATGACGTGAACCGTGACGGCGATGACGGAGAGTTACGGAGTTTTGATTGCGTGTAAACGGATTCTAACGGTAAGTTCCTCAAAACTAAATTCACTAATTACATCACATTCATTACACGCACTAATAACCCGTCAGAGGTTCTGCTAATTATTCAATTAAATATTAGTGACATCATCACTGATAATTGACATAATCAATAACGACAAAATGCCATGCATGTTCTCTAAAAGAGCAAGTGGCACTTTCTAGTAAATGTTGTGGTGTGTGTGTGTGTGTGTGTGTGTGTGTGTGTGTGTGTGTGTGTGTGTGTGTGTGTGTGTGCGTGTGTATGTGTGTGTGTGTGTGTGTGTGTGTGTGTGTGTGTGTGTGGAGAGGACCCCAGGTATACAGCCGTTACAGTAATTAATGAGCTGTAATTCAGTGTGGGGGCGGCACGGTGGCTTAGTTGTTTAGCATGTTCTCCTCTTGAATCCCCATCCATGAGTTTCCATGTTCTCCCCGTGTCCGCGTGGGTTTCCTCCGGGTTCTCCGGTTTCCTCCCACATTCCAAAAACATGGATCAAGTCAATTGAGTTCTCCAAATTGCCCCATATAGAGTGTGTGTGTGTGAGAGTGAGTGTGTGTCCAGTGATAGATTGCCCCCCTGTCCTGGGTGTATCTGCCCAGCGCCCGAAACGTTCTCCCTTGGATGGGCATGGGGAACCCCCCCCCCCGACCCTAATATAGTATAAAGCTGGAGATAATGGATGAATAATTCAGTGTGTTCTCAGCGGTGCAGTTTTATAATAACGTTATGTAAACGAGCTGCGCATACGAACAGGTCTGCAGATAAACATCAGTTATGACAGGACTCGTCTAACTGGCTACCACATCACCGTCGGCCGTATCTGCTCGTCTGCATCGCAGCCACAGGCTTCACGTCTACAGTAATGACTCAGGACCTTTATTTTTATCATTCTGATTTCTTGTTTCAGATCCAGAACCTTTCATTGTTACACAACAGTTCTAAAGAAAAAGAACCTAAAAATCCCCGTCTCACTTTCTGTTTCAGTCAACTGAGAACGGTCAGACACTTCATCCCACTAATTACACTAATTACACTAATGACACTAATTACACTAATACACTTCAAAGACCTTAGAATAACAACAATAAAAAGTCTGATTCAGGAACAGCCATGAAGGTTCTGCAGATGATCCGTAACGACTGAATAATAAAACGACTGACGACGACAAACTGCAAGCCATCAGAACGTAAAGAATCATTCAGAACGTAAAGAATCATTCAGAACGTAAAGAATCATTCAGAACGTAAAGAATCATTCAGAACATAAAGAATCATTCAGAACGTAAAGAATCATTCAGAACGTAAAGAATCATTCAGAACGTAAAGAATCATTCAGAACATAAAGAATCATTCAGAACGTAAAGAATCATTCAGAACGTAAAGAATCATTCAGAACGTAAAGAATCATTCAGAACGTAAAGAATCATTCAGAACATAAAGAATCATTCAGAACGTAAAGAATCATTCAGAACGTAAAGAATCATTCAGAACGTAAAGAATCATTCAGAACATAAAGAATCATTCAGAACGTAAAGAATCATTAAGAACGTAAAGAATCATTCAGAACATAAAGAATCATTCAGAACGTAAAGAATCATTCAGAACGTAAAGAATCATTCAGAACATAAAGAATCATTCAGAGTGAAAATTCATTCATTCATTGTTTAATCCTAATGGAGTGCTGAGGCCTGTCCCAGCAGTCTCAGGGGATATGGCGTTGTGACCGGTCCGGGGTCGTTTGTGAGAAGTGTTGAATTAAATGCAGAGTGTTTCTGAATCTCAAACCGTGGAACCCTGCGGGGGAACCATCGTCCCCATCTTATGGATGAAGTGCTGAAGCTTTTCATCCGTTCATTCTGGAATGAGTTCTATATTCAGGAACATCACTGCAATAATTTATTTTATTTATGAATAATGTTTTTAGGGTGGCACGTTGGTTTAGTGGTTGGCATGTTCTCTCTCTCAGCACAGGGGATCCAGGTTTGAATCCCAATGTCCTCCCCGTGTCTGCATGGGTTTCTCTGGGTTCTCCTTGGATGGACTGATTCTAAATAAATTGCCCCTATATAATCTGTGTGCGTCAGGTGACGGATTGGCACCCTGTGCTGGGTGTATCTGCCCATCTCCCCAGGTGAGCATGGGGAACCCCCCCCCCCCCCCTTCCCCACCATGGTTCTAGTCTCTAGTAAAGTATCAGGCTGAAGATAATGAGATGAGACGAATAATGTCTTTAAAAATAGAACTAAACCCAAACTAAACTTGTCCCTGACGAATCCAAACGAATCCTCAAACTCACAGCGTCCTCACAACCAGCCAACACCATCACCCCCCCCCCCCCCCCCCCCCCCCCAGAATAAAGACCCGAATCCAGGTCAGTCCTTAACGTTCCGTCCACTCACCATCACAACTGACCGGCTCGCGTTTTAATACGTTCTGATTTAGCGCAGAGGTCATGCATCCCCCCCCCCACGATCGTAACATACTATACAGAGTGTATGAGTGAAAACTGAAGATTTAATTACGTATAATAAACGAACATCGAGAACGATACAGTCTCTGTATTAATGTTTAATCTCAGGATGATGGGTTTCTATGAGTTTTATAAACTCTGTAGCTGTTCATATCCATAATGTGACATCAACGTCAGCATGATCAATTACTCTGTGATTATTGATTATTATTGATCAGATTGCGTTTGGTTAAACAGTTGAAGTGAGAGAGCCACTCACCCAGAAGCAGAAGAGTCCACGTTGGTTCCATTTCACCTCGATGAGATCCCTGCAGTCTGCCGGAGAAAAGTTTAGACAAAAAGACAGAAATCCCCCCGTCTCTCTCCTCTCTCTCTCTCTCTCTCTCTCTCTGTGTCTCTCTCTGTGTGTCTCAGTGTCTCTCTCTCTTATGAATGAGTCCTCAGCAGCATTCACACCCCCTCACTCGCACATTCTTTCTTCTGTACTTCTCCAGTTTTGCGTCTCCTCTTTGTGTCCCGAAGCTGTGAACCTAATCTCGCCTTGTGTCGGCCATTCCACTTCTTCCCTCATTCTTTCAGTCGTGTGTGTGGGTGTGTGTGTGTGTGTGTGTGTGTGTGTTGGGTCATGGTTGAATATGAGAGAGAGAGAGCGAGAGAGCGAGAGAGAGAGGGAAGGGGTGGAACATTTGCTGCTTTGAGGAAGCTGGAGATCATGTATGTTAAACATACTAACTAGTCCTACCCTCTGACTTTAACTCTAACTAACTAACCTTAACCTCAACAGGTAACTGAGTCTGAACCAATCTGAGAACCCATCACAGCTTTGTGGTTCTGGATTTTCAGTTAAACAGAGAATCTTCACATCTTTATAAATTAAATTAAATTAATGATGGCTCCATCAGACGCAGATTAAACTCTGAATCGTTAACTCGCTCGTCATTAAAGACTTTTACTTTATAAATGGAGTGATTCACGCCGTGGGGTTGTGGTTCCACACAGAGAACATCATTCTCATCAGATACATACCCCCCCTCCACACACACACACACACACACACACACACACACACACACACGGCGACGAGGGAGGTGCTCTGTTCCCCTTTGTGTTCCACTCGGTTCTGTTTGTGATCACATGACTGCAGCTGTCAATCAGTCAGCGCTTTCAGGACAAGTGTAGGGGTGTGTGTGGGGGGGGGGAGTGTGTGTGTGAGTGTGTGTATGTGAGAGTGTGTGTGTGAGTGTGAGTGTGTGTGTGTGTGTGTGTGTGTGTGGTAAAGTTTACAGCCATCTGATAATGAACTCTTTGCTAAAACACAGAGAAAGGACACAGACACACACACACACACACACACACACACACTCTCTCTCTCTCACACACTCTCTCTCTCTCACACACTCTCTCTCTCACACACACACACAGCGAGTTAATGATTAATCTGGGATGGGTTCTGTATGGATCATAAACATAACGATGTTTTATTCATTCATTATCTTCCACTTTATCCTCTATTAGGGTCGCGGGCGGGGGGTTCCCCATGTCCAACCAGGGGAGAACGTTTCGGGCGCTGGGCAGATACACCCAGGACAGGACGCCAATCTATCACTGGACACACACACACTCTATATGGGGCAATTTGGAGAACTCAATTGACCTTGATTCATGTTTTTGGACTGTGGGAGGAAACCGGAGAACCCGGAGGAAACCCACACTGACACGGGGAGAACATGGAAACTCCACCCTGATGTTTTATAAACTAAATAAATAAAATAACAGAATCATAACAGTGTTAATAAACCTGCAGCTGTAACAGCTGTGATCTTTGGCATGTTCTCCACTGTGTGCTGAGGTGTGAGTGCAGTGACTCACAGTTTATTCAGAGAACCAGAACAATGACGCTTCCACTGAACTGCAGCTCGCACTCTCAGACGCCCCGCGTTCTATTAATTATTTACATCAACAGAACGGAACACAGAGAACGACGTCAACAGAACAGAACACAGAGAACGACATCAACACAACCAAACACAGAGAATGACATCAACAGAACAGAACACAGAGAACGACATCAACAGAACGGAACACAGAGAACGACGTCAACAGAACAGAACAGAACACAGAGAACATCTGCTGAACAGAACACAGAGAACGACATCAACAGAACAGAACACAGAGAACGACATCAACAGAACAGAACACAGAGAACGACATCAACAGAACCGAACACAGAGAACGACATCAACAGAACCGAACACAGAGAACGACATCAACAGAACAGAACACAGAGAACGACGTCAACAGAACAGAACACAGAGAACGACATCAACAGAACGAAACACAGAGAACGACGTCAACAGAACGGAACACAGAGAACGACATCAACAGAACAGAACAGAACACAGAGAACATCTGCTGAACAGAACACAGAGAACGACATCAACAGAACAGAACACAGAGAACGACATCAACAGAACAGAACACAGAGAACACCATCATCAGAACAGAACACAGAGAACAACATCAACAGAACCGAACACAGAGAACGACATCAACAGAACAGAACACAGAGAACGACGTCAACAGAACAGAACACAGAGAACGACATCAACACAACCAAACACAGAGAATGACATCAACAGAACAGAACACAGAGAACGACATCAACAGAATGGAACACAGAGAACGACGTCAACAGAACAGAACAGAACACAGAGAACATCTGCTGAACAGAACACAGAGAACGACATCAACAGAACAGAACACAGAGAACGACATCAACAGAACAGAACACAGAGAACGACATCAACAGAACCGAACACAGAGAACGACATCAACAGAACCGAACACAGAGAACGACATCAACAGAACAGAACACAGAGAACGACGTCAACAGAACAGAACACAGAGAACGACGTCAACAGAACGGAACACAGAGAACGACATCAACAGAACAGAACAGAACACAGAGAACATCTGCTGAACAGAACACAGAGAACGACATCAACAGAACAGAACACAGAGAACGACATCAACAGAACAGAACACAGAGAACACCTTCATCAGAACAGAACACAGAGAACGACATCAACAGAACCGAACACAGAGAACGACATCAACAGAACAGAACACAGAGAACGACGTCAACAGAACAGAACACAGAGAACGACGTCAACAGAACGGAACACAGAAAACAACGTCAAGAGAACGACATCAACAGAGCAGAATACAGAGAACGACATCAACAGAACAGAACACAGAGAACGACATCAACAGAACAGAACACAGAGAACGACATCAACAGAACAGAACACAGAGAACGACATCAACAGAACAGAACACAGAGAATGACATCAACAGAACAGAACACAGAGAACGACATCAACAGAACAGAACACAGAGAACGACATCAACAGAACAGAACACAGAGAACGACATCAACAGAACAGAACGCAGGGTTAGCGTTTATTTTATTTTAACCTAAAAACATGAAATATTCATCGTTCTTTGAGGGAACAGTTTGGGGAAGGCCTGTTCTGCTCCGTCCTGACTGTTCTCCAAAACAAGATCCTTAAAGATGGAAACATGACTGCCCCACACAGGAGCCCTGACCTCAACCTTTAACCCCCGGTGCCTGACCCCGGTGGGGGGTAACACTGTTATAAGATAAGGTTCCGTGGGGCGAGGCCGGACGCTGACGGAACCTCAGCAGGTGTGACGGAGACGATGAGGATTCACACATGACTGAAGTTCCTCAATGCTCAAAGATCACATGATGCATGATGTCATAGTTCTCCGTGTCTTCGCGCAGCGTGTGTTCCGCGTGATGTCAGCGTGGGAACGTCTGGACGGATGGAGGCGGAGCTTCAGAACGAAGGACTGATTTTCAGTAACGAGTCTGAAAGCCGTTCTTAACGAAGACGCTGAAGATGTTTCAGAATTAAAGGTTTTATTATTGGATTCGACGTTTCTGTTTTAATTTAAAGGATATTTTACAGGGGCGGCACGATGGCTTAATGGTTTAGCATGTTCTCCTCTCAGCGCTGGGGATTCCCGGTTCGAATCCCCATCTGGGTGGAGTTTCCATGTTCTCCCCGTGTCCGTATGGGTTTCCTCCGGGTTCTCCGGTTTCCTCCCACAGTCCAAAAACATGGATCAAGTCAATTGGGTTCTCCAAATTGCCCCATATAGAGTGTATGTGTGAGTAAGTGTGTGTCCAGCGATGGATTGGCGTCCTGTCCTGGGTGTATCTGCCCAGCGCCCGAAACGTTCTCCCCTGGATGGGCATGGGGAACCCCCCCCCCCACACACACACCCTAATAGAGGATAAAGCGGAAGATAATGAATGAATGAATATTTTGAAGGTTGTGGGTTCAAATCCCATCCATAAGGGCAATTTAGAGCATTCAATTTACCTTGAATCCATGTTTTTGGACTGTGAGAGGAAACTGGAGAACCCGGAAGAAACCCACGTGGACATGCAACCTCAACCCAGATTGGGATTCGAACCCGGATCTCCAGAGAGATCCGCAGAGAGGAGAACATGCCAACCACTAAGCCACTGTGCCGCCCCCTTTAATGATCTGTGTGTTCAATTGTTTGTTGTTCTTTGTTCTTGGTGAAGGATATTTAAGGAACTGATTTTTTTTAAATTACACAGAGAATTAATTAATTAATTAAAGTCAGATTTAAAGTGAGGTCACAAACTTTTGTTTGAATGTTCGGCCTGAAAGAAACAAATGCATCTGCAGAACCTTTGACTTCCTGTGTGACTTCCTGTTAAACACACACATCACTAACGAAAGTGTTGCTATGGAAACTGCTATGTGCTGTGTTCCTAACACACACACACACACACACACACACACACACGCACACACACACACCCTGGACACTCAAGCCTGGACGCAGACAAGATACAACTTGTGAGCCGACAGACCCTGCTTACATACCACATAAACACACGTGTGTGTGTGTGTGTGTGTGTGTGTGTGTGTGTGTGTGTGTGTAAGAGTGGTATGTAAATAAAGCCATCTGTTAAAACCTCTTCCCGGATGTGTTGCTGACGTTCACTAACCCGACCCCCGGCTGACCTTTGACCTTTGAGCTCGGGGTTCCATGGGGTTCTCAGTGTTGACTTTTCACCCACCAACGAACTTCACACCTCAGAGATCAGTTCCTCCACCTGGATCAACCACCGCAGAACCGAAACCCACGTTCCACCACCACACTCACTGCAATCAAGTTTACAGTTCTAGTAAGAGGAGTGGTCACTCAGTGGTCAGGGTGTTGGTTATCAATCTGAAGGTTGTGGGTTCAAATCCCAGGTCCACTGAAGTTACCAGTGTGGGTCCTTGAGCAAGACCCTTAACCGTCATTGCTGCAGGGGGCGCTGTGATGAACCCTGTGCTCAGCTTGTAAGTCGCTTTGGATAAAAGCGTCCAATAAATGACCAAATAAATAATAAATGACCAAATAAATAATAAATGACCAAATAAATAATAAATGACCAAATAAATAATAAATGACCAAATAAATAATAAATGACCAAATGTAAATGTATGTTTTTTTTTGTTTGTTTTGTTTTTTTAATGTAAATGTAACTTTTTTTTTAATTATTAATTTTTTTAAAGTAAATGTAACTGATTGTTTTTTATTATTTTTTTTTATGTAAATGTAACAGATTTTTTTATTTTTTAATGTAAATCTAACACTTTTTTTTTTTTTTTTTATGTAAATGTAACTGTAATGTAGTTCCGGTTCCGGTTCCGGTACCAACGCTTTGAGTTTCATCACAGACTCTAATTAACTTTGACCTCTGCCAACAATCGTCCGGACTCTTCCTTCCTAAAGGTCCGATGAGGACCGACCCCCGGTTCCCCTCGGAACCTGCCGCCCCTGAGCTGGACGCTAACCCGTCCTCTTCAGGGAAATCCAGTGACATCAACAGGATGCGACCCAGACCTTTTCAAATAAGACCTCACAATGTTTAAATAGATTATCCAGACATCCTGCCCAGTGGAATCATGGGATATGTAGTGTTGACTCAACCGGGCAGCTCTTCTGATCTGACGTTCTCAGGTTCATGGGGTCTGGAACGTGGCTGGACCTCTTCATTATTCATTATTATTAATTATGTTACCTCCCTCATCACTCAGGGTCCAGGAGGCGGGGCCGGAGGTCGGTCCGCCGGCTCTTCAGCTGTTCTTCGTCCTCGGTGGCCTGATGAACTGGAACCTTGATGGGTTCCCATCGGATTGTAGGCTCTAAATGGTTTCACCACACGCCGGGGTTTGGTGTTTGGAGACGCCGTGGGGACCTTTAAACCTGAGACAAATATAAACACAGCATGAGCAAAAGAACAGAGACACCTGAGCTGAGGTCCTTCAGCGGTCCGTCCCCGTCAGATTCGTCTCCTCTGACTCTCTGCTCGTTCTCGCTTGATGGAAACTTGCTTGCTTCATCACCTCCAAAGCGATGCATTTCGTCTCCTCTGATAAAAGTTGTTTTGTTTCTTCTGATATATCATATGCTGTTTCGTCTCTACTGATGTTATCATATGCTGTTTCGTCTCTACTGATGTTATCATATGCTGTTTCGTCTCTACTGATGTTGTCATATGCTGTTTCGTCTCCTCTGATGTTATCATAAGTTGTTTCGTCTCCTCTGATGTTATCATATGCTGTTTTGTCTCCTCTGATGTTATCATAAGTTGTTTCGTCTCCTCTGATGTTATCATATGCTGTTTCGTCTCCTCTGATGTTATCATATGCTGTTTTGTCTCCTCTGATGTTATCATAAGTTGTTTCGTCTCCTCTGATGTTATCATATGCTGTTTTGTCTCCTCTGATGTTATCATAAGTTGTTTCGTCTCCTCTGATGTTATCATATGCTGTTTCGTCTCCTCTGATGTTATCATATGCTGTTTCGTCTCCTCTGATGTTATCATATGCTGTTTCGTCTCCTCTGATGTTATCATATGCTGTTTCGTCTCCTCTGATGTTATCATATGCTGTTTCGTCTCCTCTGATGTCATCATATGCTGTTTCGTCTCCCATCTGACGTTTTTCTCTGATTTGTTTTCTCTCACTTCTTCGTGTCGTGTCCCACCCTGTTTCGTCTCCATTAATGTACGTTTTTCTGCTTTATTTCGTCCGGCACATCTTTCTGACCGGTCCTTCTCCGATTCGTCTCCTTTGATGATTCGTCTCCCGATGTATTTCTTTTATTTAACATTCTTTGATCCTCACCTGATTCACCTCCTCTGATGAATTCGTCTCTTTTATCACATCCTTCATTCAGACGTCTGTCTGTAGTTGTAACTGTCTGTAGTTGTTCTTCCTTTCATCAGGTGTTTAAAACACGAGGCACCATCAGTGATGCGTTTGCTGATTGATGCCTATCCCGGTGGTTTCATTTGATGAGCCTGGTTAAAGGAACCTGAGATTTCTTTATTGAATAAGTTTGTTTCCTTCAGTGAATCTTCTGAGAGTCTGGACTCTGATCGATACGTTCACAGACGACAGACGGGAGACTGCGGAGGGCTCGTTAAGGGAAGACGAGGCAGAAGATAAACGATGCTGACGGATGACCCGTTATTCCTCAGGAAGTAGACAATGATATAATTATTGAGCTGCGTTCCCATTGGCTGGATGAGCCAGAGCAACTCCTCCACGTCTGACGACCCAGAGTCCGGCGCCGATTCCAGTAACGACGCGAGCCAGACGTCTCACCCGGCCTTCCTCCTGCAGTTTGTTTAAACTCTGAGAGACCACAGAGGGACGGGACAGGCCCCGGGTGGGCACACAAATAAACCGAGAAAATGAAAGGGATTAAATAAAGTTTCGTAACGTGGAGAGAACTTCCCAACGCGTCACTGAGAGGAATTCAGAACCGTTTCAGACATTTTAAGGTGAAACCCATCAAAGCAGCCGCAGAGCTGTTATGGACACTTCAGGGCAAACTGGCAAAACCCAACATTCAGTGGGTTCAGAGCGCTGTGCCCGATTATTGACCCCCCCTCAGTCCACATTCGGCTGGTTGCTGTCCCTGTGCGTCCCGACGGGTCCAGAAAATTCATTTCTAACACAAATAGAAGTCGCCTTCAAAATAAAAGCCTTGCAGATGCGTTTTGGGTGGTGTAACTTAGAACTTCGGTTCACCTTAAAACTCCGATCACACTCATATTCGCCGTTTGCCCCGTCTCCGTTGCCACCGATGATTTTTATTTTAATGTAGACCGAATTAAAATGAGCGTTTTATTCATTCAATCATTCATTCATTCATTAATTTTCTACTAGGGTCGCAGGGGGGGGGGGGTTCCCCATGCCCATCTATGGGAGAACGTTTTTGGCGTATACACTCAGGACAGAGCACCAATCCATCACTGGGCACACACACACACACACACACAAACACACACAAACACACTCTATATGGGGCAATTTAGAGCATTCACTTTACCTTAAATCCATGTTTTTTGAAACCGGAGAACCCGGAGGAAACCCACGCGGACATCAGTGTTTTTTAAATGAAGTGACAGTAAGTTTATTCAGAGGTGATCAGAGCGTTCCAAAAACTTTTGGATTAAACGGGTTTTAATGTGTTTAACTATATTAATTAAGTTGGAAGGACTTTTATACGACATCCTGCCTGTGTGTGGGTGTGTGTGTGTGTGTGTGTGTGTGTGTGTGTGTGTGTGTGCGGGGGAGGGGGGGGGGGTTAGTCTGGGAGTGTTGGTATTTTATGGAGGAGGTTGATGTAAAATCTATAAACCTTTATTTAAACTGTAAAGTGAAAGACCTTCAGAACGCTGAGTAACACGTCGAGCAGACACTCTGAACGCGGTTCTGAACGCGGTTCTGAACTCGGTTCTGATCTCGGTTCTGATCTCGGTTCTGAACTCGGTTCTAAACTCGGTTCTGATCTCGGTTCTGATCTCGGTTCTGAACTCGGTTCTAAACTCGGTTCTGATCTCGGTTCTGATCTCGGTTCTGAACTCGGTTCTGAACTCGGTTCTGATCTCGGTTCTGAACTCGGTTCTGAACTCTGTTCTGATCTCGGTTCTGAACGCGGTTCTAATCTCGGTTCTAATCTCGGTTCTGATCTCGGTTCTGAACTCGGTTCTGATCTCGGTTCTGATCTCGGTTCTGAACTCGGTTCTGATCTCGGTTCTGATCTCGGTTCTGAACTCGGTTCTGATCTCAGTTCTGATCTCGGTTCTAATCTCAGTTCTAATCTCGGTTCTAATCTCGGTTCTGAACTCAGTCCTGAACTCAGTTCTGAACTCAGTCCTGAACTTGGTTCTGAACTCGGTCCTGATCTTGGTTCTGAACTCGGTTCTGAACGGGTTAAAAGTAGAACGTGGTGAAGCTGAATATTCTCCGTCTCTGAAGCGCCGGCGCTGATGATGCGTCCAGCTCAAACACCGAGCCGCCCAAAGGCCTGTCAGCTTCTCTGAGAACCGTTTATCTTCCATCCATTACTACAGTCTAAACACTCTCGAACCGCCAACCACCCGCACCATCCAGCATCAGAACGTCTACGGCCGAGACGCTGACGGAGACGAGGACGCCTGAAATCAAAGCCGTTTTTCTTTTTCGTGGTAGACGCAGAACGCCGCCGGCGCTCGGTTCAGGACGGTCATCCCCGTGAGTCGGACTCCAGAGAACCGGGATCGGAACGGCATGACGTCAGGCTCGTTTAAACTAACGACACCGGTCCATGAAACTAACGACACCGGTCCATGAAACTAACGACACCGGTCCATGAAACTAACGACACCGGTCCATGAAACTAACGACACCGGTCCATGAAACTAACGACACCGGTCCATGAAACTAACGACACCGGACCATGAAACTAACGACACCGGTCCATGAAACTAACGACACCGGTCCATGAAACTAACGACACCGGTCCATGAAACTAACGACACCGGACCATGAAACTAACGACACCGGTCCATGAAACTAACGACACCGGACCATGAAACTAACGACACCGGTCCATGAAACTAACGACACCGGACCATCTGAGACAATCCTGGACGTTTCACCAAATTCAGTCCGATTAAAGGCAAGAGGACTTTCAGTTCCAATCAAGAGAGAGATTTTCTTTTTAAGACTTTCATTTTTTTTATTTAAGTTCAATTAATTTATTTATAGATATATTTATGTTTTTTAGAACATCGTCACAGAGCAGCTTCACAGAGTCGTAAACCTTTAAACCCCAAAGAGCAAGACCAAGAGACAGCGGCAAGAAAAAAAAAACCCTGTTATTTTTTTATTTTAAGGAATAAAGTTTGTGAGGATCGAGGCTCAGTGGGTCTCATCCTTGGGGGGGGGGGGGAGGGGGGATTCTCTGAAGTGTCTCAAGGGTCTCCAGACTGGAGGAAACCAGAGTCCCGAAATAAAACCCAGATTCTTTTTTCAGCCTCCAATCAATTCAGTCTCTGTGTTTTAGGAGAACGTCTCCAGGAACCGCTGAAAAATGATCTCCCATAAAATAATAAAGTCCTTCTAAAGGCCTCTCTCTCGCTCGCTCGCTCGCTCTCTCTCTCTCTCTCTCTCTCTCTCTCTCTCTCTCTCTCTCTCTCTCTCTCTCTCTCTCTCTCTCTCTCTCTCTCTCTCTCTCTCTCTCTCTCTCTCTCTCTCTCTCTGTCTCTCTCTCTCTCTATTGCTTTAAAGAGATCAATAGCATTTAGGAGGAGAGCCTCGAGCGTATTGATGGATTATCGATCAGAAGGCTGAGGGTTCAAACCCCTGCGTTTCCAAACCTCCACAGTGGAACGTCCCATTCAGGGTAGAACGTTTTGGGCGCTGGGCAGATACACCCAGGACAGGGTGCCAAACTATCACTGGACACACAATCTATATGGGGCAATTTGGAGAATTCAATTGCCCTTGATACATGTTTTTGGACTGTGGGAAGAAACCGGAGAACCCGGAAGAATCCCACGCGGACACGGGGAGGACATGGAAACTCCACCCTGATGGGGACCTACAATCCCCTGTGCTGAGAGGAGAACATGCTAATCACTAAGCCAGCGTGCAGATTTTATGTTTCTTTATATTTTATTTGTTAGTTTTTTGGAAACAGTTGCTTTAACGGTTTACAGTAATGATTCAGAGACTCTGTCCTGTAAACACGTTAATTAGGAACACGCCGGTTCACCTCGTCATGTCTTTCATGTCTTTGGTATGTTCTCCATACTGTGTGAGTGAACCTGCGACGATCGTCTGATCGGCCGTCCTGCTTTTTATATTTTTATTATTTATTTATTATATTTTTATTTTTATATTTTTACATTTGTGATCTGTATATTATTTGTAATCTGATTTATCGTCTCAAGCGGTGGTGCATCCAGGTGGCGCTCCGGAGCTCATCGTGACTCGGCTCGGGATTCACTGAAGATGAACGAATGAATAGCTCTTTGTTCCGGGATGTTCAGCTCCGGCGCTGACGGGATAGTCCTCACCAGCACACCGTGGCCTGAACGTGGCCCCACAGATACACGGGTGTGGGCTTTGGACTGAAGCATTCATACTATGGGTGAAGACACCTTAAATCAGCATTCCAATGCATCTCAATACCGTTTACTGAAGGATGGGCTTTAACTCCTCCACCAAACACAAGATGCTACAGGTGGGTCAGGTGACCAGACCATCACAGGACAGACACACAGATGAAGACGTACTCACCTGAGAGGTGACTCAGCACCTCCAGGTCAGCTGACTGCACTTTGGACTTTGCCTAACTCCGCCCATTGGCATCCTGCAGGTCCAATCAAACTGATTCACGCCGCGCGAGAAATGAGTTTCAGCTTCAGAGAGAGAGAGGAGGTAACAACAAACTACAAACACCATGTGACTCCAGGCTTCATTGATTCTATGAATCATTTCATTTGATTCTCTGAACTGAGTCATTTTTTAAAAAAACCTCTCGTAAGTTCAGCGTGTGTGAAGGTTACACACCGAAAAGTCAACACACTCCTCACTCTGAAACCAAACGACTTTAATTAACACCAACAGGTTTAATTAATTAGAGCAGAACCAATCACAGCGCAGATCTGCTCTCAGAGCTTAAGTGCCTTTTACTCAAGCTGCCTTCAGTCTAGTGCACTAATGAGGCATCCTGCACAGCCCCCATCAGGGAGGAAAGTTTTCTTAAACACACACACACACTCACACACACACTCACACACACACACACACACACACACACACTCACACACACACACACACACACACACACACAGCATGTGATTTGTGGTTCTAAACTGGAATCACATTTCGCTTACAGAGGGATTTTCCATCCTCTTCAGGCCTCTGGTGTGTGTGTGTGCGTATTGCATAAGAAATGATTCTGCTGGTTTTTGCTGCGTGTCTGGGTCTCTGTTTACCATTTTTAGGGAGTAACGAGCCCGTAATGACAGGAGTGCTGCTGATTTTGATTGATGGGCAGAAGGGCGGGTCCTCGTGAGGGGAGCTGCACCAGAATTAACGTTTTATTTATAAACGCGTTTAAAACGTTCTCGTGAATCAGAAATGTTCCAGCTTTAAAAAAGACGTTTAAATCTGTAGACTGATCCGATTCTCTAAAGAAAACCTTCATTTCGTTTCAGCTTCGTTGTCTTAATTAATTAATTAATTAATTACGGCTGATTCTTATGACACACTTTACAGGGTGATGGTTTTGGGAGCACGGTTCTCCGGCAGGGTTCCGCAGAAGTCTGGCTTACAGTTATCTTTTAAATCCACAGCACGGTGGCTTAATGATTGGCATGTTCTCCTCTCAGCGCTGGGCTTCCAGGTTCAAATCCCAGGCTGAGTGGACTTTACATGTTCTCTGGTTTCCTCCCATAGTCTAAAGACATGGATTCAAGGTAAATTCAATGCTGTAAATTGCCCCATATAGAGTGTGTCTGTGTGAGTGAGTGTGTGTCCAGTGATAGGTTGGCACCCCATTGGTCCGGGGTGGATCTGCCCAGCGCCTGAAACGAACCTTCCCCTGTAACCTGTAATTAATCAGATTATTACACTGCTGCGGAGTTTCAGAGCGCACAACATTATTTCCAAAAGCTGGAGAACATGCAAAATCTACAGTGAAAGAACCTTGTGCATCCTGAGCATGAATGGAACCCAGGACCAGTTCCAACAGAACAATGTTAACGGGAGACCGTCGGCGTTCGGACTCTTCAGTGATGTTTTAAAAACAAAATGTTGTGTGTGAATTAGTTTTAATAACATATTATAGAGTTAAATTAAAGTTTAAATACATTTTTTTTTAATTAAGGTTTAAATGAAAGTTTAAATGAAGGTTTAAATTGTGCTGATTGATCGTGTGCCGTGTGCTTTCGGTGGAAAACGGCGGCGGCTCCTGGTGGGACGTGTTTATCTGATGAAACCGACACCACATGAAAGCAGCAAACTTCAAAGAAATCTCAGGCCAGCGTGCAGGAACCCTGCGAGAACCTTCACATCTTCAGCTTTTATGAATATCAATGAAAGTTGGAACGATGAGTGCGGAACTGTAAACGCTGCGACGAGTGGAGCTTTAAAAAACAAAAAAACGTTAGCGTTGTGATTTAAAGGCTTTGTGACATCACAGTGCCATAACCACGTTTAACCATCAACACTGAGGTTCGTGTGGAACGTCCTGAACGTCGGGTTCATAACATTTACATTTGGTTTTATTGGACGCTTTTATCCAAAGCGACGTCCAAGCTGAGCACAGGGTTCATCACAGCGCCCCCTGGATCAATGAGGGTTAAGGGTCTCGCTCAAGGACCCACACTGGTAACTTCAGTGGACCTGGGATTTGAACCCCAACCTTCAGATTGATAGCCCAATGCCAAAACCACTGAGTGACCACGCCCATAAGTTTATGAGTTCTGACGTGACGCAGCTACAGAACGCAGTTCACACCCATGGAATTATTAAAGAGTTCCCAATAAGGTTCCTGGTGAGTGCATATGAGGTTCCTGAACCTGAGTTCAGATGGAAAGGTTCTGTCTGAAACCATGAGGAGGGAAACAAACCAAACAGACTCTGACCCCAGAGAACGTGGGGAACCTGGTGGTCTGCAGGGATCTTGTTTATATGGACAGTTCTGCTCATGTGGAACCGATCCCGAGTTCCATACGAATAAATAAAGAACCTCGACGAGTCGCAGAGATGAATGAAGATGCGTATCGTCGTTCTAAAGGTTCTCAGTTCTGGAAACACTCGTTTCTCCATCGTTTGTTTCTCTTTCGGACCCTCGCGCTCCAGCTTATCTGTTTATCCAGGTGGAGACTGGAACCAGCGTCCCACCTACACTTCCTTTAGGAAACGCTTAGAGAACCTCCCCGGTTCCCGCTTCCTGCTCAGAAGAGCTCGAGCTGCTGAGAACTGAAATCAATCACCAGCTCAGTTATCCATCCGTCATCGTTCATCTTCATTCAGGGTTTGATTTAACATTTAATGATCTTATCTACATCAACGTTCCAGTTCATCTCAGATGTGATGTTGATGTCACAGATGTTCAGATAATAATAATAATAACGATGATGATGAAAGTTCAGAGTAAGTTCTAATGACTCAGAACGGAGTCTCCGTCCTCTTTAGATCCTCTCATTCTTGTTTCTGGGGCAAGGGGAAGAGGTTTTGCCCCGGGGGGGAAATCGTTTAGAATGCTGCTAAGTGTTTTTCGGAAGTTCTCAGGACCCTTGGGGTGGGACATGGGCCCGCTCTCGCATTCTTTCCACGCAGCCAGTGAAAGGCATTGATTTTGTGTACAGAGGTTGACAGTGTGGAGCACAATGACCTTATCTCAGTTATATTGTGTAGATGATAGTCCCGCCCACACGATGTGATTGGTTTAAAGTAAATTGGTTTGAGCGAATCGTTCCACAAACTTAAGGTTCCACTATTTATAAACTACTGAGGAACGTTATGACCTGAATTTTACATAATTGAGGCGTCACCAACAAGCCGTCACTCACTAACCAAACCGGCGACGCCGAAACGACCCGCGCGAACGAAACGTCAAACAGAATCATCACCGACTCACCGACTCACCGACTCACGGCCTGCTGTCAAAACAACGTCTCAGGAAATTATTTTCTGTCTGCAGGAGAAATTCCTTCCCCCGTCCTGAGGAGGCTTTATTTGGAGATGTCTGTGGGATCTGAACAATGGTAACCTTCGTTCCTCAGAACCTCGCGAAGCCTCCAACCAAAAGCCAACAATAATAAACTCCACAAATCTGTTTTCATCTCCACACCAGGATCGGGATAGACACTGAGGGAATCACTGACGCGACTCACTTATATAAGCATATGAATCAACTCTGAATCAACTCCCTGAATGTCAGGTTTAGAAGATCCATCCATCCATTATCTTCAGCTTTATCCTCTATTAGAGTCGCGCGGCGGGGGGGGGGGGGGGGGGGGGGGGTTCCCCATGCCCATCCAGGGGAGAACGTTTCGGGCGCTGGGCAGATACACCCAGGACAGGGGCCAATCTATCACTGGGCACACACACACACATACACACACACTCTATATGGGGCAATTTGGAGAACTCAATTAACTTGATCCATGTTTTTGGACTGTGGGAGGAAACCGGAGAACCCGGAGGAAACCCACACGGACACGGGGAGAACATGGAAACTCCACCCAGATGGGGATTCGAACCGGGAATCCCTAGTGCTGAGAGGAGAACATGCTAAACCACTAAGCCACCGTGCCGCCTCACCCTAAACTTATGAGAATATATTTAAATTTCCTTTTTTAACTTCCCGTTAATTAATAATCAAAGAATAATAATAATAAGAATTATTATTATTATTATTATTATTATTATTATTATTATTATTCATTCATTCATTATCTCCCGCTTTATCCTCTATTAGGGTCGCAGTGGGGTTCCCCATGCTCATCCAGGGGAGAACATCTCGGGCGCTGGGCATTCCATCACTGAGCAACACTCACTCACTCACACACACTCTATATGGGGCAATTTTGAGAATTCAATTCGCTTAATCCATGTTTTTGGACTGTGGGAGGAAACCGGAGAACCTGGAGGAAACCCACGCAGACACGGGGAGAACATGGAAACTCCACCCAGATGGGGATTCGAACCGGGAATCCCTAGTGCTGAGAGGCGAACGTGCTAAACCACTAAGCCACCGTGCCGCCCCCATTATTATTATTATTATTATTATTATTATTATTATAAATCAGGATCAACACGCTGGACGCTGGACGCTGGACGCTGGAGCGTTCGGTTATTCAGGTTTTATTAAAGGTCAGAAACAGGAAGTGCTGGACGGTCCTGCAGCTGGAACCGACTCTCAGTATAAACACCGAAGCTTTTTATTCGTACGTTGAGTTTTTTTTACACAGTTTATTAAAATACCTTCAGAGTCTGACTCTGCTGCAGCTGGAGAGTCAGCGATCGTCTCGCACTGACCGAGGAGCTGGACGTTCCGTCCTCAAGTGCTCCTCCATTAACCTTCAACAAAAAAAACACAAAGAAAAAAAACACAGTGTTAATATTACTAATGCTGGTTTACAAGCAGCAGCACGGTGGCTTAGTGGTTTAGCATGTTCTCCTCTCAGCTCTAGGGATTCCCGGTTCGGATCCCCATCTGGGTGGAGTTTCCATGTTCTCCCTGTGTCCACGTGGGTTTCCTCCGGGTTCTCCGGTTTCCTCCCACAGTCCAAAAACATGGATCAAGGTCAAGTGAGTTCTCCAAATTGCCCCATATAGAGTGTGTGTGTGTGTGTGTGTGAGTGTGTGTTCAGCGATAGATTGGTGTCCTGTCCTGGGTGTATCTGCCCAGCGCCCGAGACGTTCTCTGGATGGGCATGGGGAACCCCCCCCCGCGACCCTAATAGAGGATAAAGTGGAAGATAATGGATGAATGGATGGGTGTCCAAGCAGCGGCACGGTGGCTTAGTGTTTGGCATGTTCTCCTCTCAGCACTAGGGTTCCCGGTTGGAATCTCCATCTGGGTGGAGTTTCCATGTTCTCCCCGTGTCCGCGTGGGTTTCCTCTGGGTTCTCCAGTTTCCTCCCACAGTCCAAAAACATGGATCAAGGTCAATTGAGTTCTCCAAATTGCCCCATATAGAGTGTGTGTGTGTGTGTGTGTGAGTGAGTGTGTGCTCAGTGATAGATTGCCCCCTGTCCTGGGTCTATCTGTCCAGCGCCCGAAACGGGGGGGGGGGGTCCCCCTGGATGGGCATGGGGACCCCCCCCCCGCGACCCTAATAGAGGATAAAGCTGAAGATAATGGATGGATGGTATCCAGGCAACAGAACAGTACATTTTGAACGTACAGAGCAGAGTCTGAATGATGGATATTGTTTAGAGTGATGGGTTCCCCCCCCGTGGCACCCGTGCAGAACCTGAACCCTCACCTCTCACGGTGACGGTCGCTGTGGCCTCGCTGCTGCCCAGGTGATTGGAGGCCGTGCACTTGTACGTCCCGCCGTCACTCGCTTTGAGCTGAGGGATGGTCAGCACGCCTTCCTTGGTGATCTTTACCGCCGACGACATCGCAGCTCGGCCCGTTCGCGTCCAGATGTAGCTGATGGGGTAAGAGCCATGGGCGATGCACTGCAGGCGCAGGGGGTCACCGCGACGGCCGGTCACACGGTCAGGGACGGTGGTGGCGTAAGGTGGAGCTGAAATGAGACGTTTACAGTTAAACTAAACCCTAAAACCTTAAAGTTAATGATGCTACGTTTGTTCTGCCCTGCGACAGACAGGCCACCTGACCAGGGGCTCTGCGTGATGGGAGAGGGTTCAGCCCCCACCCCCACCCCCCACCCCCCCATGACCCTGAACAGGTTAAGAAGCCATTACAGCATCAGAATGAGCATCAGTAAGATTAATGCAGCAGTTTGTTCACTGATTAAACACAGCAGAGCACAAATATAGATCCATATAACTTTGTCACAGTTAGTTGCACCGATTTCTCCTGTAAAACTTTTTAAAAAACATTATAATTGAGTTAAAACACAAGCGGAACTGAATGATTTGGTAAAAATAGCTGATTTTAGCCGGAAATTAGCACGGGTCAGAAATCCGTAAACGTGCAACAGTCTAACGCTTATAAAACAGCGGCCTCTGGTGGCGAGCCGCGGTTATGACAAGATGTGACATTCGCAAACATTTATTTAAAGTCTTAACAGGAGTATTTATAAACTAAGGAATTTGTATAAAGACTCATTATTGAGGTTTAACAATGAGAGGACTTTAATTTTATATAATTTCTATTTTAAATCATAATTTTATTTAAGAAGGCGGCACAGTGGCTTTGTGGTTTTTAGCATGTTCTCCTCTCAGCATAGGGATTCCCGATTCGAATCCCCATCTGGGTGGAGTTTCCATGTCGTCCCCGTGTCCGCGTGGGTTTCCTCCGGGTTCTCCGTTTTCCTCCCACAGTCCAAAAACATGGATCAAGTCCATGACCAAGTTCTCCAAATTGCCCCATGTAGAGTGTGTGTGTGTCCGAAACGTTCTCCCCTGGATGGGCATGGGGAACCCCCCTGCGACCCTGATATAGGATGAAGCAGAAGATAATGGATGGAATTTTATTTAAGATGAAAAGGTTGTTATTTTGTAGAAAACTTGGTTCTTTGTTAAATTAAAGGACCTTAACCTCAAACCCTCACCTGTCCGGGTTATTATTTCTATATTTGTGACTTTTTAAAACTCAGCGGTGTAAACTCTGATTCTGAGGCTGCGGTCCCGTTGGCATGGTTACAGGAACACGGGTTTTCACTGAGGCTTCCAAAAAGCATTAGTCAATCTCAGATAGCGGTTCTGTAAACTGAGTGTCTGTGAACCTGCTCCAAACAAACAGACCTTTATTACCGCCCCCAAAGAAACTGCCCTGACCCCAGCCCGCTCAGCTGCACGACTGCCCCCTCTGAACTGCGTTACATAACGCGCTCACAGTTCTGCCCCAGACCTGATGACAGCAGTCCATATGAAGATGCTTTATCTGAACACGGGGTCGAGGTTCCAGTTATGAAACTGCGTCCCTCTGATTGACCTGTCTTCGTGTTATTGTGTCCACGCGCTGACGCTCGCACCCGGAGCTCACATCCAATCTTAACCCCACACCTCAGAGTCTGCATGAGAACATCTGCCATGAGGCCCTCACACTCACACAGACCCAACGTATCAGCAGATAAGAAGCTCAGGAGGTTTTGGTTTCACCAAGCTAAGGGCGCGTCGGCTGACGACTCTGAAATCTTTAAAACGCTGGGATTTAATTCACATGTTGTTTCACAGTGGCTTAGTGCTTTGGCATGTTCTCCTCTCAGCACTAGGGATTCCCGGTTCGAATCCCCATCTGGGTGGAGTTTCCATGTTCTCCCCGTGTCCGCGTGGGTTTCCTCCGGGTTCTCCGG
>JAFMOC010000327.1:180000-195000 GCA_019802505.1 Corydoras sp. C115 | reverse complement strand
GCTTCCCTTTTGGGCAGGTGTCGCGTTTAAAAAGCAAAAAACGATACAGAACCTAAAACCGAGAAGCATTCTGCATTCTGATGAAAAATAGACTGATGATCATTTGAGTAAAATATAATCATATGATATTATAATAGTTTATAAATCAGTCAAAGTTTAAAGGCTGTAAGATGTGTTTAAATAATATAATTTAAAATAATAAAAAATAATTTATAAAATATAAATTCTTCATTATTCATTCAACTCTCGATTATAATTTTCTGTTATTATTTTTTTTTTATATAAATTATATATATTTTATAGGAGGCAGATTAGTATTTAAACATAAACCTCTAATCAATAATTCACAGAAGAAATCATTATAATTATTAAAGGTAAAGAGACGTAACCTGTGACCCGTTTGTCTCTCGGTTTCTCTGCATTCTCTCAGTAAACTTTAGGATGTGAACAGAGAATTAAACTGCAGACAAATCCGTTCTTTATTTTTATTTAAAATGACAAACACATTAATAAACATAGATTCTGGACTTCAAAATAATTAATCAACATTATCAAAGCATTAAATCAGCGGCTTCATTATTTTTCTTTTGTAAAAATTCTTTTTACAGTTTAACTCAAAATGAAGATTTTTTTGTCTGTAATAATCTGTAAATATGTTTATGTATATATAGTTAAAACCTCTTTATATCTATATTTATACATGTATATGTACATGGTTCTAACAGCACTCTCTGTATTTCTCTCATTCTTGTAAGCTTCTAAAAACCAAGACCTCACCTCTGGACAAATGTTAATATAAATCTGTCTGTAATGCGCATTATGATGTCATATTGGATCTCTATATTCTCTTACAAACAAATACACAAATAATATATACATTTATAAAATTTACAAATATTAACGATCATGATCAGAGCATGCGCTGAATCTCACACTGATCTGAATCAGCGCTGATGTAGAAATGATGTGAAGACTTAGATCAGGAGTTGAACAGATCAGATTCTGTATGAGAGAATAAACCACATCAGATGTTCATCAGAGTTAAACAGCAGTGTGTGTGTGTGTGTGTGTGTGTGTGTGTGTGTGTGTGTGTGTGTGTCACTCACTGTAGTATCTTCAGGTTACAGTGAGGATCATTCTGTAAATCAGTCAGAAGTTTTCTTCCTGATTTTCCAGGTTTATTGTTGTACACGTTCATCTCTCTCAGAACTGATGATGTGTTTGAACTCAGAGCTGAAGCCAGAGCTTTAAACCCATTTTCTGTAAATCCACATTGTTCCAACCTGCAGAGAGAAGAAGCTCTCAGATCATCTCACAATCACTGCATCTCTCACATCAACAGTGAATTCAGTGAATCTTAGATTATTATCACAGTATATTAATTCCAGATACACACAATACCAGCATATTGTGAGATTATATTATATATTGTGTATAACACAGAGAGAGAGTGATGAACTTACTGCAGTGTCTCCAGTTTGCAGTGAGGGTTCTTCAGTCCATCAGAGAGAACCTTCACTCCTGAATCCTCCAGATTGTTGAAACTCAGGTTCAGATTTTTCAGACTGGAGTTTAAACTGAGGACTGAGGACAGAGCTGAACAACTTTCACCTGATAGTTTACAATAACACAACCTGAAACACACACACACACACACACACACTACCAGCATGTTGTGTATAACAGAGTGATTTAGTGTCTCCGGGGAGTTAGTGATGAACTTACTGCAGTGTCTCCAGTTTGCAGTTTGGGTTCTTCAGTCCATCAGAGAGAACCTTCATTCCTGAATCCTGTAGGTTATTGTTACTCAGGTTCAGTTCTATCAGACTGCAGGATTTTAAACTGAGGACTGAGGACAGAACCGAACAACTTTCACCTGATAGATTACAAACACGTAAACTGGAAGATAATCACACAGAGAAAGAGAAAATAAGCCAACAATCATGCTAGCATGCTGAAGTGACTTAAATCCAGTTTACTGTCTTAATGTGACTGAAATTTGAATGACTGGAAAAACAAGCCAAATCCAATGTATTCAAATGACATTAAAGTCATGTAGACATACATCCATCCATCCATCCATTATCCATCCATATCCATATCCATTATCAGGAGTCATCATTGATATCTAAGCACTTCAGAGGGATTATGTTGGATAAGTCTGATACATTTTATGATGGATCTATAATGTTTCAAATGCTTTGCTTTAAGTAAAAAAGGTAAAAAGCATTTTTATATTTAAACAATATCATAATTTTAGCTTTAGCTGTACAATAAAATGTATTAGTTTTTAGCTGTAAGTGTTCAAATTGTAGGATAAAACCTACAGATGTGTTGGTATCACCCACAGTAAAGTAGAAGATACCAACACATATCAAAATTCTGCCAGGTCAGTGGTCAAGACTGAAACAGATCTACATTCATACTCTTCCGACTGTTTTCCAAATCTCATTTAGGAACTTTGTCACCGTGGTACTCAAATGCGTATGATCTACAACCGACGAGGTGGCTTCAGTACTGTCTCCCTTCAGTACTGTCTCTGCTTAGGTCAGCGCAGAGCCTGGACATCTTTATAGCTCTGCTCCAAACTTTTCTTTTTTAAAAAAAAGCATAGAATTTTTGATGCATTGATACGTACATAATATTTAATGATTTTTTAGTGTTGGCTGTTTGCCTTTACTGTGGCACCTTGAGATTTTACATAATGAAAAGTGCGTTACAAATAAAATCTGTTATTATTATTATTATTATTATTATTCAGTACAGGATTGGTTTATGTTAACGAATTATTTTTTTATATTTAATTAAATGAACTCACTCTGCTGATCTGGATACCTTCATCACTGGCAGCAGTTTCAGTAAACATTCCTCTGATGGCTCATATTTCCTCAAATCAAACCTGTCCAGCTCCTGATCTGAGTTCAGTAACACAAACACCAGAGCTGACCACTGGACAGGAGACAGATGGACTCCATAGAGATGACCTGAACCTCTTTTTCTCAGGTAAGATTGAACTTCCTGCACCAGAGACTCATCCTTCAGTTCATTCAGACAGTGGAACAGATTGATGGATTTCTCTGGAGAGAGGTTCTCATTGATCTTCTCCTTGATGTACTGCATTGTTTCCTGTTTACAGTAAGAACGACTTCCTGTCTGTGGCAGCAGTTCTCGTAAGAGCTTCTGATTGGACTCCAGTGAGAGACCCAGGAAGAAGCGGAGGAACAGGTCCAGGTGTCCATTGGGACTCTGTAAGGTCTTGTCCACTGCGCTCTTCAGGAACTCGGACATGGTGGACTTGTTGAACAGATCAGACAGAGCAGAGGTTCGTGGTTCTGCTGCTTTGTTCTCAATGAAACAGAGAAATGTAAATAAAGCAGCTAAAAACTCCTGAACGCTCAGGTGGATGAAGCTGAAGACCTTCCCCAGGTGAAGTTCAGGTTCCTGTCTGAAGATCTGGGTGCAGACTCCTGAGTACACTGCTGCTTCTCCAACATCAATCCCACACTCTCTCAGATCTTCCTCATAGAAGATCAGGTTTCCTCTCTCCAGCTGTTGGAACGCCAGTTTTCCCAGAGCCAGAACACTCTCTCTGATCTGCTGAGGATCCAGCTCACGGTTCTTCTGGTACTTTTGGTTCTTGTGTTTGATCTGAAAGATCAGGAAGTGGGTGAACATTTGAGTCAGAGTTTTGGGGACTTCTCCACCTTCTGCTCCACCCAGCATTCTCTCTAGAACAGAGGCCGTGATCCAGCAGAAGACCGGGATGTGACACATGATGTACAAACTTCTTGAAGACTTGATGTGGGAGATGATTTTACTGGACAGACTCTGATCTCTGATCTTCTTCCTGAAATATTCTTCTTTCTGAGGACCACTGAACCCTCGTACCTCTGTTACCTGATCTACACACTCAGGAGGAATCTGATTAGCTGCTCCCGGTCGAGAGGTGATCCAGATGAGAGCGGAGGGGAGCAGGTTCCCCTTGATGAGGTTGGTCAGCAGAACATCTACTGAAGCTGCTTCTGTTACATCACACAGGATCTGATTGTTCTGGAAGTTCAGAGGAAGGCGACACTCATCCAGACCATCAAAGATGAACAGAACTTTATGGAACTCCCAGTTTATTTGAACTTCCCTCATTTCAGGGTAAAAGTAATAAAGAAGTTTCATCAGACTGAGGTTCTTCTGCTGCATTAAGTTCAGCTCTCTAAAAGGAAGTGGGAACATGAAGGTCACGTCCTGATTCTGTTCTCCTTCAGTCCAGTCCAGGATGAACTTCTGCACCGAGACGGTTTTTCCAATTCCAGCGACTCCTTTAGTCAGTACGGTTCTGATGGACGGTTCTTTAAACAGGTCACTACATTTGATGGGGATCTCCTGAGTTGCTGGTCTCCTGGATGCTGCTTCAATCTGTTTAACCTCATGCTCTTGATTGATCTCGGTGCTCCACCCCTCTGTGATGTAGAGCTCTGTGTAGATCTCATTCAGAAGTGCTGAACTTCCAGACTGTGAGATCC
This sequence comes from Corydoras sp. C115, assembly GCA_019802505.1. NCBI lineage: Eukaryota > Metazoa > Chordata > Actinopteri > Siluriformes > Callichthyidae > Corydoras > Corydoras sp. C115. The sequence continues at coordinate 190,483 of JAFMOC010000327.1, read as the reverse complement.
CATCATTAATTTTGTGATATTTCTCTCTCAGTTTAGATTTATGTTTCTTCTGATACACAGAGACCTTTAACTCTAATCAACAGAAGAACATGATCAATATTTAATTGCATAATTAATGAACACATTATTTTAATTTAATACTTTATTAACATTGAACATTATAGCTTCTACTGAATGACTGATAAAGTACTGAGGAACTGATCTGTGGTCAGTATGAAGCAGGTCCTCTGAAGGTAAACTGATGGAGTGAATCAGGATTCAGGGTTCTTACTGTTCTGCAGTGTGGTAGCGAGTTCCGTCTGATCCATGTTCTTCAGGACCTGCACTGTGATCTTCAACAACCCATCTTTAATACTCTGATCATCCTCACTCTCCACCACAGAGCATGATGGGTAATCTGAACTTAGTATCTTCATGAAGCACTTTAGTTCATTCGTTAACAGAGTGATGAGTTTGTTCTCCAGATCCTGATGAAGAACAAACAGAACTATGTGATTAGAGGAACTATAAAGCTGTAGAGATGATTAGAAATTTATACTATAAAGATATATTTTAATTAAGAGTGAGCAGTGTGAAGATAATCTGAATCTTAGTTCAAATTACTTTACTGTTCACACTTGTAGAAGATAATTATACATATTTATTATTTGTTAATTTTATATAAAAAAAATTAACAGGTTATTTAACAGAATTTCTGTTTTATAAGAAACTGTAATTTCTAATAAATATTGTACACACTGCACAAACCTTAAATATGGATTTTATTAGATGTCTATCATTAGACTTTTCCCTTTGGGTTCTGTAAAAAAAAAAAAAAAAAAAAACAATAAATGAAAAACAAAACAAATCTCCATATTATCCTCATTCTTTTATTCATCACCCTGTTCATACCATTTAGATTCAACAGGTGATACTAAGAAAAAGAAATGTATACATGAGACTATACTGACCTTAGATCAGATGTTCCATGTTTAAAGTTAAATGGATGACCCATTGACCAGTCAGACTTCATGGAGACCTTGCTGGGTTCAGATGAACTTCCTCCTTTTTTTAAGTTAAATGGATGACCCATTGACCAGTCAGTCTTCATGGAGACCATGCTGGGTTCAGATGAACTGCTTACATGTTTAAAGTTAAATGGATGACCCATTGACCAGTCAGACTTCATGGAGACCCTACTGGGTTCAGATGAACTTCCTCCTTTTTTTAAGTTAAATGGATGACCCATTGAGCAGTCAGACTTCATGGAGACCCTGCTGGGTCCAGATGAACTGCTTCCATGTTTAAAGTTAAATGGATGACCCATTGACCAGTCAGTCTTCATGGAGACCGTGCTGGGTTCAGGAGAATCAGATCTTTTACCCTGAATCAGACTGAAGCAAATCCACTGGTTACTTAAACATTACAGGTCATTATACAGTCAGTGTTCTGTTCAGAGCTGCTGGACAGATATGTTCATTTCTCACCTCATGTCTTCATCAGAGTTCCACTCAGAAAGACTTATTTCAGACCTACAGATGAAAAAAAAGTAAAGAATTGTTTGGCTCTTCCATCAGCCTCTATCATTGCTCTTCAGAACAAAAATTTTATATCAACTTCAACTTAAATTTATTTTTCCCAGAAAGTATATTAATTACATTATCCAAATTACAATCTGCTGCTTCCGTCTTAAACTAAAGCCTCAGCCCTTATGTAATCTGTTTTTCATTCTGTTTCAATCCTGTTCATCCAGTTTTGAGTATTTAAAGCAAGAGTTCAGGAAGAATGTTTAAGAATGTTTTTTAAGATCTTTAAACTGTACTAATTCGAGATTACAGGTTAATAAAAACAAGGTTCAATATTTAATTCTTTAAAAGCTTTTATTAATTAGGATAGCGTATTTAATAATTATATAATCACATGTAGACTATATATATATTAATTTTTATATAGATTTCAAATGTAGACTTTAAAGATATTAAATTGAACTTTCTTTGTTATCATGACCTCCTTCTAACCTATTTTACCACAAACGACCGACTTTTATATTAAACAATCTTGCAGAAAGATTACGATCAGCATTAACGAAATCAGAGCTGAACATCAGAACCAAAGACACGATCATACGAGACACATAGAAGTAACCAGAACTGAATTGCGCCTCTGATGACGTAAAAAACGTTTCGAAATCAAGTATATTCATAAAGTTATTAAATGTTAATATATGACAGATATATATATATTAAAAACTTACGGTTTAAGCTTCTTTATTTGCGTTCGGCTCACCTGCTCGTTCATGCAGGTAAGAAATCTCTTTCGGTTTTGTTCGTGTGAATGACGCATGCGCACTGCACACCGTTCAGGTATCTAAATCAGGTCAGTTTTTTAAAACAGTAAACTTTTTAATTACCTCAGATATCAGACCGGACGATTATCTGACGGGTTTGGTCATTCTCCAGTGCAGCTGCGCTCTCTTTAACCACTGACCGTTCCTCATTTAAGTCTAAATTTTTTACAGCAAGTTTTACAGCAAGCGCTGTCAATTCAGCATCTGGCCGGCAGAGGGCACCAAGGGTTTTATTTTCGTTGATTTATCTGTGAACATTTGTACATTTATTACAGATATTCAGAGCCTCCCTCGGGTTTTTACAGGACATTGGTGTTCCTGATCTGTACGCAGATGAAACTGCAGTTTGTAATGTGCATTTTCTAATTAATTCATTTTCATTATTCGATAAAGAGAATAAGAGAAAGAGAAAAATACGAACCTCCAGCGACCCCAGCTGGCTGGGTGTTTTAGACGGAAGCATTTAAAAAGCACAAATTAAATTTAAAATAAATGAAGTCACATCATTGTGTAAATAAACTAACGCAAATGTGATGTTTTGTGTGAATTGTTTGTGTATCTGTCGTTAAAACAGGAATTATTCTAAATTGAATTCGGCATTAATCTGAATAAATCGTGTTATTTTAACTGCAAATCTGTCGTTATTTAATTCACGCTATCAGATAAACAATAACCACTGACTGAAGATCAGCAACGCGTTCATCTCTCTATTTACTGAAGAGTCGCCACCTGGTGGCATCAGGTAGAAATGCACCAGGACTAGCATCATGACGTCACTGTCAAGCGACCAATTTGATAAAGACGTTAGTGTAATTTCATAAATGTCCTTTTTCCGACATTTCTCACGTAATTTGTCTTTTTGTTAGATATTATTTTACTGATGAACAATGTTATGTTGTCTTTGTGATTGTCTTATTTATTAATTCGGTTTTAAAACTCGAATCATAATTCATTTATTTATGCTGATTATTCTTTTTTTAATGAATTATTAATCACAAACCTTCAACAGCTTACAATCCGAAATGACTCTTAAACCCTTAAACGCTCTTCAGCGTTGATCTGACTCTGCGGTGCGACGTTGGCAGATTTAACACTTAATTTCATTAAACAAAAGGCACAAAGCCACATGAGCGTCCCTCCTGCTGATCCAGGAACGCGCCGTTATGATGAAAGCACGTCCCTAAAACTTTGATATGGGACGTCTGAACCAGTTGGCTCAGCAAAGCATCCATCCGTTGCCATGGCAATTACAGCATCCCTTCTGGTAATGATCAGCATGGAGTCCCAAAAGGTCACTTCAAGAGTAACTCTCCACAGATCAGAGAGTTAATTCTAATGAGCTGGTTCTCAGATTTCTAATTAGCATAATTATTTTAACTGCTGAGACACTTTTAACCAGAAGCAACCCGTTTAAAGACCTACGTGGGCAAATCATGGGCGCCCCTGCACAGCTCTCAAAAACACAGAAGCTCCAGAACATCATCGTTCTTACATCATGTTTTTTAAAGGATCCCAATGTGTTCCCTGTTTTCACTCGTTTCTAGTTTGAATCCATCATTCATCTCGTCTCTCTGTTCACTCTGTCACCGGAGAGTGACTGAGTGATGGTATGATAGCACGGTACCTCAGTGGTCAGGGTATTGGGTGTCAATCTGAAGGTTGGCGGTTCAAATCCCAGGTCCACTGCAGTTACCAGTGTGGGTCCTTGAGCGAGGCCCTTAAATCTCATTGCTCCAGGGACGTTGTGATGAACCCTGTGTTCACCTCGTAGTCGCTTTGGATAAAAGCGTCTAATAAATGTAAATGTAATCTAAATGTAATGTAATGATTTCTCAGAGTCATGTCATGCCAGCAGATCCCATTTTCACAAAGTACTGCATGGTCAATGCCCGGGGCAATGTAGCGCACAATGTAAGGAAAGGACGAAGGGGAGGACCTGTGGATGGGAGGGGGCACCGTGGATGGGAGGTGGACCTGTGGATGGAGAGGTGGACCTGTGGATGGAGAGGTGGACCTGTGGATGGGGGGGCACCGTAGACGGGAGGTGGACCAGTGGATGGGAGGTGGACCAGTGGATGGGAGGTGGACCAGTGGATGGGGAGGTGGACCTGGGGATGGGGATGGGGCACCGTGGACGGGAGGTGGACCAGTGGATGGGAGGTGGACCAGTGGATGGGGAGGTGGACCTGGGGATGGGGAGGGGGCACCGTGGACGGGAGGTGGACCTGTGGATGGGGGGGGGCACCGTGGACGGGAGGTGGACGGGAGGTGGACCTGTGGATGGAGAGGTGGACCTGTGCATGGGGGGGGCACCGTGGACGGGAGGTGGACCAGTGGATGGAGAGGTGGACAGATTCAGTGTATATAAAACCCCCCGTAGTCCTGAGACTGCCCAGGTCCTGATGTAAATGTGTTTATTGGTGCGTTTCTGTAAATGTGAGCAGAACGCAGACGGCGTTGTAAAGAGAGCTTCTGAAGTGAAGAGCAGCAGATTGGATTTTAATAACAGGTCACCTCATGCAAATGAGAAGCTTCGTTCTGCAGGAGCTCAACGGCTTCCAGAGTTTAGAGCGTCACACAAATAAAAATCCAGAATGAAGAGCACAATAGGAGCACAATGCCGTCGGGGAAGCAGGTTGGCAAGAGCAGGTTTCATTCAGAGGAAGAGGAGGAAGAGGAGAAGATGCCAGGGTTGCCAGGTTTGTCTGTTTACAGCGCTCTGAGTCTGAAACAACATGAAGCTCATTTGCTTCATTGCAGTACTTTTACATTTAAATGTATTGTAATTAATGTACCACGATTATAATAATGATTTAGTGAGGATCAGTTATTTATTAAGTACATAAAACAACTAAATAATGAATATTATAATGCATCGTCTCTGTGTTTTAAGGGTTTAAAAGGCACCAGCGTACAAACGCTACACAACGAGGTCCATGTGGCCTGGGAACTGAACCCACGACCTTCTGATGGAAAGCTGAGATATTATTAGCATCGGTCAGTGTGTACTTTACCATCGTCTTCCTCTCTAAAATCCCACTCTGACACGAAGAACATGAACTGGAGGAGAAATAATAAAGTCCAAATAAAAAAATTTAATCCATAAAAATCACAGAAGAACTCTCTCTCTCTCTCTCTCTCTCTCTCTCTCTCTCTCTCTTCCTGTCTGTCTAACTTTATATATTAAAATAAACTCATTTACGTGACTTGTGTATTTACAGCATTTGTTGATCAATTCATCCAGGAGATCATTTCTGAAATCAGACACTGATGTTGGATCTGGCTCACAATCTCTGTTCTAATTCTTCTCAGAGGTGTTGGACGGGGTTGATGTCAAAAAAAATTAATAAAAGGGCCTTCCCCAAAATTTAGGGAAGGCCCTTTTAGGCATACATGGCTGGGTGATTGATTTTCAGACCTGTGGACTGAATAAAACACCTGAAATGATTGATTAGTAGTTTTGTACTGAAGCCTTAAAATATCACCATTATATTCATTCATTCATTAACTCATTCATTATCTTCCTCTTAATCCTCTACTAGGGTCGTGGGGGGGGGGTTCCCAAGTCCATGCAGGAGAGAACGTTTCGGGCGTGGGGCAGATACACACAGGACAGGGGGGCAATCTATTACTGGGCACACTCACTCACTCTGACACACACTCTATATATGGGGCAATTTAGAGCATGTAATTTACCTTGAATCCATGTGTTTGGACTGTGGGAGGAAACACACGCGGACATGGGGAGAACATACAAACTCCAACCAGATTGGGATTCGAACCTAGAATCCCTCAGCACTGAGAGGAGAACATGCCAACCACTCAGCCACTGTTCCGCCCTCATTGCATACAAATGATTTAAATAAGATTTAGAAATCATTAAAAAATACTCTGGGTAGAGTTTCCATGTTCTCCCCGTGTCCGTGTGGGTTTCCTCCAGGTTCTCAGGCGCCCTGTCCTGGGTGTGTCTGCCCTGCACCCGAGACGTTCTCCCCTGGATGGACATGGGCAACCCCACCGCGACGATAACAGAGGATAAAGCGGAAGATAATGGATGAATTAAAAAAAATTCTCTGGGTAGAGTTTCCATGTTCGCCCCGTGTCCGTGTGGGTTTCCTCCGGGTTCTCTGGTTTCCTCCCACAGTCCAAAAAAATGGATCAAGGTCAATTGAGTTCTCCAAATTTCCCCATGTAGAGTAAGTTTGTGTGTGTGAGTGTGTGTCCAGCGATGGATTGGCGTCCTGTCCTGGGTGTGTCTGCCCGGCACCTGAGACGTTCTCCTCTGGATGGGCATGGGAACCCCACCGCGACCCTAATAGAGGATAAAGCGGAAGATAATGAATGAATTTAAAAAAATTCTCACAGTAAGAAAAGTCAATGACAAAAGGTTAAAAAAAAAAGTATCAATGACGTGAAATCGAGCCGCATTCAAATCCTCGAACTTGGAAAACTTTGATGGCAACCCAGCTCGCGACATCTGTCCTCAATCTGGCAACCCGGAATCCAGACGCATAGAGGAGCGCAGCGCGGGAGCGTCTCTCCAAAGCGCCGATCGGATGGACCGAACCGAGCCGCTCCGCCGCGGGACGCTCCTCTCGCTTTGAACCCTTGGCTTTTTGGGGGGTGCGGATTCTGACGGCTTTGGGGAGGAGAGGCGCGGCGCGTGCACCGTGAGTGCGTGTGCGTCCGGGGCGGATCGGGCGTTTTAAATCATTTCGGTCATTAAGCTCGAACCTCGGTTCCCTGCGCGACCTCAGGAGGACGAGGACGGGGACGGGGACGGGGACAAGGACCCGAACCTCATTCACCACCGACGGCTCGGAGACAGTGTTTTTTTTTTTGGGGAAGGTCGGAATATTAAATAATTTATTAATTCCCATCCGGTGCGGGTTTTTAATTTATTTATTTAATTGCACGCAGGCATGTTTGTCAGTATAACGCGCGCGGCACGTCGTGTATTATTCACATAAAGAATTCTTCTTGCTAGCTTTTAATTCGCGGCTGAAACGGGATTTTTTTCCCCCTCTTTAGATCAAATACTAATCCGTCTGCAGTATTTATTCGTTATTCTATAATCTCTATTTTATTCTGAAGTATATTTATCGTCGTATTAAACGGGTGTGTCGGTGTTTAAATCGTTATTATTATCGCAGTTTCGGGAGGAAATTCGGGACTCTGTAAGTCGCGTCGTTATTTTTCTGTGTAGGTGAACGGCGGTGTCGCTTCTCTCTGTGTTGCCAGATCTATCGTTCTTACCGCAACATCCTCCTATTGAACTCCTCTGACTTTGGAGCCGATATTATTGTATTGTACGCGCGACAATCGGAACAGACTTGTGGACATCGTGGTGACGTATTAGGAGCGTATTCCCGTGGACAGACGGTAGAGGAACTTCTGTTGATCTGGCAACCCTTCTGCGTTATAGAGAGGGCGCTATGAGATTTTCATTCTGGGGATGCGCGATGTGATCGGGTCCAATAGATCGAACGCGTGATCGCAGGTCTGTAATTAATGATCGGTTGTGCTGATTCGGTTGATTCGGTTTGGTTGAAACCCCCCCGGCCCTCCGTCACCGAACCTCCACCCGAATCCGAGCGTGCGTAAGGTGGGGTCTTCACGCGCCTGGAAGATGGCGGCTTATTAAAGTTTAATGCTTCTGCGCTCAAAGAGGAGAGAGGAAGGAGGAAGACTACAGAGAGGAGGAAGAGTGCGGAGGAGAGCAAGAGCAAAGGCAAGAGCACGAGAGCCGAGAGGAGGAGGTGGAGGAGGAGGTGGAGGAAGATGATGGAGGATAAGCGTTGAGACCAGAAGAGGGAGGATCCTGGAGAAGGTAAAAACTGTCACTCACACACACACACACACACACACACACACACACCTCTGTAGCACTACTTTATGTCCAAATATCTATCATTGCATCCATCCTTCAGTTCACTTATTAAACCAGCCATTTCTAACAGGTGGATTGTCCATCCATCCATCACTCCATCCATCTGTCCATCCATCACTCCATCCATCTCTTCATCCATCACTCCATCCATCTGTCCATCCATCACTTCATCCATCTGTCCATCCATCTCTTCATCCATCTCTTCATCCATCTCTTCATCCATCTGTCCATCCATCCCAACATCTCGCAGTTCCTTAAACAAAGCTCCATCCATCACTCCATGCATCTCAGACATCCCCTTTTATTCATCCATCTGTCATCTGTCCATCCCAAAATCGGTCGCATCCTTAAACAAAGCTTACATCCATCCGTCCATCATCCATCCATTCATCATCCATCCATTCATCATCCATCCTTTCATCATCCATCCGTCCATCATCCATCCGTCCATATCCAAAACCGTCCATCCATCATTCATCCGTCCATCATCCATTCATCCATTCATCATCCATCCGTCCATCATTCCATCCGTCCATCATCCATCCATGTCCATCATCCATCCATTCATCATCCGTCCGTTCATCATCCATCCGTCCATCATCCATCCATTCACCGCCCTTTTAATAGCACCGGCATCCTTCAGGTTATCAACACATCCTTAAATATTTTTATATTTGTGTTTGTCGATGTTAATGTACGACGTTCATTCAATCATTCATTCATCATCCATCGGTCTCACACACACACACACACACACACACACACACACACACACAGAGTGAGGTGTATAGTGCAGCAGGTGTACACATCAGAGCAAATGCAATGTAATAAAACATCAAGGCTTCAATCGTGTAATGTACTGAGTGTGTGTGAGTGTGTGTGTGAGTGTGTGTGAGTGAGTGTGTGTGTGTGTGTGTGGGAGTGGGGTGTTTGCCGCTATGGAGTGCGTTTCCTCAGATTGATCACATGATCATCATGATGGAGGAACTTTATTTACATAAAAGGGGCGTGTCTCTGATCAGTCGTACGATAGCAAATCAATAATCAATCCATACGCATCTCATCCCTCCACCCAGCGCCACGTCCATCTCTTCATACATCATCAGCTCACCTTCAGGATTAATTAACTCACCGTCCCATCGTCCATCTGTCCATCTGTCCATCTGTCCGAACGCAGGACGCGCCGTCCACTTTCTTTTGACGTGTTGTAGATTTGTGCAGTTTTCATACACATTAAAAAAATGGGGGTTCTTTAAAAAGCGCATTTGTTTTTGCTTGTCGGTATAAAATTGTGTGTGTGTGTGTGTGTGTGTGTGTGTGCAGAATTGATGAGTGTGGTGTGTTTGTTTGTATCTGCATCACTGAGTGTGGATACAGGGGGGAGGAGTGAAATCAACAGGGGGTTTAATCATAGCAATTACTCCCACCAATGCCACCAGTTACCCATACACAGTGTGTGTGTGTGTATGTGTGTGTGTGTGTGTGTGTGTGTGTGATGATTTTAATGTGTGTTATTTGAGTTGTTGTCTGATACGCACTCTGTTTTCACCCTCTGTATTTCCTGCTCTGATGCTCTGAGGCCTTTGATCTTTTGACCTTTCCCTTTGATGTGTGACCCCTCGGTGTGAAACATGAAGTCCTCTGTCTTTAATTCTTCATCTTCTGCTCATCAGAACACCTTTTCTTTATTTTGAGGATCCATTAATCATCCTGAGGCTCCCACCGGATCCTCATTCAATACAGACGTCACACACACTCACACACACTCACACACACACACTCACACACACACACACACACACACACACACCGCTCAGTGACAGCCGTTCATCTCTGTAACTGATTTTTCTTTAATTCTTTAAACAAAGCTTCATTTCATGGGTTTTATCAGAACAGTGAATCAAATGAGTCGTTTAAATGAATCAAATTCATCTGAACACTTATTATTTCACTAAATAAAGATATTAAAATCTGTTAGAGAATGACATGTGTGTGTGTGTGTGTGTGTGTGTGAGAGTGTGTGTGTGTGTGAAAGTGTGTGTGAGAGTGTGTGTGTGAGTGTGTGTGTGTGTGTGTGTTCGAGTGTGTGTGTGTGTGAATGTGAGTGTGTGTGTGTGAGTGTGTGTGTGTGTGTTCGAGTGTGTGTGTGAGTGTGTGTGAATGTGAGTGTGTGTGTGTGTGTTCGAGTGTGTGTGTGAGTGTGTGTGTGTGAGTGTGTGTGTGTGAGTGTGTGTGTGTTCGAGTGTGTGTGATGAGTGTGTGTGAAT
>JAFMOC010000327.1:165000-175000 GCA_019802505.1 Corydoras sp. C115 | reverse complement strand
TCCGGTTCCCCGCGTACTGGAGAACACGCCACCAGTATGCATCCCACAGGGGGGGGGGGGGGGGGGGCAGTATGTTGCGCTGATTGCGGATCATTAGGTTCCGTGACTCTGCGTTCTGTCGGTGACGTTCTCCGTCAGAACCTTCATCTAACGCGTTTAACGATCGGATAATTATTTATCTCCGAGCTCGTTATTATTGAAATGACATCACTTCCTTCCGTCTCCGTCCTTCAGTTTTCCTCTCTGAGTTTGGAGCATCACGGTGGCTAAGTGGTTTGCATGTTCTCCCCGTGGTCTCTCCACTGGCTTTTCTACCACAGTGAAAAAACATGGATTCAAGGTAAATCGAATGCTCTAAATTGCCCCAAATAGAGGTGTGTGTGTGTGAGTGAGTGTGTACAGTGATAGATTGGCGTCCTGTCCTGGGTGAATCTGCCCAGCGCCCCAAACGTTCTCCAATGGATGGGCATGGGGAACCCCCCCCCCCCTCACACCCCCAGTAGGAGGATAGAGCAGATGATGGACGTTTCTTCAGTATTTTTTTTTTTTTTCTCTCGTATTTAAATGAGGTTCCTTTGGTTTTGATCTGTTGATGATGAAGACGTGAGTGACCTGCATCGCTCTCAGGAAGATCGAACCGAATGATGTACTGTACGTTTGTACAAGGGGATGTGAAGGGGATATACAGTGTGTGTGTGTGTGTGTGTGTGTGTGTGTGTGTGTGTGTGTGTGTTACTGATGGTCTCTGAGAGTAACGATGGCAGACAGAATTGGGTCAGCACCTCATCAGCCACTCTATAAACATCTCTCTCTCTCTCTCTCTCTCTCTCTCTCAGCTTGTTTAAACTGAATTGGAAGCTGACTGCGCGTGACCCCACCCACTCTGATTGACCCCGCCCCTTCCCCACCGGTCACCATGGCATTGTCGCTGTGGATACTGTGGATGTTCGCCACCTCGCTCGGCCTCATTGCTCCCTCTGAACAAGGTCAGTACCATTACTGTAAATATCCCATGATGCACCATCACAATCTGGCCAATGATACAGAAATGGAGGGCGTGTCTGAAGTTGGAGGATAGTTCTCCGACCCGCCCCCGCCCCGCCCGACCTAACCACACACCCCCCCCCCCATGTGGAAACGAACCCCCACTGCCCTGATTGAGGAAACATCGTGAGATAAGTAGAGCGTTTTAATAATTGATGATGTCACGTTCTATCTTTAGTTCCGCTCGGTTCTGTAGTTTAGTTATTAAAAGAATGAGGGTCTCCGTTTCCTCCTGCGTCACCATCACCGTCGCTTTAAACCAACCATTCAGCACCCAACTGACCAACTGACCAGAACCCACACCTACAGACACCACCCACCAACATACCAACCCAGCAGAACCTCGTTCACCCACCAACATACCAACCCCTAAAGAACCCGCTGCCAACCCTGCAGAACCTCGCTCACATGGCAGAACCTCGTTCACCAGCAGAACCTCGTTCACCCACCAACATACCAACCCCTAAAGAACCCGCTGCCAACCCAGCAGAACCTCGCTCACCCAGCAGAACCTCGTTCACCCGGCAGAACCTCATTCACCCAGAAGAACCTCGTTCACATGGCAGAACCTCGTTCACCAGCAGAACCTCGTTCACCCGGCAGCTTTTAGAGATGTTCAGCACAAAGCTTTATATTTTGCTGAGATTAAAGGAAACTCGTTAATCACTCTGATTAATTACAGCTCGTTTGTGTTCCTACATTAACCCTGGATTCCCTCTGTCTCCCCCGGTCCCTCAGCTCTGAGCAGAGCAGCGATGCCCTTCGGTCTGATGAGGCGGGAGCTGGCCTGTGAAGGTTACCCCATCGAGCTGCGCTGCCCAGGAAGTGACGTCATAATGATCGAGACGGCCAACTACGGCCGCACGGACGACAAGATCTGCGACGCCGACCCGTTCCAGATGGAGAACGTCCAGTGTTACCAACCGGACGCCTTTAAGATCATGTCCCACAGGTTCGTCCTTCTTCACTAACAGCTTGGTTCCTTTTGCTTTTTTAAACTCCGCCCATTCCTCATAAGCTATTGGGCTGATAAGCCGACGCCCCCGAAAGCCCCGATTGGACGGAATGAACGGATGTGTGTGTAGAGCTGCACGTTGGATGGACATCTGGTTCTGAGTGAATGTCCGTCTGCGCCCCCTGGTGTTGGGTATTGATTTTAGTTTTATTAGTTGAAGTTCTGATCTGGATCACGGTGTTCAGCGGGGTGTTAGTGCAGCGGGGTGTTAGTGCAGCGGGGTGTTTAGTGCAGCGGGGTGTTTAGCGGGGTGTTAGTGCAGCGGGGTGTTAGTGCAGCGGGGTGTTAGTGCAGCGGGGTGTTAGTGCAGCGGGGTGTTAGTGCAGCGGGGTGTTAGTGCAGTGGGGTGTTAGTGCAGCGGGGTGTTAGTGCAGCGGGGGTGTTAGTTGTTAGTGCAGCGGGGTGGGTTAGTGCAGCGGGGTGTTTTTCAGCGGGTGTTAGTGCAGTGGGGTGTTAGTGCAGCGGGGTGTTAGTGCAGTGGGGTGTTAGTGTTAGTGCAGCGGGGTGTTAGTTCAGCGGGGTGTTAGTGCAGCGGGGGTGTTAGTTTCAGCGGGGTGTTAGTGCAGCGGGGTAGTTCAGCGGGGTGTTAGTGCAGCGGGGTGTTAGTGCAGCGGGGTGTTAGTGCAGCGGGGTGTTAGTGCAGCGGGGTGTTAGTGCAGCGGGGTGTTAGTGCAGCGGGGTGTTAGTGCAGCAGCGGTGGGCGTGTTTAGTGCGCGGGGTGTTAGTGCAGCGGGGTGTTAGTGCAGCGGGGTGTTAGTGCAGCGGGGTGTTAGTGCAGCGGGGTGTTGAGTGCAGTGGGGTGTTAGTGCAGCGGGGTGTTAGTGCAGCGGGGTGTTAGTGCAGCGGGGTGTTAGTGCAGCGGGGTGTTAGTGCAGTGCGGGTGTTGGGGGGGTTAGCAGCGGGGTGTTAGTGCAGCGGGGTGTTAGTGCAGCGGGGTGTTAGTGCAGCGGGGTGTTAGTGCAGCGGGGTGTTAGTGCAGCGGGGTGTTAGTGCAGCGGGGTGTTAGTGCAGCGGGGTGTTGGTGCAGCGGGGTGTTAGTGCAGTGGGGTGTTAGTGCAGCGGGGTGTTAGTGCAGCGGGGTGTTAGTGCAGCGGGGTGTTGGTGCAGCGGGGTGTTAGTGCAGCGGGGTATTTAGCGGGGTGTTAGTGCAGCGGGGTGTTAGTGCAGCGGGGTGTTAGTGCAGCGGGGTGTTGGTGCAGCGGGGGTGTTAGTGCAGCGGGGTATTTAGCGGGGTGTTAGTGCAGTGGGGTGTTAGTGCAGCGGGGTGTTAGTGCAGCGGGGTGTTAGTGCAGTGGGGTGTTAGTGCAGCGGGGTGTTAGTGCAGCGGGGTGTTAGTGTTGGTGCAGCGGGGTGTTAGTGCAGCGGGGTATTTAGCGGGGTGTTTAGTGCAGCGGGGCGCTGCACTAACACCCCACTGCACTAACACCCCGCTAAACACCCCGCTAAACACCCCGCTGAACACCCCACTGCACCAACACCCCGCTGCGCGGGGTGTTCAGCGGGGTGTTCAATGGGGCAGTTGATGTTCCGCTCGGGTTCTGCAGCTGATTTATTCTCGATTTGGACTTAAAATTAAAGAATCTGCTCAATGACACGACATGCACAGGTCCTCACAGCCTCAAACCCCCCCCTCCCAACACACACACACACACACACACACACACTCACACACACACACTCACACACACACACACACACACACACACACACACTCACACACACACAGGAGTCTGTTCTGATGTCCTGCATCAGCTGATTGATTCTCTAACACAGTGGTTCTTAAACTGTGGGACGTCATACAATACTTTATATTTCCCAATGATTTTATAAACTGCGTTCTGTAATTTGGCCACTAGAGGGTATTTTATTGTTAGAGAAACTGTAAACATGACCAGCATTCACTTTAGAAACCGGACTCACGTCAGAAGTCCAGATTATCAGCGTCTGTGTTTTTAATCATAAAGGTATTTATTAATTAAACCTGTTTTTTATTATAGTGTTTATAAATGTTTTATAAAAGCAGTGAGACACTCGAGGTTGTGTATTCATTCGTTATCTCGTTAGTCTTCTGTTACAGATGTTGTTGCGTGATGAGAATCAGAGGTCAGAGGTGGAACGTTAAAGGTTCTGGTTTGGTGATGGGTTCTACTTTAGTAAAGTTTAGAACCGCTGATCTAACCGATAACAGACTCTTCAAACTTCACAAACTTAGTTGAAAGTGTTTCTGGGATAGGCCCCGATGCTGATGTGATCCGCCCGTCTCCTCACTGTACTGAGGTCAGCGGGAGGTCAGCGGCTCTGTTCTCACAGCGGTTATTGTTCCGATCACATGGTGTGGGGGTGGCGTGTGTGTTGTGATGTCGTAGCCGCGGTTCTGCGCCACGCCGCGACTCCGGCTGTTTACTGTCGACATAATGGATCGATACGGTGCATTGATTATGTAATTTAGCTGCACGCCGAAGTCAATGATGTGTCCTGAAGGAAGAACCTTCTGCACTTCATTCAGAGCGTTCCTCTCAGAGCTGTAAACCCTCAGAATCGAGGTTCCGATGCGACTGGACCTTTAAAGTCGGACCGATGACCGTGGCGGTGGTGTTCCTGACCCGTGAGCTTCAGAACTCATCAGCAGCTGAAGCGTCGGGTGGAAAGTGTCCGATGCAAACCAGGGCATCTTAGTCAAATCCACAGCAAATATATCCAAACCAGTCAGGTGAAGGTCAGGAACCGAGACACGGACATCAGCGTGAAGGTCAACGCTTCCAAACTTCAAAGAGCAAATCTCCATCCAGATTAAAGATCATTAGCTTTAATTAATATCAATATCATTAATTAACTGTTTTAACAGCGGGCAGCACGCTGGCTTAGTGGTTTAGCATGTTCTCCTCTCAGCACTAGGGATTCCCGGTTCGAATCCCCATCTGGGTGGAGTCTCCATGTTCTACCCGTGTCTGTGTGGGTTTCCTCCGGGTTCTCCGGTTTCCTCCCACAGTCCAAAAACATGGACCAAGTCAATTGAGTTCTCCAAATTGCCCCATATAGAGTGTGTCTGTGAGTGAATGTGTGCCCAGCGATGGATTGGCGTCCTGTCCTGGGTGTATCTGCCCAGCGCCTGAAACGTTCTCCCCTGGATGGGCATGGGGAACCCCCCCCCCCCCCCCCCCCCCCCCCCCCCCCTCCCCCCCCCCCCCCCCCCCCCCTCCCCCCCCCACCCCCCCCCCCCCCCCCCCCCCCCCCCCCCCCCCCCCCCCCCCCCCCCCCCCCCCCCCCCCCCGCGACCCTAAAAGAGGATAAAGAGGAAGATAATGAATGAATGAAAATGTTTTAACAGCTCTAATAAACACATTTGACAGACAGACAGACAGATGGACGGACAGACAGACAGATGGACCGCGTAGAACGTTGGCAGTTCATACCGCGTTGATTTTTAAAAGGCAGAGCTGGCTGAGATCAGTAGAGGTCACTGTTGCAGCTGAACGGAAGCCCCGCTCAGACCCCCCCACCCCGCGGAACATGAGAGCAGGATTCTTCCACAAGAATTTAGAACCCTGAGCCAATCAAGAGCTCAGAAGATAACAATCCTGAAACAGTCTCTGTGGACCATCTCAGGAGAACCGGGGAACATCGTGAGGAACCTGCCCCACTGCTCGACTGCAGAGTGTGAATTAGACTGAGGACTTCTCAGAACAATTCCTCTGAAACGAGCGCTGAGTCTGACACCCGAGTCCAGACTTTAAGTAACGAGCCTTTCAATCAGAAACGTGCTGGTCAGTTCTCCTCATTAGAACTCTGCTGAACCAGAGTGACCTCATGACTCAGGACCACAGGAGCTCCTGCGCTGGAGAAACCGGCACGTTCACGCTGAGAGTTCCAAATGTCCAGAAGAAGATCTGATGATGATGGAGACGTTAATAAAACCATCATTTCAATGAAGATCAGAGTGACACTGACACGGTGGTGGTGCAGGTGTGGAACTGTTCCACCTTCTAGATGGAAGGTCAGAGACTGCTGCACAGTGTTCTCCATCCTCTGATCCTCCATCAGTCATACAGCATGCACATCCTCACAGCACCACCACGTCAGCGCCGCCGCAGTCCTGAGAACCATCCACCACCCTAATAACACCTGTTCTGTGGAGTGTGATGGTTCTTCAGGTTTCATAGTGTGTTCCTCAGTTGGCGTTGATGAGGTGTTTTAATGAATCATTATTATATTTTTAATGATCTGAATCAAATTGGGCACGGTGGCTTAGTGGTTTAGCATGTTCTCCTCTCAGCACTAGGGATTCCTGGTTCGAATCCCCATCTGGGTGGAGTTTCCATGTTCTCCCCGTGTCCGCGTGGGTTTCCTCCGGGTTCTCCGGTTTCCTCCCACAATCCAAAAACATGGATCAAGTCAATAGAGTTCTCCAAATTGCCCCATATAGAGTGTGTGTGTGTGAGTGTGTGTGTGCCCAGTGATAGATTGCCCCCCCTGCCCTGAGTCTATCTGCCCAGCGCCTGAAACGTTCTCCCCTGGATGGGCAAGGGAACTGCCCCCCCCCCCGCGACCCTAATATGATGAAGTGGAAGATTGACCCCCCGAGTCTCACGGAGGCTTCTGATTGGTTAAAGCAGGAGGCATATTAAAAATCAAACATGTTTTAATATAAAAATAAGAAAGCGGTCACTTCGACCTGACGGACCCTCTGTGGTGATGGAGCGCCGCCGAACGTCTGATGGAGCGTTCACACTGACCTTTAGAACACAATACACCACCTGCAGCCACAAAGTCCTGATGGAGACGCGGGTTCACGCTCGGAGATGGATGTTTGCTGGACTTTGCGGCGGTCACACTGATCTGGAGGAGACGTTTGGGTTAAACAGAAGGGACAGGCCTCAGGAGGAGGAGATGTTTCAGACCGAGGTTGTTAAGGCAACCTGGACGTGAGTGCCCCCCCCCCCCCCCCCCACTGCGGCCTCTAAAAGCCCGGTCAGAACCACGGAGGGCCTCAGAGTGATTACAGTGGGGGGAGGGGGCTGATCGGGGTTGATTTTGATTGGTCGGATATTTTACACACGCAGCGACGCCGGAACGGAGAGGGCCTTCCCCAAACTGTTTGGAACACATGACAAACCTGTGATGAGCGCGGGTGGTGGCTCAGACGGTCCATCCCTCCGTGCATGACGTCCCGCGGCGTGCCGGCTGTAGGTGGTGCTGCTCATGCAGATGAGTGCGGAACTGAGCGGAGGGTTCTACTGACCCCTGCTGGAACCCCGCTGTTAAACCCGAGGGTTCTGATGAAAACGTCACAACAACCAGCGGCTTCGTCCTCACCGGCCCACAGTCATTAGTCTAATAATTGGTGTTATATTTGCTCGAAACAATCGATTACTGCCGCCCGACTGTGTGTGTGTGTGTGTGTGTGTGTGTGTGTGTGTGTGTGTGTGTGTGTGTGTGTGTGTGTGTGTGTGTGTGTGTGTGTGTGTGTCCGCCTTGGCGCCACTGTGTCTCTCCTCTGTTTGTGCTGCTGCCGCTTCCTAGAAGTGCAAATCGATTTCCATCCACTCACTCAATACAGAGAGAGAGAGAGCGGGCGAGCAAGAGAGAGAGAGAGAGAGAGGGCGAGCGAGAGAGAGAGAGAGAGAGAGAGGGCGAGCGAGAGAGAGAGAGACAGTGAGAGAGAGAGACAGTGAGAGAGAGAGAGAGACAGAGAGAGAGAGAGAGACAGAGAGAGAGAGACAGAGAGAGAGAGAGACAGAGAGAGAGAGAGAGAGAGAGAGAGACAGTGAGAGAGAGAGAGAGAGACAGAGAGAGAGAGAGACAGAGAGAGAGAGAGAGACAGAGAGAGAGACAGTGAGAGAGAGAGAGAGAGAGAGAGACAGAGAGAGAGAGAGAGAGAGAGAGAGAGAGACAGTGAGAGAGAGAGAGAGAGAGAGAGACAGTGAGAGAGAGAGAGAGAGAGACAGAGAGAGAGACAGTGAGAGAGAGAGAGAGAGAGAGAGAGGTTTCTTCAGTCAAACAGCAGAATGCGACAGAAAAATAATTAAAAAGAAAAACAGATTAAAAAACGAGACTCAGAAACTGAAACAGAACGATCTTTTATTATTTACATTCTTTTACAAGGCGGCACGGTGGCTTCGTAATTTTGCATGTTCTCCTCTCAGCGCTGGGGATTCCCGTTCAAATCCCCATCTGGGTGGAGTTTCCATGTTCTCCCCGTGTCCGCGTGGGTTTCCTCCGGGTTCTCCGGTTTCCTCCCGCAGTCCAAAAACATGGATCAAGTCAATTGTGTTCTCCAAATTGCCCCATATAGAGTGTGTCTGTGTGAGTGAGTGTGTGTCCAGTGATAGATTGGTGTCCTGTCCTGGGTGTATCTGCCCAGCACCTGAAACGTTCTCCCCTGGATGGGCATGGGGAACCCCCCCCGTGCGACCCTAATAGAGGATAAAGCGGGAGATAATGAATGAATTCTTTTACAAATTCTCCAGACATTTAATAACCCATCTTTTTTTTGTCTCTGTCTCTCTCTCTGTCTCTCTCTCTCTCTCTGTGTCTCTCTGTCTGTCTCTCAATTCAATTTCAATTCAATTTAAAAGCTTTATTTGCATGACAAATTATCAATTCGTATTGCACAAAGCTGGTTTACAAAAATAAAAATAAAATTAAAACAATGATGGGCATGGGGAACCCCCCCCGTGCGACCCTAATAGAGGATAAAGCGGGAGATAATGAATGAATTCTTTTACAAATTCTCCAGACATTTAATAACCCATCTTTTTTTTGTCTCTGTCTCTCTCTCTCTCTCTCTCTCTCTCTCTCTCTCTCGCTCGCTCTCTCTCTCTGTAGGTGTAATAATCGTACTCAGTGTGTGGTCGTTGCCGGCGCTGACGTCTTTCCTGATCCCTGTCCTGGAACTTATAAATACTTAGAGATCCAGTATGAGTGTGTACCATACAGTGAGTACAGAGAGTAACACACACACACGCTCACACACGCTCACACACACATACACACACATACACATGCACACACACACACACGCACACACAAATACACATGTACATACACACACACACACATATATATATATATATATATATATATATATATATATATATATATATATATATACTCACACATACTCACACATACAAACACACACACACACACACACGTACACACACATACACACATATATATACACTCACACACACGTACACATTGTTAATTGTCTGCAGTTTTGTCTCTTTGATCTCTTCTCTCTTTAAATCCCTTTGTTCTTCGTTTATTTTCTTTCTTGTTTGTTTCTTTCTCAGATTTCTTTTCTTCATTATTTTAGTTCTTTGATCTTTAGTTTAGTTCTTTGATCTTTAGTTTAGTTCTTTGATCTTTAGTTTAGTTCTTTGATCTTTAGTTTAGTTCTTTGATCTTTAGTTTAGTTCTTTGATCTTTCTCATTTCTTCCTCTCTGATTTGTTCTGTGTTTCTTTTCCGTTCATTTCCTCGTTTTTAATTCTGATTTTATTTTTATTTAAATCATCTCTTTGATCTTCTCAGTTTATCGTTTAGGATTCGTTTAGATTTTTTTTTTTTTTTTTATTATTTCTTCTCTCTCTTTTCATCTCCTGTTACCCCCCCCCCTCTCTCCCTGGCTCCACCCCTCCCTCCTGGCTCCACCCCTACCTCTCTCAGCTCCTCCACCGAGCGTGTTGGGTATCTGGGTTCTGGGTTTGATGGATCTTCTCTTTTCAGGGTGGAGGTTCTGCGAGGTTTTCGTCTCTCTGTCCTGCTGTAACACGCCGTCTCTTTCCTCTCTCTTCCTCAGAGACGAAACGTTCTGCGTTCTCTTACAGAACAGGCTGCAGCTCATTCTTTCTTCCACATGGTTCCTCTGCAGGTTCTCCACTTTTGCCTCCACAGCCAGGAGACTGTGTTCTGTACACAGAACCCCCACACACACACA